>WOXC01000843.1:0-118109 GCA_011680675.1 Gymnobelideus leadbeateri | reverse complement strand
GAGAGACAGACAGACAGACAGAGAGACAGAGAGAGAGAGAGAGAGAGAGAGAGCAGAGAGAGAGAGAGAGAGAGAGAGAGAGAGAGAGAGAGAGAGAGAGAGATTCCTTTATGTTGGGTCCTAAAAATTAGAAGGTTTATATATATGTATGTATTATGTATGTATGTATATCTCCCTTCTTTAGGGAGATAAATGGTCTAGATAAATTAGATAAAAATTAGAAGGTTTATATGTATGTATGTATGTATATATGTACATCTCCCTTCTTTAGGGAGATAAATGGTCTAGATAAATTATAGATTCAGATAGTTTTATTTTGTTCCTTGCCTGAATTGTTTTATAAATTACATGTTTGTCTTTATGATAATTAAATCCCACATTATATGTATCTGGAAGCTCACAATTCTTCAAGGTATCATCATTTGATCCCACCCTGAGAAGTATATGGCAAAATGTTTTCTTTAGTGTCCTATGAACCCATTATTCCCTATGTACTCTTTTGATTGAATTGTTTCCCTTTGAACAAATTTTAATAGGAATGGGGTTCCAGTTACCATAGAACCATAGAATATTAGATTTGAAAGGGCACTTGGAGACTATCTAGTCCAATCTTGAATTTTACAAAATGAGGACACTGAAACCCAGAGAAAGAAAACAGCTTTTTCAAGATCACACAGGTGGTCAGTGTTTCCCGAGCTCCTTGGTGTGGAAATGCCCTCCATTGATGCAGGGTAGCAGCTTGCTGCTCACCTGTAAATTATAGTTTTAGAGACTTGGTCTGGGGGTACCTAGTAGACAGGACTCAAAACTAGATCTTGCCATTTCCAAGGTTGGCCTTTAATACATTCTATCTCTCTGATCATCTATATGCAGGCAAATATAGTACCTTGCAGTTGCTGACTTGATTCAAAACGCTTCAAAGGCAGGGATGTTGGCTTTTACTTTTTCTGTTATTTCCACACAAAAGCAAAGACAGGCACCAGCATATTGTGGTTGCTCAATAAGTGTTACTGTTACTGGCATGACCTAGAAATTTCCGTGCTCCTTCAGCCTCACTGCCAACATTTTGGAGTACTGATTCACTTCTCATCTGTCATTTTTGTTGTCACTCTGTGCAAGGTATGTGTGTGGGCTGCACCAGTATTTAAATGGATCATGGGTAGGAGTCATTTGAAACAGTCTCTATTTTCTGATACTCAGTGGCTCACCGGGAGAGAGCTCATGGCATCATCCCTAGCATTCCAAGGCCATCACTCCTCCAAGATGAATCTATTAGCCTGGGGGACAAAGCAGGACTCCAGTGTAGTCTGGATAGGATCCAGGGGGAGACTATCTCCCCCGGATACCCAAAATGACCTATATTAACTTTGATTATGTTTTCTGTTTACTTTTATGCATTCACATTATTTCTTCCAATTGAATGCAATGTTCACCGGCCCACATGCTGTTTCTCACACAAAATATTCCATGTCCTGACTTCATGCAATTGTAGTGTCTCTCTCTCATGCCTGCAATACTCTTCTGTCTTGCTTCTAATGCCTATTTTCTCTGGCTTCCTTCCGTTGTTTTTGTTCAGTCATGTCTGGTTTTTCATGACCCCATTTGGGGGTTTCTTGGCAGAGATACTGGAGCGGTTTGCCATTTCTTTTTCCAGCTCATTTTACAGATGAAAAAACTTAGGCAGAGTTAAATGACTTGCTCAGGGTCACATAGCTAGTAAAAATGTCTGAGGCCAGATTTGAACTCAGGGAAATGACTCTCCCTGACTCTAAGCCTGGTGCTCTGTACACTATAGCACCACCTAGAGGCTGGCTTCCTTCAGAGCCAAGCTCAAATCCTACTTTCTTCAGGAGGCTTTTCCCGTTCTCACCTGCTGTTAGTCCCTTCCCTATAACCTTATCTTCCAAATGCTCTTTCTGTATCTTGTTTGTACACAGTTGTTTGAATGCCATCTCCCCCGCTGGACTGTGAGCTCCTTGAGATAAAGGTCTATGGTTTTTGTCACCTTTCGTTGTCTCTCCTGTGTTTAGCACAAGGTCAGGCACACAGGAAGTGATTAATAAGTGCTTGGTGAAGGACTGACTCAAATTCAGGCTTTCAGCTTCCAGGATCCCTGCTGTTATGTGCAATATTAAACTGCCTGTCTTTGTTTCTTTCAGTATCAGGTATTTTCCTTCTTAAACACTTGTTGAATGACTGATAAATGTAATCAGGTAATGAGTTTGAATACTGCCTCAGACACTTACTATGTGACTATGGGCAAGACATTTAACCTTTCTTGACCTCAGTTTCCCCATCTATAAGATGGAAATACCAATAACATCATTTACCTCACAGGGTTATTGTGAGGATCAACCAGGATACAACATGTAAATAGCAAGTCTTAACGCACTATATACTTTTAAAATATTACTATTACTGCTATTGTTATTATTACTATTATGATTTCTCAGAGGACAAGGGCAGCCTTGGAGAAGGTCTCAATAGTTCGTCTACAACTGATTTGAATGGGGGTAAGCTTAATGACAGACTTTTGAGAAAGACTAATGAGAGAGCGTGCCAGGCTCTTTGGGAAAGCATCATGGGTTGAACAGACCTGACACAAGCTCTCTCTACCACTCCAACTTCCCCCTCCCCCTCTAAGATTGACTCACACTTTTAAAGATGTCCTCCTCCTCTTCCAGGTATCACCTGGAGGAAAATTATCATTGCAAATGAAATTTCCATTTCAAGCAGAGAAGGCAAACATCAACACTATGACAGGGTGAGGCACTTAAGCAAACGGCAAATTACTTTTTTCATAAGCATAATATTAAAATCAAAGATTTTTCTGAGATTATTTTCATCTTGAAACTTCATTGTGGTTTAATCTAATCACGTAATAATCCATGCATCAGCTGGGAATACAAATGACTCTTCTGTGTGTGGGGGCAGAGGGCTTAGACCTTTTTCTTATGGAGTGTTATCTGTGCTCGTTATTGTACAGATTCTTGGTAGAATGAAAACCAAATAGAAATATCTCCCCAAATTAGCTCCAGGCCAAATTGTGATGTGATCCTTGTTTATTCCTAGTATCCATCTAGCACCCAAACTTTTTTTTTTTTTTTTGCCTTTGGGAGTCTTCTCATGGTATCATAGAAGTAAGGAACCTTGGCATCTGTCTAGTCCACTTCCTTATTTTACAGATTTCTGAGGAAACTGGGGTTCAGAGAAGTTAAATAACTTGCCTGAGGTCACACAAACCGAAAACAGAATAGCTCAGATTCAAACCCAGGTCCTTTGACTTCCATTCCCATGTTCTTGCTAATCTATAATTTTCTAGGTGACAACATCCTCTTGCTGCAGCCTGGTCACCCAGGACCAGCCTTCTATCAGTGTTCTATCTTGTTTTAAGCTCCCCCCCTTCCATCAAAATTTACCTGCTCTGGGCTGCCATTTCCTGGGTCTCATCTCTCCTGGGACTAATTTGGGAAAATAATCTGAGCTGAGTTACTGGGAGATAAACAATTGAATGTTTTCCTTCTCATATATTTACATTTTAGCATGTATGCTTCCCAGGCAAACACATATATTTGCATTTTAACAAGGGCCTTAACTTAAATGCTTTAACTAATGGGATTTAGTAACCTGGGCATTTCAGGATCAAAGAGAAAGGAAGCTGGAGGATTATATAATGGAAAGAGCATTAGTAAGGGAATCAGGAAATTGGAATTCTAGTCCTATCTGTGCCATGAAGTAGATGTGTTAATGACCTTGAGAAGGTCATTTCTTATTTCTAGGCTGTGATGTCTCCATCTACAAGAGTGGGTTTTGAACTCAATCTCTTCTAAGGCTGAAAGGTCTTTTCTAATCCTTTCCATCTTTGACATTCTGTATTCCAAGGTCCCTTCAGATTTTGCTATTCTGTTCTTCAAGGTCCTTCCCAATTCTGACATTCTATGCTTTATGGGCTTTTCCACTGAGAAGAGAGGGGGCTAGGGATTATCCTTCTTACTGTCCCTCTAATCCCACCACGCTGCCTACTCTCCTCCTTGCTAAGGTGGACTCTGGACTTTGAAACCAGTTTCTTGGTCTGGACGCACCTGACTTTCTGTGTTAATGGTATAAACAGTGTCTGTCTGGTTCAAGAGTTTACAGGAATATGCAATATTGACAGCTGTTTCCTGCTTGTCTCCTGTCAAGACCCAGATTTGGATCCCTGCCTCTCGTAATGCAGCAATGGTATCTGGCACACCTTCTTGCAGTCGATCTTCAATCCCAGTTGCTCCTGGGGAAGAGAAGAGACAAGCTGGGTCACCTACTGGGGAAGAGAGTGAGGGATTTAATTCTTTAGGCATAATCATCCTGTTGAAATCGGTCCTCTTAAATTGAAGACCACAGCAGAACTGATGCTACATTTAGGTCGGAGATAATGTAGCTGAAAGGGGGATGCTAATTAGTCCAGCAGATTCCTTATATTTTTTGTATTATCTTAAGCTCAGCGTCAATCCTTAGTGAATATACAACAGAATATTGAACAGAGGCTAAACGTTTCAACAAACAAAATCTGCATTTAAATTGGGACTTTTTTTTTTTTAGACCAAAGACTTGGTTACTCATTTCACTCACTGACCAAGCAGAGCATTTCATTCTTTTTAATAATCCAAAATGACAACTCGTTGGCAAAGGTGTGATGCTAGAAGCATGCTGAACAGATAATTTCCTATTGCAGGACCTTACATGAATGCAATGATAGCATAAGAATGCAGTTTTACAGTGTGGCTATTTAATGGAGTGAGAGTCTCTCAGTGACAAGTGGAAATCTTTTCCCAGCCTCAGTCTTCTTCCAGCTACCTTGAGGGAGGAAAAAATGATTTCTTTGAGGAAATGTGTTTACTTTGGATAGCCAGTCCAAATGCAGAAGTAAACAACCATGTGAAAAATTATGGTTCCTGCCTCATTTTTTCCTCCAGGGATCAAGCGGAAGGAGTGAGACTTTGAAGATGATATAGATCAAAGTAGGAGGTAGATGGAGAAAGGGGGAAAAGGACATTTATTTGTGTGAAGAAGAAAATGAAACTTTTTCGCCAGGGAGACTGAAAGATCTTTCATAGCTAGAAAAATTGACAGGTTCTGACAAGCTGTATTATCCCTTCTTCAATCCTAGTTTATGAGGACTTCTCACGAGCTGGCCTAGAAAACATTCCTTTTGAGCTATTCCAGAGTCCAGTACTGAAAAATTAGGAAATCTTATTGAAATGGGTACATAGGGTCTGGTACTATGAAAGAGGCCACCAGAGCAGAGTTGGAACTAGGAAACATTTGCCCTGGACAAGTAGTACAAAAGGTTTCCTCACTTTGTGGGGGGGGGGGGTGTAACAGGACAGGAAAAAAAAACTGTCTAGGACCATAGTGTAGGTTTGCTTCTGCGGAGGCTTCTCCAGGGCAGAGCAGGGGGAAGCATTCATGCCAATATGCCATCTGCTAGTTTCTTATTTTAATTAATTTTCATTCTTGCCTATTAGGTGCTAAGCTTTAGCATTTGTGTATAGCTAAAGGACTTGAAGTGCTGCTAAGGCAAGCTCTAAATCTGGCATCATTACATTAAGTCAACAGCATTTATTAAATGCCTACTATGTGCAAGGCCCTGTGCTAAGCACTAGGGATCCAAATAAAGTTTAAAAAATCTGTTTTTTAAAAAACAGTTTAAAAATAATTTCTTTCTTTATTCTGTATTTGTATTCTGGCATTTGAGTCTAAAATAAAATTTTGAAAAAAATTTAAAAAAAATCTCTGCTCTCAAGGAATTCAATGTCTAATGGAGGAGACAACATTCAGAACAACTATATAACAACGTGGGTTTAAATTGGAGATAATCTCAGAGGGAAGGAGGAAGGTCTAAGAAAGGTTTCTTATAGAAAGTGGGACTTTAGCTGAGACTTGAAGAAGGTAGAGAGGAGGAAGGAGAGAGTTGCAGGTATGGGAGAAGAGCCAATGAAAATGATCAGAGTCTACAGATTGAATGTCTTATGTGAATAACTGGGAGGGGGCCAGTGTCACTAGGTTGCAAAGTACATGAAAGGGTGGTGGTATAAGTAGGCTGGAAAGTCAACAAAGGGCTAGGTTAATAGAGGATTTTATAACTGATCTTAGAGGTAACAGGGAGCCCTTGGAGTTGATTGAACAGTGGGGTGATGTGGTTAGATTTGAGCTTTAGGAAGAAAATTTGACAGTTGAGTGGAGAGAGGCTTGAGATAAGAAGACCCACTAGCAAGTTATTCATAAAAGTCCAGGTGTGAGGTGGGCCTGTTGCCAGGGTGGTGGCAGTCCAAGAAGAGAAGGAGGCATTTACAGGAGATGTTACAAAGGTAAAAATCAACAGGATTTTGTAGAAATGGGGTGCAAGTGAGGAATCTAGGATGACAGAGATTGTGGGCCTGGGTGACTAGGAGGGTAGTACTGCCCTTGAAAATAATAGGGGAATTAGGAAGAGTGGAGGGTGTTTTTTTTTTCTCTTTGGATAGAAGATGATGAATTCAATTTTTCACATGATCAGTTCAAGATGTCTATGAGACATCCAGCTTGAGATGTCCAATAGGCCATAGAAAACGTGAGACTAGAGGTAAGGGGAAAGTTTAGGATCAGACAAATAAATCTCTGAATCATCAATACAGAGATAATAGTAGAATTCAATTCATGGGAACCAATCAGGTCACCAAGTAAAATTGTATTGAAGGAAGAGGGAAGAGGGCCCAATATAAAGTCTTAGGGGATGTCCACAGTTATTAGTTAGTAGGGATGACATGCTGAAGGTCCAGCAAAGGACACTGAGAAAGAACTGAGTCACAGACATGAGGAGAGATAAAGGGCAAGTACTTTCTGGGATGAATGGGTTAAGTGGGGCTTTTTTTTTGAGGATGGGGAAGGCATGGGCATGTTAGTAGGAAGTAGGGAAGCAGCCAGTAGACTGGGAGATTTTGAAGTGAGAGATTGGGGATGAGGATGTGACTGTCTGCTGGAGGAGATGGTTTGGTATGAGATGGGATCACTTATGCAAATAGGGGAGTTTGCCTTGGCAAGAAGAAGGCTGCCTCTTCTTGTAAATCAGGATTAAAGGAGGAGAAAGTGGCAGAAGGCATTTGAATGGTGTATAAGGAGGAAGGGAGAAGAGACTCTCTGTGAATGGTCTTCAATATTTTATAAAATTCTCAGCTGAGATGGTAGGGGTAGAAAGAGGAGATTTGGGGAAGGATGAAAAAGTTTGGAAGAGCTGCTGTGTCATTTGGATAGAGTCAATTAGGTGGGTATAAGAGGATTGCCTTGCTTTAAATAAGGACCTAGTGGAGACTATGTAACACATATTTGTAGTGGACTCAGAATGGTTTCATGATTTTCTCCAACTTTATTCAGAAGCATGTGAGTAGGATCGAAGGCAGTGGGTAATGGAAATAATCCAAGACTGTGACTTCATGGGGTAAAATAAAATAAAAGGGGTGAGGGACTCAAAAAATGAAGACTGGGTAGAACTGAATGGTTCACCAAGGAGTCAAAATAAGGAAAGAAGGAGAGTGTAGTCAATGCAGAGGTGATGGGTTGGGAAAGAACTATGGGGTCAAAGGATTGGAAGTCAAATTAAGGGTGAAGAACTGGTTTTATTTTTGTAAGGCAGGCAAAAGGTGGAATGGCAACAGACTGATAAAAGATAAGATAAAAGAATTTAAGTTTTATTAACATGGAAATGGTATACTCATCAGGAATTGTTAAATGACTTGCAGTTATGACTTTGAGACCTTGGCAGTGGGACAGTCAGAAAATTTTCTGGGCATAGACTTTAAGGCAGTTGTGCCTCATTCAAAGGTTAATTGATCTCTCTCTCTCTCTCTCTCTCTCTCTCTCTCTCTCTCTCTCTCTCTCTCTCTCTGTCTCTCTTAACTTTTGTTGCTAAATATTACAATGATTTTACATTCTCAAGGTGATTTTTTAATCAAGCTTTTTTTTACCAGATTTCAACCATGCATCACAAAGTAAGGAAGGATACTTTCAATTTCCCCCAGTTTACAAAAGAAAAAAACTCATGCCTGAAAAGGTTATGATCATATAACTTAATGATAAAGCTCCTGGCTGAATCTCTCTCTAGTCTTACACCACATAGACATCGATCCTGCCTCTGGCAGAATGGGAACTCTTGGAGAGAGGGAACAATTTCATTTTTGTCTTCATCCCTAGTACCTAGCAGTGCTTGGTACATAGTCAGCACTTAATAAATGCTTATTAATTGATCCCTAGAGAAAAAGAGCAGGTGTGACCTACTCTGACTTATCTTTAACACTCCTTTTAGTGCTAGGGACACACATCAAAGAAATGCTGAAGAAAGCTTTTACATCCTAAACAACAGGAAACTCTCGCCTTGCATTTTACCAACTTCCCTTCATTTCTTATTCTTGATGTAGTGGCAATCTGGAAACTGGGACTCTAGTTGTGACTTTGCCACCGGCCTCCTTGCCTTCTTTTAAGTCCTAACAATTCCACCTCCTCCAAGAAGCCTTTCCCCAACCCTTCTTAATTCTAGTGCCTTCCCTCTGCTAGTTATTTCCTATTTATCCTGTATTTAGCTTGCTTTGAATATATTTGCTTGCACATTGTATCCCCCGTTAGACTGTAAGCTCCTTGAGGGCAAGGGCTGTCATTTGCTTCTTTTTGCCAGCACAGTACCTGGCACATAGTAAACACTTTAAAAATGTTTCTTGAATGAATGAACATTATCTATGAACATTAGGGGAAATCAATTCATTTCTTTGGGTTTCAGGTTCTTCATGTATGACATAAGGTAATTGGATGACATGACTTTTACAGTCCCAGCTTTGACATTCTGTGCTCTAAAGTCCCTTCCAGCTCTGGCATTCATTGTTCAAAGGTCCTCCCAGCTATGATCTTTTAGGATCTAAAGTCCCTTCCAGCTCTGGCATCCTATTTTCTAAGGTCTTTTCTAGTGCTAACTTTCTATTATTCTATGAATCCACAGAGACTCAGTCCAAGATAAAGAATAGATTGAGCTTTGAGGAAGAGGTGGACAGGATCCAAGGTAGCCTGGCTATCATGAGTTATATAATATTCCCAGAGGGAATTCCTCAGAAAGCAAAGTGAGCAGAGCTTGGATTACTATTTGAGGTATTTCATTTGTGCCAAAGATTTGCAAAGGTCTCCTAGGGATGAGTTTTCAATTTATATCTATTTAAAGTCTTGTCGCTATCGGAGCCAAAAAGTTTCTTTACAACCACAATATTTCTCTTTTCTCATCTGATAATGACTTATTTTTAGTTACCCAGTAAGGTGAGGTGAGTCTCTAGATTTTGGGCTGTCTCCATTAGTAGCTCCTCTTGGTTTTCAAGGGATGCTTCAGCCTCATGGCGGAAATTGGCCCACCTCTGGAAGTCCTCTTCTTTTAAGACCTACAGGGCAGATAAGGAAGTTGTTTCCAAACTCCAGTTTGTTTCTACAGATCCTAAACTGAACTGGGCTCATGTGCTGTGACTCCTCATGTTCACATTTCATCTTCACTGCAGTCAGGTGAAAGCTTCTCTGACCTTCACATCCAACTCCTGCCAGAGGACTTTCCTGATCTCTACTGCTGCTACTGTCTTCCTACTGAGGTCATCTCAAATTTACCCTGTATATATCTTGTATGTAAGTAGTTGTTTGTATGTAGTCTCCCCCGTTAGAATGTAAGCTTCTTGGAGGCAGGTACTGCCAATTCCTGTCTTTGTATCCCTAGCACTTAGTATGGTCTCTTGAACACAGTAAGAGTTTAATAAATACTTGTTAATGACTGTTAATTTTATCCTCTCAGACTACATCTTCTACCAGTGGGATATGACCTCTTCCTCCTCAGAACTGCTAAGGGGTGGCTAGGTGGCCCCGTGAATAGAGCATCAGCCCTGGAATCAGGAGGACCTGAGTTCAAACCCGGCCTCAGACACTTGACACACTTACTAGCTGTGTGACCTTGGGCAAGTCATTTAACCCCAACTGCCCTCCAAAAAGTAAAAAAAAAAATAAGAATTGCTATCTAACTTTGTATCTCTTATCTGGAACTTGCTACATTCAACCTTGGATAGGTGGTACAGTGGGCACAGTGCTGGGCCTGGAGTCAGGAAGACTCATTTTCATAAGTTCAAAGCTGGCTTCAGATACTTACTAGCTGTATGACCCTGGGCAATTCACTCAACCCTATTTATCTCAGTTTCCTCATCTGCAAAATGAGCTAGAGAGGGAAATTCAAACCACTCTAGTATCTTTGCCAAGAAAACCCCAAATGGAGTCACAAAGAGTCAGACATAACTGAAAAATAATTGAATAGCAACACATCCAGCCTTATGGCATAACTATTTGTGTTATTTGTTCTATTTTTCCCCCATCAGCCTCACACTCCCTGTCTGACCTAGGCCATAAGCTTCTCAAGGGCAGAGACACTGCCTTATTTAACTTTGTTGCTCCAAGTCTGGCACAGAGGAAATAACTTTAATGAATATTTGGTGAATGAATGAATAATGGAATAATTCATTAATTAATTCTAATCCTAAATTGCTGAGGAAGTAAGGTGTCTATTCTGTAAGCAGAGTACCAAGGATGACTCTTTAACAGACTCATTCATCTTCATAGATTGTCTTTTGAAGTCTCTAGATCTAAAAATGGCTTACTATAAGCTGAGCACCACACCACTTGTTTATTCAGTTTAATCAATAAGGACATTTTGAGTGCTTATTGTGTCCTCATCATGGTACTAAGCACTGTGAGGGATACAGATATCAAAGATCTAGGTCCTGTGACTTGAGCTACAGGTTTCAAAGGATTGAAAAGTCAGTGGAAAAGTGCTTCAACTCTCTTTGAGCACCCCAAATAAGGGATAGTTGAAAGAAAGTCCTTTAGCTTTACGTTGTCTTAGTAATGTTACAAGACTAATGAGCAGAAATAGTTTTCCTACCTTCTTGGCGATGCAGAGTGTTCGTAGCCCATCTCTCGCATACCAGTCAAGGTGTTTTTGGGTCTTGGCCCGGATTTTTCTCAGCTTCTTCTCTGTAACAGGGTCTATTGCTATCAAACAATGATTCCCAATATATCATCAACCACAAATTTTGGGAAATATCTCACCTCCCCAATTCAGACTTTGCTAGGATCATTGCAAACCTTCCCAACTAAAGAATTCCATCAGCTTCCTGCTCTCTGGAAACTGTTACATCTTTGAACCCCCAGGATGTCCTAGGAGATGATCTCCTAGGTCCTTACTCTTGGAGGTACCCTCTGAAGTGGTAGCATGGACTAAATTTGCCAATTGTCTTAATCAGAGGGTTAAGAATTAACATTCACTCTCTCTTATCCTGAAATTTTGTCCCTGAGCTGCTGTCCCTGCTGACTATGCAGAGGAAAATGGGGCTGCCTCAATAATTCTAAATCTTGTCTGGAATTTGCTATCCTAGGAGAAAATCAGTCCCATAGCTGTCTATTTCTTGTTAGTGATAAAGACAGTGGCTGCATCATAATTAATGCTGTCTCACATTAGACTAATATCAAGGGGCTTTGAAGTACTTTGTTGGTTTCAAGAGAGTTTATGCAAATCTTTTTGAAGGAAGAAATGAGAAGGGGATTATTTCCATTTTATTGGTGAAGGGACTAAAGTCCAAGGAAAGGGAAAACCCAAAGGTTTTCTGGGTGAGGAATGGGGCCCTGGCAACATGATGTAATGGGCTTATAGTTAGGAAGTCAAGATTCTGGCTCTTTTGCTAACTAGCTGTGTGTCCTTCATAAATCTGCTGAATTTGGACCTCAAAATTAGATTTCATGACCTCCAAAGTCCCTTTAATTTCTATGAAATCTTTGCAATCTGTGTCAGGGGCAATGTGTCGTACTGAAAAGAACCCTAAGCTTAGTGTTAGCAGACTACGTTCAAATGCTAGTTCTGATACTTGCTAGCTTGTGTTGGGTTTGTCCTTCATTTTTGAAGAGGACCATGACATCAGGGAGATGATGACATGACTTACATTGACTTTGATTTGAATGAGGGAGGGCTATGCAAGGTCACCAGCCTCATTTTCTTCTCCAGAGCCATCTGAGTCTAGTGGTCTGATATTCATCAGGATGACTGGAGATGGCCCAGGATGCAATGGGAGACCCTGGCCCTTTTAGGCTAAGGCCTTGCTAGCTATGTTACCATGGTCAATCTGTTTCCTATCATTGAGTCTTATTTTCCTCATCTGTAAAATGGGGATAATAATCCTCACACTGTCTCTGTTATCTGTTGTATGTGGTTCATTCTGATTCTCAACTTAGTGGGATTCTTTAGGTCTTCCAGTCCTGAAATATCATGTGACCAATCTGTAATTAGTATCAGTTCATTATTTCACATCAATAATTAATTTACCTTTGGCAGGGTCTTCCAGCAGGTCCATTATGACTGAGTCAGCTCCCTTAGTATAGACAATGATCTCACCAGTCAAGGGGTGCCTTACAATCACTGACATCCTCTTCCTCACTGAGTCAAAACCCAGGGTGTAGAGGAGGTCAAAGGTGAGAAGTGTCCCCTGGGGCAGGCGCACAGTCACTTGCTCAGGGGTCCTGGACACCAGGGTGAAGTTGTAGGCCCGGGCAGCATGCACAAGGGCAGCTTCATCGGGACTCTCAGCCTCATAGCAGAATTCTGGCTCCGGTATCACTGAGTCCAATACATCTTCCAAGGAGGGGCTTTTGGCCCCCATGTCCTGCTTGGCCATGTCTTCTTCTTTGGAGCCGCTCTGGTAGCCAACATCTGTTGAATATCCACAGCTGTGACTGGACAAGTCATCTTGCTCATCCGAATCTACAATGATGGGGTTTGGCCCTAAACTTTCCCCAAGGTCAGATGGAGTGGTGGAAGAGAAGGACTGGCTGAGACTGGAGAGTTTAAGCCTCTGGAACAGCTGGTGAATCTTCTCTAGGGAAGCTCCTAGAGACTTCATCTGTGGTGGGATGGTGACCTTGACATTGAGAGGAAAAGCAGAATGTTATTTCTGTGGGGAAAAATAATGAAATCACCCAAAGGCAAGTTGAAGAGTGAGATAAACTGAGAAGGCCTCTTTCCTCCAAGTTCTAATTTTCTTGGACTCTATTACTTAGAGGTCACTCTACCGGTGACTATATAATCCAGATCTCTTGCTAGGCCAACTGATAGTGTGACTAATGTGTTGTGTGACCTGGACAAGCCACTTTCTCTCTCCTAACCTCAATTTTGTCATCTAGAAAATAAAGGAATTGACTTTTAAGATTCTCAAAGCATTAATGTTCTGTGATTCTCTATGGCCACAGGCAGATGGTCTCTCCCTTGGAAGATTTTTAAAAAGTTATAATACAAATATGCTGTTTTTTTATGACATTACTTAACCCAGTAGGTTATGTCATTTCTCTGAGTCTCTTAATTGACCTGTAAAATGGGTCTAATGATATCTGCTTCACCTATCTCACAGTTTTATTATGAATAAATGAGATAATGCATGGGAAAATACTTTATAAATTGCAAGATGTTGGGAAGTGTTCAAGGATGGGCTGGTTGACCCTTAGACAGGACTTTTGTAGATCAGACTGCATTGCTGTCACATCACCCCCAAGTGTAATTCGAACCAGATTAAAATATTATTAGAAGATACTTACCAAACTAAGTAAAAATACAATAGAACAGAGGCAATATTTAGATGTGATTTTCTAAATCAATAATGCTGTCTGCAGGGATCCTCATGAACAGTTCCCTGTTTCTTTCTTTTAAAATTTTTTAAAAATTATTTTTAGTTTACAAATTCAGTTTCACAAGCTTTTGAGTTTAAAATTTTCTGCTCCTCCCTCCCCTCCCCCAAGATGGCGTGCAATCTGATACAGGATCTACATATACACTCACATTAAACCTATTTTCACTATAGTCATGTTGCAAAGGAGAATTATAACCAATGGAGTGAACCACAAGAAAGAAGAAACAACAAAAGAAAACAAAGAAGAAAGAGAGCAAACAGTATGCTTCAATCTGCATTCAGACTCTGCAGTTCTTTTTCTAAATGTGGAGAGCATTTTCCATCATGAGCCTTTTGGAGCTGTCTTAGAACTTTGCATTGCTGAGAAGAGCCAAGTCTATCAAAGTTATCCAGTAAACAATGTAGTTGTAATTGCATACAATCTTCTGCTGGTTCTGTTCCCCTGACTCAGTATCAGTTCATATAAGTCTTTCCAGGTTTTTCCAAAGTCTGCCTGCCCATCATTTCTTATAGCACAATAGTATCCCATTACATTCATATACCACAACTTGTTTAGCCATTCCCCAATTGATGGGAATCCCCTCAATTTCCAGTTCTTTGCCACCGCAAAAAAAGCTGCTGTAAATATTTTTGTACATGTTTGTTCCTCTGAAAATTGCCTGTTCATATCCTTTGGCCATTTATCAATTGGGGAATGACTTGTATTCTTATAAATTTGACTCAATTCTCTATATATTTTAGAAATGAGGCCTTTATCAGAAACAAACAGTGCCCCATTTCTATTTGAGTTTGACACCACTCTTGTAGATGGCATTGTCACTTCAGGAAAGGGTGGAATGAAATTATCTCAAAAATGCCTCCCAATCCCAAGCTTCCAAGAATTTAGAAAAGCATTTTATAAATGATAAAGCATTTTGTAAGTAATAAAGAGAAAGGACTGTTCCCTGGTTAGAACATGGCAGTCACAGTGCTCCTGGGTCCCTGAGCTCTCTTCACTGAACTTTGTTTCCAAGCTATCCCATCCCCTCTTCCTTCCCCCTTTCTGTACAAGCTCCTTGAGGGCAGGGACTATCTTACTTGCTTGTATATGCCACACATAGTGCAGTACCTGGCATACACTAAGCACTTAAATGCTTTCCCAAGAAGTCATAAATATTTTTCATTCACTAATGGGATCAGTCTTCTAAGCTTAATGCCTTTCTTTACAGGTTACCTTCCATGGTCACGCAGCCAGCCTTTACATAAAGTGAGCTGGAATGACCGAGTTATCAGTTTTAAGGTTAGAAGGAACTCTAGAGGGTATCTATTCCATAAACATTTGGACCATAGAGTCATATACTGAGAGCTGGAAGGGACCTACGAGCCTTCAAATCCATCACCTTCATTTTCCAGAGGAGGAAACTGAGGGGTTAAATGACTAGTCAAGGGCCATATAGCCTGAACTCAGGTCTTCCTTACTCCAAGCCCACTACTCTTTCCATTATACCACCAAGCTGCCAAATCACAGAATGTGAGAAACTGGAGGAAGAGAAGGGCATAAGCCATTTATATAGCACTTTATATGGTCCAGGCACTATGCTAAGTACTTTTACAAATATTATCTCATTTGACCCTCACAATAACCTTCTAAGGTAAGTGTTAATATTATCTCCAGTTTATAGTTGAGAAGAGTGAGGCAAACAGATTAAATGACTTGCCCAGGGTCACAAAGTTAGTATGTGAGGCAGAATTTGAACTCTGATCTTCTTGACTCTGGGATCAGATGTGCCACCAGCTGCTTCAAGGTCAGAGATCAACCCCTTCATTTTATACATGACTAAACTAAGGGGAAGTGATTTGTCCAAGTCACACAGCTTAAAAGTAGAATCACGACTAGACTCATGTGTTCTGACTCCCAGTTGGGTTTTCTTTAAAGCCCTCCCACACACTCTCATGACACCTTACCCTCTGCCTGGGTTCTGTTGTTGTGGAGACCATGACAGAGTTGCAGATGGCCAGTGCAAGGAAGAAATCAGTGATGGAGGAGCCTGTGGAGAGGGAAGGTTTGGTGACCCTGTGGGATGTCAAGGTTTCCAGTTTCAAGGCAGCATCTTTCATCTTTGTCAAGAGACCTTGGTCTGGAGTCACATCCTTTTCCTGGGAGAAAAACATTTGAGTGAGAATTTCTTCAGTTAATGGACTACAGGGAAAGGTGCTTACTGGTAAGGGGTTTTTGCACTACTAGGGAAAAGTAAACACAGGATGTGAGAATTAAAATCTTTCTCTGCCCCAAAACTTCCCAAACCAGAGGCCTATTTTCACCATGATACATTCCTTCATTCTTCAATTATTTTTTAATGGTTCACTGTGCTAGGTATTAGGCTTACCCTGCTCCCACCTTCCCAATCACTGTGGAAGCATCACAGGATTTCAGAGCCATAAGGGACCACAGTCTGACCCATACCCCCCAAAGAATCCCCCAAACAACACACCTGATGAGTGGTCATCCAGCCTTTCCTTGAAAACCTCCTGGGAGGAATCCACTACCCTCTCCCCCACCTCACTTGGAGGCAGTCCATCCTCCATTTGGAAGCTATGTCTAGTTCAGAGTACTTGTCCTCAAAAGCACCCACTGTGTTCAGGGCATTGTTCTAAGTGCTGTGACAAAAACTCTCACCCAGAGGGCAGAGAAGCAACTCACAAAGAGAATTCTTAGGGAACAAACAGGTACAGAAACGGGCCTCATTTTGTCATCCTAGTTCCCTGCAGACATGTTGGCTCCCATGCAGGGCACAGCATTTCCCCAAACCACAAAAAGACATTTATGTCTTCAATGATACAAATGCCACGATTACTCTGACTCTATTCTCACACTGGGAGGGAAGTGAGGCAACCAAGAGACTATAGCCCAGCAAACTGAAAAAGTCCATGCCCAGGTGCGTCATCTTTTCCCTCCCAAGCTCGTGATGAGCTGTTGATGCTTTTCACATGCACCCTTGTGTTATAGTAGGTAATTTTGTATGGTCTTCTCACCTTCCTAACAAATATTTACAGTTTGACAAAATGGCCTTTGAGGACCCTTCCAGTTCTGAGATGCTCTAACTCAGTGAGATTATTCTTGCACCCTGAAAGATACTGAAAGGACCATAGGAAGGCCTCAGTAGTTAACTCTGTGGGGGAGTTATGGAAAGACATGAATAAGAATTATATGAGATGAGAAAGCATGGAGGGGTTGGTATATCAGGGAAGGCAGTGCTCACATGGATAAAATTTTGGCTCCATTAAAGTATAAGTATTCAAACTTGGCACCTTAGTGGCATTGGGGATAGAGCACTGGTACTGGGATCTGGAAGACCTGAGTTCAAATGTGGCCTAAGATGCTAGTTGTGGGACCCTTGGATCATTTAACCTCTGCTTCAATTTCCTTTTCTGTAAAATGGGTGTAATAATAGCAACTACCTCTCAGGGTTATTGTGAGGATAAAACAAGAGAATATTTGTAAAGTGATTTGCATGTCTTAAAGTACTATGTAAATGTTATTTATTTTAAACTGTATGGATTAATGAATTAGACTTTAAAAAATTTCAGACACTACCTGTGTAATGCTGGACAAATCAATTAACCCCCCTTATCCTCAGTTTCCTTATCAATAAAATGGGATAATGCACCTTATTTATTTATTAATTTTTTTTTTTGGAGGGCAATTGGGGTTAAGTAACTTGCCCAAGGTCACACGGCTAGGTTTTTGTTTGTGTGTGCGTTAAGTGTCTGAGGCCGGATCCGAACTCAGGTCCTTCTGACTCCAGGGCCGAACCTCTACTCACTGCGCCACCTAGCCGCCCAATACACCTTATTTAAAAGGTTGTTGTGAGGATCAAATGAGAAAATGTGAGTTCTTTAAAGTGTATAAAGTGCTTAAAGCATTAAGTAAATGTTAACTATTATCATTTCTTTATTCTTTATAATTTATATATTTTATATAATTTATAATTAATCAAAGAGAATCTGTTAAAGCACATACCTGCTATGTGCTGCACACACTGTTAGGCATTGGGAATATAAAGACAAAAGTGAGACGACCCTCCCCTCAAGGATCTTGTACTCTATTGGATGAGACAAGATGTACAGATATGAGTACATGGAAAACAAATATGAATACAAGCTAAATGGTCGAAGGGGTTAGGAAATCAGGATCGATATGACCCCTTTTTGATGCCTCATCAAAGCATGGAGGGCTCCTTTGTGCTCGAAGTCTATGTCAGAGAAGCGTGAGCTCTGAGATGGGAAGGTTCTCCATATGATCTTGGAGATAGATTTTTCTCCAAGTACAAGCCTTGCTAAATGCATAGAGGCTCATCTCTGAAAGGCTGCCTGTTTTCTATTTCAATGATTAAAAAAACAGCAATATATGCAATCTTCTAGGAAAGTATAAAGAGATTTAAGTGATAGCATCCTAGATTTAGAGTTAGAAGGGTCCTCATAGGCCATGTTTGTACAATTGGTTCCTTTAACCTCCCTGAGCTTGTTTTCTGATGTATAAAAACAAATTATCCAAAGTCATACAGGTAATAAGTAAACATCAGAGGTAGAATCTGAACTCAGGTCCTCTGACTCCATAGCAAGTATGCTATGCCATGCTGCCTTCCATTTTAGGGCTTGGCAGGCTAGTGGAATAAGTTATTTTGAACTATGGAACCTTCCAGGTGTTTCACATACTGGCAGTCACCATACTCTACCTTTTCCTGAGGTCAGCTGGCTTATTCCAATCACTTTGTCTTGTTTAGATAGCTACTAATATACCTAGCTAAAAAAAATACTCTTTCCATTTTTGTTCTAAGATACAGATTTAGTTATTATCATGGGGGAAAAGACACCAACATGCATGATGGAAAGGTGGGGGGGGGAATGTCCTTAAAAAAACTGAGGCTGGAGTCACACTATACTTAAATTCTTGGATACTGGATGTCAAGGCCCCGGCCACCAATTCTGCAGCACAGATTCTCGTGGCACCATAAACATCTTTTCAATGATAGTCTAACTGGACAACTGTTCAGTCTGATAGGCAGACAGCAGAATGTGGAAAAAGTAAACCATCATTATCATCAACACAGATAACTTACTAAACATTATATACTAGGCCCTGGGCCAAGCCTTAGAGATAATATAAGCAGTGAGGTAGTCTTTGTCCTCAAAGATCCTATATTCTAATGGAGGAAGACTAACACATAAAAGAGAGAATAGGAAGGAGTGCATATCTTATTATCCTGGCATAGCTGGAAACTACTACTCTGATTAGTACTATTGCTAATATGATTACTAGTTCTCTTCCAACTTACCTAGATAACAAACCAGTTATTTTTGTAGCTAGTGAGAGCCTCTGGTTCAAAATCTTCCAGTATCATGTCAACTTGTTGCTTGTTGGAAAAAGGTTACATGGTAAGATTTACAACTTAATTGAATTAATGTTTGTGGAATGTCTAAGAACTTTAGATGAACTCTGGTGCCCTCTTCTTCCCTCTCTCACCACTGAACACAGAATTCACTTTTGAACAAGATTTAGCTGAGGAGTTGACTTTTTTCCCCCATTATTCATATGGAGTCTGCTTGTTACTGTGTAAGAAAAAGAAATCAGAATTTGGTTTCCTTTCTGAGTCCCAGGAAGCTTTAGAAGTCCTTGTCAGGGACTTTTCAGCAAGACACAAGGCAAGAAGTAAAATACATGTATAGGAGAAACATCTTACAGAAAAGGGGTGGGAAATTTTGTACCAAAAGAACTCGGGGTATTTTTTTCTGGCCCTAATAAGAACATATCATGGCAAGATTTATTAACAGCACTGTCAGGTTTGAGGTGATGATTAATACAGATGGTTTGGCAGTGCAGGTGGCTATATATCTAGGCTACCAATCTCTTCAATCCAAATTCCTCAGTCTGGCATTTAAATTCCATCATAATCTGGCTCCAGCCTCTTTTTCCTGGCTGATTTCACATCATTCACACTTACTCTATGTTCATGCCAAACTGTAGGGCCTACTTTACTCAATATTCCATCTTCTGTCTCTATCCTCTGTATCTGGAATGCTCTCCCTCCTCATCTCTACCCTTTGGAATCTCTACCACCCTTTAAGGCTCAGCTCATGTGTTATCTCCTACAAGGGACATTTCCTAATTTCCTTTGCTTGTTAATGTCCTGTTCCTTCTAGCCTTCCCCAACCCTGACCAAAGATTTCATATTTATTTTGTATTGATTTATCTGTGTTCCTGTTGCTTTCCCCCCAGTAGAATGAAAACCAAATTCTTGAGAAAGGATTTACTTCATTTTTGTTCAGTTTCCATAACAGTCCCTGGTACATAGTAGGCACTTAATAAATGCTTTCTGACTTGGACCTGAAAGATTTTGGAGTATATTTAATTTAAACACACACAGAAGTGGGCTTACAAAATTGGGAATACCTTTTACTTCTCCTTTCTATTCCCCATGCTATGCATTTTTCTATGTGGGTGGAGAGCAAGGGAAGGAAGAGCAGACCACAGAAAAGGTGTCTAGCAAGAAGTGGTGCCAGGGCTATTACTACTATGCAAATTTTGTGGGCTGAATTTTTTTGGCCTGATGATTACAGAAAAGAATTTGCAAGACTGCCCGTATTAAACAAAGGATGTCTGTTCAGAACAAGAAATGTGAAAAAAAAGAAAGAAAAACCTGAAGAGGCCTGGAAAAGGGCATTTTATTTTCTATGACAGTACTTGTAAATATTGGCCCAATACCTAATCCCTCCTGGAAGCACCAGGGCTTCAGTTCCCAAAGGCATGCATGCCAATAAACTCTACAGCAAGGCAATTGGAAGATACCACCTGAAGTCTCCTTGTTCTTTAGAGGAGAAAAGGGAAGTTAAAAAAATAAAACTAAATGGGAGGCTTGTCAGAACAAGAGAAACCTGTTAAACAGCCAGAAGCAAGGTCTCTAGAAAGCAGTAATTGCTATGCTTGTGGCCTGCCAATTTTGAAAGACAAGCTGTGATGACTGAGTACACTGTAAGCAGATATAGAAGGAATCAAAGGATCAGTGTCATTTATTGACTAAGACAAGCCAGGACGCTAGTATGGTGGGTGGGCAGAAGGATCTATGTGGAAAAGAATAAGAAAGCTGATTACCAGGTGGGTTCACTGCAATCGTAATGACGTCAGCAAAGACTCGCTTTTCAACATGACTTTGAGAGTTTTATAGTGTACTTTCTTCATGTTCCTTAAGTAGGTAAATTTCTACAAGATTAGGATTGAGGAGGGGAAAGGACAGCTAAAGAGAGAGCCACTTAGAAGGCCCAGACAATGAGACCTTGGCCCCTAACCTTTTAATTCAAAGTTCTGCTAATACAATCAGGGATATTTGTGCAATGTTGTCAGGGGCCTTGAAGGCTTCACATATATAAAACACTCAATTTGCATACTGCAACACCTTGAAGATCACTCTGAGTCTATCAAAAATTAAATTACTCATGGGGTTGTGTTCTGTTTGGAGAAAAAGTCCTCAACAGTCACTTTTACCCCCTTTTCATAAATATCTAACATTTGCATAGAGCACTGGGCTTTTCAGATCACTTTCATACCCATTGCCAGCCACTCTGGTTGCTCTCTTAGTATATTCCATCTCTAGTCTCTGTGCCTTTGCAAAGACTGTCCCCAGTGCCTGGAATGCTCTCCCTCCTCACCTCAGCCTTTGTGGATTTCCTAGCTTCCTTCAAAGATCATCTTAAGTACAACCTCCTACATGAAACCTATCCAGATCACCCCATTTGTTAATGTCTTTACCACTAAATTATCTTGCACTAACTTATCTGTGTATGTATTGTTTCCCCCAATAAACTTGAGGGCAAGGGACTAATTCCTTTGTATCTCCTGTGCACAGCCCCTGGACTGGATCTGTGATTTCACCAGAACTTCCCCTACCAATGCAGATCTATGCCTTCTGTACAATATATAATCTTAGAGAGTTTATTGGGGCACAGAGAAATTAAGTGACTTGCTCAGGGTCACCATGTGCAGAGGGAGAAATGAACCTAGGCCTCTCTTGCTCTAAAGTAAACCTGGCACATTGTAGGTGATTAATAAATGCTTGTTGAATGGCTAGACAAATGCCTCTCCTGTAACCCTTGGAAGTTCATAGGGGTATTCTTGTTTTTCTTTAAAGATGAGGAACTTTCTAAGACCAGAAGCTGCAGAGCAATGTCCGATAAACATCAGTGGAGGAAGTTTCCTCTTGGGGGAACTCCTTCTGCAAAAGTAAAAACTGATGAATAAGCAGTGGAACAGAGAGGTTGAGAGCTTCCTTCCGCCACCCAGCTGGCTAGCAGAAGGGGCACCCCGACGAGCAGGAGGATCCTGACTGCTCTTCCAGTCCTTTTCCTACTACTCTATCTTGTCCTTCAGGTACAAACCTTAGCCAAGTGACCCCTGAATTTTGAAGGGGCTGGAGAACTATTATTTGGCAGGGAATATTTTATTAAACCCACTTGCCCGTCCAGCCAATTAGAGCTGAGTCTTATGTGAGTTATTTATCAGTTCATTCTCTCTCTGTTTTGCTTCCTGAAAGAGCTTAGTTAGAACCTGCCATTCAAAACTGCCTGGAGGCCAGGCTGTGGTGCGGCAATTAAAATGTTCTCTGGAGCCTGGAGAGAGATGGTTGGTAAATGTATCCCTTGCCCTAGCGGCTCATAAAGGCCTCAAATTAGAGCTAAGGCTTGTTATTCCTACCAGGGTGGGAATAAATGGATGAGCCGTGAGAACGAAATGCTTTGGGGTAAAGAGGCAGAAGAACTTTATTTTCCTTTTCAGTGGACAGTTCTCCCAGACACTTGGGATCCTGTAAAAGGCAGTCAGGTGAGAATGGTCCAAAAGACATGGAGAGAGACATCCAGAGGGAGAGATGTGGGGAAACTGTGGCTAATGGCCTAGCACCTAGGGGTGACAATGGACAGTGTTGGACTTAGGGTCTGCAGGTGCCAAATTGAAATCTGACCTCAGACATTTACCAGTTGTGTGACCCTGGACAAACCGATCAACCACTCTCAGCCTCAGTTTCCTCATCTGTAAAAAGGGGATAATAATAGCACCAACCTCACAGGGTTGTTGTAAGGCTCAAGTGAGATGATATTTGTAAAGTATTTTGCAAACCTTAAAGAACTACTTCTCTCCCTCTGCGGAACCCTCCCAGGGCCTTGTTTATACTTCTTTTGCGTATTATCATGCTTTATTTTATATTGGAACTATTATGTATGTCTAATCTTTGATGTGGCATAGTGCAAGGGAGATAGAGGATTTGGGTTTGAATTCCAGCTGTCATTTATTACCTATGTAACCTTGGGTAAGCCATAGCCTCTCTGTAGCCTCAGTTTCCTCATCTGTAAAATAAAGAAGTTGGACTGGATGGTCTCTATGATTCCTTCTAGATCTTAAAAACAAACAAGCAAAAAAGCGTGATTCCCTTCTAAACTAGTGTAGACCGTGGAAGGTTGTGGCTCTCAACAGATTTACTCTTCTCTGTTTCTTCCTCAGCAGCCTTGCAGGGGCACTTTTGTTGAATAGATGCTCAAAAAAAATTCATTGGTTGACTAAATGAATGTTGGTGATAGTGTTTTTTTATTAAATCACAGTTGTTCTCATTATGGCTCTATTAAGCACAAAATAGGTCAGGAGTCAATCAACTTTGTATTCACATAGAACAATTGGATAATCTGTAAACTGAAGGGCTCGAGCTGATACCCTTTTTGTTTGAGCTATGTGGGTCATCTTTGTGTTGGGTTTTTTGTTTTTTTTGGTCCTCCAAAAAGCCAGGGGTTCTCTCAACTGAGTGATATTTGGTATTGCTTTCTGTTGATATAACAAAAGGGGAGTTTTAATTCAAAATTATGTTCTTCCTCTTAATTTCCATTTCAACATTTGATTTAATTAGCATAAACTTTAGCCATGACAATTTCATATGGAATAAAAGCTTTCATTAGCTATAGGGGACTATTTTCCATATTAATGAGATTAATTTAATTAATTAATGAGATTTCCTATGTGTCTCCTATATCTTCCTATGAAATATCATTTATACTAATTAAATAAAATGTTGAAAATTTCATTCATCTCATTTCTTGAAAATATGCATAGTTAATGAGATTTCCTATGTGTCCAGACTTTAGGGGCACTATGTGTGTGTGTGTGTGTGTGTGTGTGTGTGTGTGTGTGTGTGTGTATGTGTATAACAATTTTAAGTAGGCAAAAGTATATAACGTTTGCTGTTTAGTATATAATCAGCAGAACAAGGGTAACATATGTATATATACCTTGTATGTGTTTTGCACATATTTTTATATGTATATGTGTTTCCTTAGTAGAACATAAGTTCCTTGAGGGAGAGAACTGTTTCATTTCTATGAAGTGTGTTTAATAAATGCTTGTTCACTGAGTGAGGGGATAAGTAAACAAAGAATGCTAGAACTAGGAAAGGGACCTTAGAGATGATCACATTCAACCCTCTTATTTTATAAGTGAGGAAACTGAGATCTAGAGAAATAAAGTGACATGGCTAAGGTCACAAAACAAGTTAATGGAAGAACCAAAACTAGGATCCAAATTTACTGATTCTCAGACCAATGCACATTCTTTTGTAACAGAATCCTTCTTTACTCCCTCCCTCCCTTCCCTTCCTTCCTTCCTTCCTTCTTCTTCTTTTTTTTTGCCTTTTTTTGGAGGGCAATTGGGGTTAAGTGACTTGCCCAAGGTCACACGGCTAGTTTTTGTGTTAAGCATCTGAGGCCAGATCCGAACCCAGGTCCTCCTGACTGCAGGGTCAGTGCTCTATTCACTGCACCACCTAGCCGCCCCCTTCCTTCCTTCTTTTCTCCCTCCCACTTCTTTTCTCTCTTCTTCCTTACTTTTTCTAATAGATTATTTTTTGAGGAATTTTTTTTAATTAGTCATCTTCTGGATTTCTCTACATAAGACAATTTTAAGTAGGCATAATACATAGCTTTTATTGTTTAGTGTATAATCTGCAGAACAAGGGTAACATTTATAACAGGATCATTTCTTAAGTTCTGTTTCCTACTATCCTCCCCACCAGGACTTCTCCCCATACCAGAAATGAATCCCCTACAGCTTGGAAGGAAAGAGACATGACTTACTATGGTACTGCTGAAGGCCACTGGAGACTGGGCATTGTCACATCTCCCCGTAGACCTGTGCCGAGTGTGAGTCTGGAAATAGGCATGGGCACTCTGGCTCCTCCTCAGGGGGTTGGCTCCTCCTGGGTATCTTACTGTGCCCAGTACTGGCAAGGCCCCATACTGACATTTGGTGTAGTCCTCATCATCTGAATCCAGCTCCCTCTGAGTCTCCAGGCGTTTGGCTGCAGAGAAAAATACCCCATTACTACTAACAGGGTTAGAAATGTTCATTTTAGAAACATAGTTAAGTGAATCACCCTGGAACCTAGCTCTCAGGACTGGAGACCTGAAACTGTAAAGTAATTAATAGCAATACTTATATTAATAATTAGCATAGAACAGCACGCTACAATTATCTCATTTTATATCTGTAACAACTTTGGGAAGGAGGTGTTTATTCCTGTTTTACAGATGAAGAAACTGAGGTTGAAAGAAGCTAAGTGAGTTTTCCAGAGTTACACAGCTACTGAGTATCTGAGGCTAGATTTGAACTCAGATCTTCCTGACTCCAAGTCCAGCATCCTCATTGCTCCACCTTGCTAATTGAGGTCGGTGATAGGGACAGGGAAAAGAGGGAGGCAGTTCTGCCAGCTTATGTAAAAACAAGGACAAACAAACCATAATAATAGCACCTCACAATTGATTGTTTCAAGACTTAATGGATAGAGAACTGGCCTCAGAGCTAGGAAGATATGGGTTCAAATCCTGCTGCTGATGCCTAGTGACTGTGCGACCTTGAGCAAGTCACAACCTCTTGGGACTTTAGGAAGACCATGTTATAGAGGAAGTATTGACCTGCATCAACAAAAGCAGTTCCTCTCTATATTAATGCAATTACAGGTCCAGTCCCAATACTTAGCCAAGGTTGGCTAAGTATTTTTCCCACAATAACCTCCAGAGATAGATAATATAAGTATTATCACCTCTGCTTTAGAAATAAGGAAACTGAGATTGAAAGGAAAGTGACCTGTTCAAGATCATACAGCCAGAGATTCAAACCAAGGTTTCTTGACTCCAAGTTCAGTGCACTTTTTCTCTCATAAGTGCTGCTTTTAGCCCCAAGGCCTAGAGGTAGCTGCTGGTGCAGTGGACAAAGTGTTGGGCCTGGAGTCAGGAATTCCCAAGCTCAAATTCACCTTTAGATACTTCCTAGCTGTGTGATCCTGGACATGGCATTCAACCTCTGTTTGCCTCAGTTTCCTCAATTGCAAAACGGAGATAATAATAGCATGTACCTTCTAGGGTTATTGTAAGGCTTAAATGAGATATTATTTGTGAAGGTGCTTAGTTCAGGGCCTGGCACCTACTAGGCCATATATAGATGCTTATTCCTTTCGTCTTTCTTTCATTCCCCCTTTCCTTGTAGTTCTATATGTGTTCTTACTTCCCCTAACCAGACTATAATCTCCATGAAGATAGGAATTATTATTATTATCTTATTATGTTTTATTATTATATAATATCAACTAAAACATTAATTATTTACATTATAATATTTATATATATAAGTATAATTATATCTTAACAAGCTAATAATTTATGTAATTTATAAATAAACATTTATATATAATATTTATGGTGTTGTCAATTAACAATGTTATTATATTACATTATATCTTATTATTAGGATCATAGGACCACTGCTTAGAGCTGGAAAGGACCGTTTGATGCCATCAAGTACAGCCCCTTCACATTATAGATGCTGATCCTGAGGCTCAGGGAGTTTAGCTGTCTTGCCCAAGATAGGGCTGCTATCCTCCTAGGTGCAGTTCCAGAAGATAGTCCTCAGCTCAAGTGGGACAGAGGCAACCATGTCTGACCTGACTGCCTTACTTAAGATCTTTCTTCAATCTGCTAGTGACAGCATAGGAAAGAAACTTGGGCAGCAGATTCTGCTACAATGAATTACCTCCATGAGAAGCAGAGGGATGGGTTGAGAAGGAAAGAAAAAAAGTTTTTGAGTGTGAGTATTCAAATCTGAACTCATTCTGACATTTTGATTGAGCTGTGGGATTGGGTGTCACAATTAGGAAGTGTTTCCCATTCCAGTGTCAGTAAAATATGTGCCCTCATCACATGTAAATAATCCTCTGCATATCGATGGCCCAGGTCACAGAAAGAGAATTTTAAAAACATTTCTATAGTTCTAGGCCAAAGGTTTACAGCTGAACACAATAAAAAAAGCACACCCTATTATCTTTGTAAGAATGAATGTTTATAGTCAATAAATACCATGTTGAAAAAAAAAAAACCCAGAGGGGTGTCTAGGTGGTGCAATGAATAGAGCACTGGCACTGAAGTCAGGAGGACCTGAGTTCAAATCAGGCCTCACACACTTGACACAATTACTTGGGTAAGCCACTCAACCCCAATTGCCCTCCCTACCCCCCCAAAAGAAAAAAAAAACCCAGAGAGGTCAAACAGTTTGACAACTATCATTCAGCACTGGGGAGAGTTCAGATAAGTGACCTCTGCTCTTATCACTTAAGCATGTTTGACTTCCTGTTTTGCATTTATCTTATTCCTATTTTCTAGAAAGACAAAACCTACAGTGGAGAACCCCCCCCGCTTTTTTGAGCACTTCTTACCATTTTCTTGGTGGGAAAACTCATTGCCCATAATGGTACAACGCCGGAATGTCATTTTGTTCTCGGTCAGTGTCCCGGTTTTGTCTGAGAAGATGTATTGAATCTGGCCCAGGTCTTCAGTGATGTTAAGGGCTCGGCACTGAATGGATAGATCGACTTCTTCGTCATACAGGTCGATGTCATTGTGTATGAAGAAAACCTGGCCAAGTTTCACCAATTCAATGGATACATACAGAGAGATTGGTATCAGGGTCTGAAAAGAGAACATGCCCTTTATGTAATAATCATTGCTTCTTCCCTCTGCTACTTGCTAGTAAAGGGATTTTGAATCCATGGCGAGAAAGAATAATGTTGTCATTCTGATATGTAATTTTAACTAAGAGTATACTCATTATATATGGAGGTTTCAATCCCATGATTCACTTTTTCTATGATGCATCAGGTACAGTGTCTTTAGCAATAATCTCAATTTCCAGATCCAATGTTCTTTTCTCATTCCTCATCCTTCTTGACCTTTCTGTAGCATTTAAGACTACTGACTACTGCTTTCTCCTAGACACTCTTTTTCTCTGGTGATACTTTCTCTCTTAGTCTCATTTTCTGGATCATTTTCTACACCCCACCCTGCTGTGCATGGGTAGACCCCACAACTCTCTCCTGGGTCCTCTTTCTTCCTCTTTATATACTCTCTCTGGTGTCTGACGGTGCCATTCCCCTACTCAGAAACACTCAGTAGTGTTTATGTCTTTAGGATGAAATATCAGTGTCTCTGTTTGGTATTTAAAGCTTTCATAACCTGGTTCCAGCCTACCTTTTCAAGTTTTTTGTGCATTATTCTCATTCGGGGACTCTGTGTTTCAATCCAGCTGGCCTTCTAGCTGGTCCTCAAGCAAGATCTTCCACCTCCCATCTTTGTACCTTTGCACTAGATGTCCCTCACACATAGAATGCAGTCCCTCCTTTGAGAAGCCCTGACTCAAGGACCACATCTCATATGAAATCTATCTTGCTCCCTTTGGTTGCTAGTTTTTATACTCTTCCTCCCAAAAGTCACTTTGTATATATTCTTTGTTTCATTACTGGATACCTAATCTCTACCAACATCCAATGATTATATACCCCTTTGAACGTAGAAACAATTTCATTTTTGTCTTTGCATCTGGCAAATAAATGGTTATTGAATGAATGAGAGGAGAAGGATGCTCGATCTCCACAACTGAAAATGGCTTCCATTGAAAGGAGATCTGTGCAGGCCCTCATCTTGAAGGACACTCCCAAACAGTGACTAGATCCACTAGGGAGAAGAAAGGGAGAAGCAAAATGTTATAGAAACCTAGAAGAAAACTCTTTCCCCAGAAAATACCCTGGGGTCTTATGAAAGTACCTCCTTTCATTAATTATACATTGTAGAACCATTTAAAACCAGAAGAGGAAGGAACCTTAGACGATATCTGACTTAGTCTGTCCTGTTTCTCCCCCTCCCCACCCTGGCCAGCCCCCACCATGCTTGGTGGGAGAACCAGAAAGAAGTAATTTGCTTAACCAAGGTCAAACAGCCTATTAGTGGTAAGATTAGAACCAAGTCTCGGGTGTTCTTTCTACTGCTCTCTTATATTCTATTCTCTTACATAAAGGAGACAGTAATGAGAAAATCACATGGTAGTTTTTTTTTCCTTCCTATCAGTTCATTACTGACTGTCTGAACCTATCCTTTACTTTTCATAACCTTCAAGAATCCAGGGTTGTGGCAGCTAGGTGGCACAGTGAACAGAGCACCGGCCCTGGAGTCAGGAGGACCTGAGTTCAAATCCAGACTCAGACACTTAACACTTACTAGTTGTGTGACCTTGGGCAAGTCACTTAGCTCCAATTGTCCTGCCTACCCCCCTCCAAAAAGACAAAAAAAGGATCATTTCTACTTCACAATAAGGTGTCCAGCTAGGACTCTAGTGGAACTTTGGGGGTCAAACACTTTCACGTAAAGTATTTTCTTTCCCCTAAATGTCATGTACTTGATAAGTATTCAGCCTTCTTGCTCTGAGGACAGTATAATACAGTGGAAAGGGCTTTAGGGTCAGAAGATGACAACTTAAATCCACCCCTGACACTACCTATATGACTTTGGGGGAGTCATTTAATTTTCCTGGGCCTCTGTTCATCTCTAAATGAAGAGATTGGAGTAGATGATGGATTCTTAACCTGGGGTCTGTGGATAGATTTGATGAAGTCCATGACCTTGGATAAGAAAAAAAAAGACATCTTTATTTTCACAAACCTCTAATAGAAATTTAACATTTTCCTCAATTATTTAAAAACATTATTCTGTGAAGGAATGGTTAGGCTGCTAAAGTGGTCCAGGATACCCACAAAGATTGAGAACCACTGGACTAGGGGGTTCTTTCCATCTTAAAATCTATGCTCCAATAACTAGAATAGGATTTCTTTTTTAATGAAACCCTAATTTTATATGATAGCATATTCCTTTTACTTTGTCCAACAAGTATTTATTGAGATTTTCCTCTGTGCTTAGCCCTCTTCTGAGTATAGTGGGGGAGATCTAAGAGAAATAGAAAGAAGTGTTTAGCACATAGTAAAAGGTTAACAAATTCTTTTTGACTGACTGGCTGGCTGTATGTCATAATTCTTATCTCTGAGGTGCTTAAAATTAGTTGGAGAGTCAAGATTTATGCAGATTAAACTGATAATATAAATCTATGCAATTTCCCTAGGGAGAAATATTGAGCATTCTTCACATGGGATCATATGGTTCTCAAACTAGTTAAACTTAAACTTAAACTCTAGTTAAACTTAAACTTAAACTCTTAAAGTCAACATGTCTAAAACTGTACTTATTATCTTGTCCCGAAAAGTCTCCACCATTATGGACTTCCCTATTACTATCAAGGGCACCACCATCCTCTGGGTCATCCTTGTTAGCAACCTGGATGTGATCCTTGACTCCTCCAATATCTAATCTGTTGCCAAATTCTGTCAATTAAACCTTTGTAACATCTCTCAGAAATGTGCCCTTCTTTTCACTTATGCAGCCACCTCCCTGGTAGAGGCCCTTATCACCTCATGCCTGTACTATTACTATCAGCCTTCTGATTGGTCTCATCATAACAAGTCTCCCCAGTCCAGGCCATCTTCGGCTCAACTTCCAAAAAGATTTCCCTAAAGCATAGCTCTGAGCGTGTTACTCAATAAACTGCAGTAGCTCCCTATTACCTCCATGATCATATATAAGATCTTTTGTTTGACATTCAGAGACCTTTATAACCTGGCCTCCTTCTATATTTCTGGCCTTCTTACATTCTATCAACCCCATGTACGATGTGGTTTGGTGACACTGGCTTTCTTGCCCTTCCTTAAACAAGACAGTCTATCTTCTGACTCAAGACATTTTCACTGGCTGCCCCCCATGCCTAGAATGTTCTCCCACCTCATCTCTACCTCCTGGCTCCCTAACTTCCTTCAAATCCTACCTCCTATGAGAAGCCTTTCCTGATCCCCCTTAATACTTATTGCCTTCCCTCCATTTCCAACTTATCCTTTACATATCTTGTTTGTACGTGTAACTGTTGGCATATTGTCTCCCCCTTTCGATTGTGAGCTCTGCAAGGGCAGGGACTGTCTTTCACATTTCTTTGTATTCCAAGAACTTCGCACAGTGCCTGGAAACATAGCAGGTCTTTAATAAATGCTTACTGACTTTCCTAAATTTAATCTAAATCTTTCCTGCAATGAATCAACTTCATTTCTTCCGCAAAGGTGGGGAATGATTAATTGTTTTAAGTTTTTAATTAGAGATTCAATTTTATTTTTTTACCTGTAGTAGGATGATCATGGTGAGAAACATGTAGAAGCTCTGAAGGGCGACTGAGAGGACGCTTCCATTAGCATCTGGAACATCAAAGGGGGGAATTTCTGAAAAGGTTCCCTTCCAAAGGCCATGACCTAAGAAGAGAGAAAATCAGGAGAAAAGGCTGAATTCCAACTTGGCTCCAAACCATCAACTCTATTTGCATTCAGCTTATCACAGAAGTGTGCAAATTGTTCCACTTCTAACGTGATCTTGGGGATAGTTTTTCAATTGCTACGGTTGTCTATGGATTTGTGGACCCTAAAACAACTGCATTATTGGACTGATGGAAAAAATATGTCATTGAACAGAATGTATGGTATAGTGGAAAGAATACTGGAGACGGTTTCTAGTCATAGTTTTGCCATTAACAAGCCATGTGGCCTTGGCTGGGCACTCGTTTCCCCTCTTTGGTCTTCATCCACAAAAGGAAAGGGCTGAATCAGATAATCTCTAAGGTTCCTTTCTGTAAGGTTCTATAATGTAAAACTAATGAGACTTGGGGCTTCATTTTCTGGAAAAGCCCTTTGATTTAGTTTTTATAGCATTTTCTTTTCACCTTCTTCTCTCCCAGCCTTCTTTGGACCATGCTGTACTCTTATCTTTCTACGGAAACCTGGGATTCTGCTCTCTCTCAACCCCCCTCCCCCAACCCCCACCATGCCCCCTGGACTCTGAGAGTTGAATTTTGTACTTATCTTGCCTGGAACCTGGGCTTCACCTTCCTGGTTACTATTTCTAGGCCCTGCTGTTTGTACTTCACTGTCATTCTCATTCCCTCTGTATCTCTCCTTCCCTTGGGCCTTGCCCCAGGACACTGGAATCTGAACAAGCCTCCACATTAGCCCTAGACCCATTTCCAAACTATGTCACAGGGCATATTCTGCCTTTCCTGTGTTTCAGCCCCCTTCCCCTTTACTTACTGTCTTTTCTTATTAGAATGTAAGTTCCTTGAGGGGCCAGGGACTTTTGCTTGCTTGTATTTGTTTCTCTAGGACTTAGCACGTTAGTATACAGTGAAGACTAAATAAATACTTGCTTATTCTCTTCTCTCTCTCTCTCTCTCTCTCTCTCTCTCTCTCTGTCTGTCTGTCTGTCTATCCATTCATCTATTCATCCCTCTAGTAGATTTAGTCATTACTTGGGAGTTTCCTTCAAGATGAGGCCCCGCCCCCAAGGTACTTTTTTCAATGAGAGCCATTTGGGCCAGCAATTGGAGGAAGGAACACACATAGAAGAGTAACAATATTTAAATAAGTGATTATGTGCCAAGTGAGAGGGATAGATGATAGTTGCTATAGGAGGAGGGATGAGTCACTATGAACTAGAGTAGTTCTTTAAAGACTCATGAAGGAGATGGGAGTTGTTAGGCCTCAAAGGATGGATAACATTTTTCTAAATTGAAAGTTGGTGTGATGCAGGACAAAGAGCACTGGTCTAGGAGGCAGACAATTTGGGGTCTAAACCCAATTCTGCCATTAACTAACTGTGACTTTAGGTGAATAATATAATCTCTCTGGGCCTCAGTTTCTCATCTGAAGGTTGAGGGGTATGGACTAGGTTATTTCTAAGGCATTTTCTAGCTCCAACTTTCTAAGAATCTATAAAGAAAGGAGGGTATCCCTGGCAAAGAGAATCTAGTTTTTCAAAATGAAAGTGAAAAATACACATATATGTATTTGTTCAGTTGTTTTAGTTGTGTCTGACTTTGTGACCCCATTTAACGTTTTCTCAGCAAAGATATGGGAGTGGTTTGCTATTTCCTTCTACAGCTCATTTTGCAGATGAGGAAACGGAGACAAACAAGATTAAGTAACTTGCTTAGAATTACAGAGCTGATAAGTGTCTGAGGCCAAATTTGAATTCAGGAGGACGAGTCTTCCTGACTCCAGGCCCAGCACTTTATGCTCTGTGCTACCTAGCTGCCACATATATGTACAGATAAACATATATGCATATTTATTTATTCATACATAGAGAGTGAGAAAGCTAAAACCTGTGGCCCCTTTATAGATCACAGTGATGACTCCTTTAATTCATATAGTACTTATTCATCCATCATTCTCCTAAGAGAGAATATTCAGAGGCATATGATGGACCCAGGTAGCCCCAGAGAGGAAGAATGAGACATACTATGATCAATTAATGCTCTCAGCCCAGAAACCTGAAAGGTGGTAGGGAGAAGTGCTTCCTCTGTCAGACACAATGCCACGTACCATATTAGAAACTAGAGGAGAGTTCTAAGAGATTGAGATTTCGGGAAGGAGGTGGGAGAGAAGGAGGTACTTGCTTTCTGGTGCTTTACACCCTGCCCTAATCCAGGTAACAAGATTAATTCTGCTGCACTGCCTGGAGTTTTCAATTAATACAGTTACCAAAGGTATTATTAAAATATTCTTTTGTTATGATATTTCAGAGCTTTAAGAAAGGAAATTGGGTGGACCAGAAGGCCAGCACAGAAGAAAATCCAAGGGGTTTTGCCACACCCTACTGACTGGCTCCCTTCTGTAGAAGAATTTGAAGATGAAGTCATGGGATCAAGAAAAACTCAGGTTTCAGAGTTTGCTTTTCTGAATCTCACTCTCCCCGTCTATAAAATAGACATGCTTCTTCCTATATATCTCCTCGGATTTTTTTGAAGAAAGTGCTTTGTAAATTATAAAGTGTTATAGAAATTGGTTACATAGGGTCAAAGTGAGGAGACAAGCAAATGATTATATAACACATATATTCACTTATATAAAATATAATTAAATCTTGTTGATGATTGCTCTGTGGCATGGTAAATAGGCTGGCACTGTGGCATACAAATTGGTAAAAAAAAAAAGTATAGAGTGGACAACATCCAAGAAGTTTCATTTATGGTGGTTCCCAATTCTTTTATCCTTGTGCTTGGGACACCAGTAGAGGAGAACTCTGATGTAATCTCTGATAAAATTTAGCACGTGTCACTTTCTATAGAAAACCTTTCTTGATAGCTCCAGTTAGGGATCAAGTCCCAGCCTTCTACTCCAAAATGGTCTTATCTCTTTGGTGTATATTTTGTGTGCCTTTATATATGTATAGCTATGTATATGCCTACACATTTACATATATGTGTATATGTTTGAGTACATACAAATATCTATATCTATATGTCTGTGTGGGTTGTGTGCTTCTAGATTGTAAACTCTGTGAAGGAAGGGGCTGTTTCATTTTTGTCTTTGTGTCCTCAGCACTCACTGCATCATTCAACTGAAACTACTTTTTCCAAAGTTACCAATGATCTCCTAATTGCCAGAATCTAAAGACTGCTCCTCATTCTTCATTCTTCTTGACTTCTCTGTAGTATCTGACACTGTAAATCACCCTTTCTTCCAGGACACTTTCAGCTCTCTGGTTTTTTTGTGATACTTCTCTCTTTCAATTCTCCTCTCATCTGACTGCTATTTTCCTGTCTCCTTTAAAGATTGTTTACTCATGTAATACCCACTAACCATGGGTGTCTCCTAAGACTCAGCCTTGGGCCCTCTTCACTTTTTCCATTATACTTTCTCACTCGATGATCTCATTAATTCCCAAAGGTTTAATTATCACTTCTGTAGAGATGATATCCAGGTCTAGTCTGTTTCCTGATCTCAGTCCCACATCACCAAATGTCTTTTGGACATCCCAAACTGTAAGTCCTATAAGAATCTTAAGCTCAACATGTCCAAAACAGGACTCATTATCTTCCCCACCCCCTCAAATCCTTCCTTTTCCCCCTAATTTTCCTGTTGCTATTGAGGGCACCACTATCCTCCCAGTCATCCTGGCTTACAATCACAGTGTTTTCCTTGACTCCTCACTTTTATTTTATGTAACAAAGCAATCTGTTGGCAAATCTTGTTTATGCCTTTACAAAATTTCTTGTAGACACCCCCTTCTCTTCACTCATACAACCATTTCTCTGGTAAAGTCTGTATACCCTTCTTGCCTGGATTATTGCAACAATCTTTTAATTGGTTACCCAGCCTCAAATTTCTCCCCATTCCAATACATTCTTCATTCAGTGGCCAAAGTAATTGTCCTAAAGTGTAGCTCTGACCAAGTCAAACACTTTGCGAACTGGCTGTATCCCTGCCCCCTGGTGAATTCTTGTCATCGAATTGTTTCAATCATATCCAATTCTTTGTGACCCTATTTGGGGTTTTCTTGGCAAAGATAATAGAGTGGTTTGCCATTTCCTTCTAGCTCATTTTACAGATGAGGAAATGGAGGCAAACAGGGGTAAGTGAATTGAACGGGGTCTTACAGCTACTAAATGTCTGAAGCTGGATTTAAACTTAGAAAGAGGAGTCTCCCTAAATGCAGGTCCAGCACTCTATCTACTGTGCCACCTAAATACCTTCATGATCTCTAGTGGTTCCTTATTATTTCCAAGATCAAATGCAACATTTTCTACTCAACATTCACTATCTGGTCCCTTCCTAACTTTCCATTCTTAGACTTTACTCCCCTTCATGAACAACTATACTACTATACTAGTCTGCTTTTCCTCACATCTGATGCTATGTCTTATTTTCTGTTTTTATGTCTTTATATTGGCTGTTCCCCAAGCCTGGAATTTTCACCATAGTCACTTCTTCCTTTTAGTTTCCCTGTAACTCTTTATGACTCATATAAAATCCTACCTTCTGTGGGAGGCCTTCCCCAGACCTCCAGCTTCCAGGCAGGAGTGGGGAACCTGTGGCCTCAAGACCACAGGTTCCCTACCCTTGTACTAGTCCCTTATTCTCTGAGGTTGTTTAGTATGCTGTACATTATCTTGGAGGTACCTAATTATTTACATGTTATCTCCCCCATTTGAATGTGAGTTCTTAGAAAGGAGAAACCATTTTTTCTCAGTTTTTCTTTCTAATCCAATCATTGAGCCCAGTTCCGGGTACAAAGTAAATTCTTAATATATGTTCATTGACTAAACTGTCGACTATGGTGATTGGCAGATAGTAGGTACTATAATTCTTGTTCATTGGATTTCATTCAGGGAACAATTAAAAAAATAACAAAAGGCTAGGGGGAAGAATGTTGGCCACCTTTTTAATCCGTAATTTACAGTAATCCCTTTCAGATATATTTTTCACCCTTACTAAGAAGGCAAAAATCATATTTGTTGATAGTGTAGCTTTTTGATGAATTTAAAGTCAGAAGATCCAAAATTTGAATTCGGATTATGTTATTTACTACTTATGTGAATTTAGAACATCGTACCCCAGATTTCTCATCTGTAAAAATGAGAGGTTTATATTAGGTGACCTTATGGGGCCATTCCAGCTCTGCACCTCATGAACATGTGAAGCATCCCCTTTGGCCAGGGTCTGAGGGCACAAAGAGCCTTATAAATTGGAGTTGGTGTTTTCCCGAATGCTCCATACCTATAGCTCCAATGAGACACATGAGGAAGAGAATCCCCACACAGAAGAAAATGTCAATGTTCATCCGACGCTCAATCTTGCTGCGCTTGTACCGTGGGCCGCTGTTGTTCAGCATAGCTTTTGTTTCATGGCCTTAGAGAAGCAAACAGAAAGGCAGACTGTTAATCTACTGTGGCAGCATCCTATATAGGTGTAATAAAAGAGAGGAACGTGCTGGAGTCAGCCTAAACCAGATTAACGGAGCCAAGCATTTACTCCTCAGAAATGGGCAAATGTTTGTTGATTGTCTAGACTTAAAAAAGTGATGGAGAAAATGTTAATAATGCAGGTTAAAGTACATCCTGTGGGTTGGTTTTTTTTGTTTGGTTTTTTTCTTTTTGAGAATCAGTTGTTAAACATTCACCAGGTACCACCAGGTGTGTCCATTTAAAGTGAAAACACTGTTTCTATTCTCAGGGAGCTTTCAGTAAAATAGGGCCTTATTTTCATATCTTGATTAGATGGTACTTTAGTTCTGTCATAAAGAACACTAAATTTGACTTCCTCAAAGATGGATCAAAGGCAACCACAGGAGGGTTACAGGAGGAAGAAATTGAGCTGGCCATTGAATTGAGTAAGGGGTTCTAAGAAGCAGAGGTGAGGAAGGAGAATTTACAAGCATGGGGGAAAAGCCTGTGCAAAAGCATTAAGTAGGAGATGGACCATCACAGAAAACAGAAAGTAGTGAATTTGTCTAGTCTGCGGGAGCGTGTAAGAGAGAATAATATGAAACAGGTCTGTAAAGACAGATGGGAGCCACTGAAGGGGGAAAAACATCAGTCAATAAGCATTTATTAACTGCCTTCCATGGGCCAGGCCTGAGGATTAGAGATATAAAGAGAAAAAACAACAAAAAAATTCAAACCCTACTAAATTTTTTAACAAAGGCAACCCAAACTAGGGAGTGTGGTAGAAAGCATTCCAGACATGAGGTGATGAGGGCCTGCACTGTGATGGTAATGGCATTAGAAGAGAGAAGGGGCACATACTAGAAATGTTACAAAGGTAGAATCAACAGAACTTGTCAACCATTTGACTAATGGGTGGTGGTGGTGAGGTCAACTCCTCGGTTGTGAACCTGGACGAGTGGGAGGATTGTGGTGCTCTTGTCTATAGGGCATAGGACAGGGAGGTATGAAAGTATCAGTTTTGGATATGCTGACTTAAAGATGTCTATAGGATATCTAATTCAAGATGTCAACATTTTTCTCAAGGAGTTTAGATACAAAAGGGAGGAGAGATATAAGAAGATAATTAATGGGGACGGACTGATCATGTGAAGGTCTTTGAGAATGGGGGAGGGAGGAAAGAGCAGGAAGCATGTTGAATATAAGCCAGTGAGGGAAGTAGTTTGGTAAGAGCAGAGAGTGTATGCTCAGAAACAATGTTAGGGAAAAGATAGAGGGAGGGACAAAGCAACTAACTTGGAAAAGCAAACTAGTTCTAGATAAAAAAGAAAAAGAGGTAGGTAGACATGAGAAATTTGGGCCTTAAGTGGCCTTCTGAATTTTAACTACTCTGGCATTTTCCTTGGTAGTTAGTTGGGTTAGGAAATGCCAGTCACATATTTCTGTGCAAAATTAAAGAAAAGCAATATGTCAGATCCAGCAGTGAATGGTTTTAATGTTATTTAGCTTGTCACTTACGTGGATTTAAAATGGCAACAAAGCAGTGGGAAAGAAAAAAAAACTGGATTATTGAATTAGATTCAAGTTGTTTCATTTGTAATAGCAGGATGCATATGAAATCTGAACAGTAAGTCTGCACTAATGGGATTGCCACTTTTCAGTTTGCCAAAAAATAGAACAAATCCTGCTGTTGCTGTCTCTCACTGGGCAACAGTACTACCCAAGCCCAGTGGAAAACATTAATACTTAAACCCTCATCTCCAGACCTTTCTCCACCCCCTTCCAGGTTTTCTGGCATTCACAGTAGGTTATCTGGGCACTCTGCACTATAGACAAAGGCTTGTGAGGAGGAAGTGGTGGGTGGGTGGGTGCTTAGGGGTCAAGCACAAGTGAGAACTTTAGGAGAGGAGCAACTAGAATCATCCCCAGAATTGTTGGAGTGCAACTAAGTTTGAGGCAGAAGGAGTAGTTGCCCTGTGGAATGTCAGTACCTGGGTAAAGATACAAATAAAGGCAAAAGACAGTCCCTGTTCTTCAAGAACTCATAATATAATGAGGGAGAGAGCATATAAATGATTATGTACAAATATGTTATATATTGGATATATAATCAATACAGAGAAGTCACTAGAAATAAGATGGACTGGGAAAGGCTTCCTACAGAAGGTAGAATTTTAATTGACACTTGAAGGAAGCCAGGGAGAAGAGATGAAGAAGGAAAGCATTCCATGTATGAGGGATAGCCAGTAAAAATACCTGGAGTTAAGAGATGGAGTGTCTAACTAGCATATGTAGCAACCATCATCTATGGTCCCTTCAACTTCTGACTTTCTGATTCTATGAGATCACCTCAACTCTCAATATGCTTTCCCTCCTGAATTCCCATAGCATGGAATCTTTACTTGTGGGTACATCATTATGACTTAAGACATCTTGAATCATTACTTGACTTTTGGTATGTATATGTGTGTTTAGCTATTCCAACTAGCCTGGAAACTTAAGGACCTAGGCTATATATATCTTAATCAAAGATAATGGAGATCACATAACACACATGATGTTCTCCTCACTAGCAGAGAGAAAATGCATACAAATGTCACTCGGAAAGATGCTGACCCCTTCTTGCAGCATCCTGTCTGGGCTGTGAGCCTCATAGGTAGAACTGAGTTAATTTTCACATAGGATAATATTTGCTGAATATCAATGGGAATGAGTGAGGAGTTCTCATGATGTGCCCAGACAAGCTTGGTGCTGCTGTCCCTTGTGAATGTATGATACTAAATGAAACACTTTAGCTGGGAAAGGGAGCAGAGAATGATAGTGAAGGAAATCAGTTTACTGGCTGATGGAAATTAAGAGACTGCTGCCTGAATTGCAGAATCTCATACTTGGGAGGGACCTCAAAAGTCACCTAATCACCCATACCTGATCAAGATCCTGAAGCACAGAATCCTAATAAGTGGCCATTACCTGAAGGCTTCTATAAATAAAAAGATTAAATAAGACCTCCCTGTGAGGACCTCATTATCCAGTAGAAAGAAAATGCATGCAAATAACTGAAATACATATTAGAATGCAGTAATAGTCAAAGAGAAATCCAAACAAAATATTATGAAGAATTTGAAGAAAGAAAGATCATTTGCAAATAGGAAGGCTTCATGGAAGAGGTGACAACATAGTTGGGCCTTGAAGGATTCGAAAGACTTCAGCAAAAGAGATGGAGGATGAGTAGGAATCCATTTCAGGATTAGAAAATGTCACAGGCAAAGGGATGGAGAAGATATGAAAAAAAGGCATGGAGACTGACTCATGTTGGCTAGGACAAAGTCTATGAGAAGTTGAGTAGTATAAGCTAGATGGAGCCAGTGACAAGGTGGAGACACATTCCCTTTAGGGCAGATCATTTTGTATTTGAATGGCACTAATTTTTAGGAAATTTTTCCTTAGTTTGAGCCTAAATGTGTTTCTCTGTCTGCTTCCATTGTTCTTCATTGAAATACTATTCACCATTGATCCTTCATGTGCGTCTATCTTTCTGCTTCACCACAGTCCCTATCCCTTTACCTACTCTGTTCATTTTGAATGAAGTGATACCTTTACAGTGTCATTTTCCAACTATGGAATATGCACCAAGTTTGAGTGACACCTATAATGTTCAACTTACCCCCTCACATTAGAGAAGGCATTCTTAGTCTGGGGTCTGTGACTTTTAAAAAATTATTTTTGACAACTGTATTTAATATAATTTGTTTCATTTATGATTCTATGTATTTTATTTTTTGTATTAAAAAACTATTATGAGAAGAGACTTCATCAGACTGCCAAAAGGGTGCATTACACAAAAAATTAAGAATTGTTACATTAGAGGATGTTGTAAGAGGCCTTGCTTATTATTGCTACTTTGTACTTCTGGGTATAAACAAGTGAGTCCATTGCTGACTGCTTTCTTAGGTTTTGCCTTTTGTGAATTTTGGGACATCTCTAAAGTTATTTTTATTCCTACTTTATATTAACTCAATTTCATACGCCAGACAGTTCTCTCTCTTTCTCTCTGTCTCTCTGTCTCTGTCTCTCTCTCTCTTTCTCTCTCCTTCTCTCTCTCTTTCTCTCTCTCTATCTCTGTCTCTGTCTCTCTCTCTCTTTCTTCTTTTTTAGTTTAAACTATTTTAAAAAATCATCTTGGTAAGACTCTAGGAAAACACATTTTTATCAACCATTCATACATCAATCCCTGGACAAGTCTGTCATTTCTATGGTCCATGGTCCAGGAATTACATTCTTGGATACCATCTTTTTTCAGAGAGCTTACATTTTAATGGGAGAGACAACTTATACATAAATATATGTAGAACATATACAAAATAAATACATGATCATTTTTGAGAATAGGGCACATGTACCAGGGGCATAGTGAGGGTGAGTAAAACCTTGATGTGGAAGATGACTCAATTAGACTCTTAAAAGCAAGAATTTCAAAAGATGAAGGTGAGGTAGGAGCTCATTCCAGGCAGGACTGACAGTTGGACACCATCTTTATAATCAGCTGTCTGCTTTCTAAACCTCTTTCCCCCTTCTTAAACCTTTGCCTTTTCAGCATCAGTGATAAAATACTATTTGTACCCCTATAGTTTTCAGTTTCTTAGCTAAGACTTTATAATCCCGAATAATGCTTCCCATGTTTCTACTGGAATATATTTCTAATTTATGCCTATGTGAATCACCAAAAATGGGTAGTAGTCATCAGATTTGATAGATCTTGGGAAGTTCTCTGTCTCATCAGGAACACTTTTGTCATGAGGTTCTTCTTTCCAATTCTATACCTCAACTTCCCCATGCTTTCCTCCTCTGCTCCAACTACAACAAAACACTTGACCATGACATTCCCTCATATTTTCTACCTCTAGTCCTTCATATTTCTTAACCTTTTGCAACCTGGCTTCTGATTCCACCACTTGACTGAAACTTCTTTAAGATTACCACTAATCCCTTAAGTGATAAATCAAATGGCCTTTTCTTAATTCTCAGCCTTTAGGACCTCTCTGCAGCTTCTGATAGTGCTGACTCCTGCTTTCTTCTGCCTATTCTCTCTTCCCTCAGTTTTTCTGACATTTTCCTCTCGTTTTTTCACCTATCTGGTCACCCCTTCTTAATCTCCTTTGCTGCATCATTATCCATGTCCTATCCCTTTTTATGTGGATAAATCCGTTTGGGCCTTCTCCTTTCTCTCTACACAAACTCTTGGTGATCTAGTCAGCTTCAAGGGGTTTAAGTCATTACCTATGTAGATGACCTCTAAATCTCCATATCCAGCCCTTGTCTCTCTTTTGAGATCTGATCCTGCATCACCAGATGTCTAGGGGACTTGTCATTGTCTATGTCTCAAAGACATCACAAACTGAACATGTCCAAAACCATACTCAAGGTCACTTATAGTATACCAAGAGCCCTATTTCTATGTTTATGTCAAAGGTACCCTTCTAGTCCCCCCACCAGGTTTGTCATCTTGGTGTTATCATTAACTATATTCTCCCTCACTCCACATATTCAATCAGTTGCCAAGACATTGATTCTATGTTCACAAAATCTTTCAGATCTGCTTTCTTCTCTCCACTCATGTAGCTACCACACATGGATTATTACAATGGACTCCTAATTTGTGTCCTTGCTTCTGGTCTCTTTCTTCCACACTCCACAACTGTCCTCCACACAATGGTCACTATGATAATTCTAAAGCATAGGTCTGACCACATCACTCCACTGCTTAAGAAGTACCAGTGGAGCTCCCTATTGCCTCCAGCCTCTGTTTGAAACTGAAAGTTCTTAACAGTCTGGTTCTTTTATGCCCAGACTCTACACACACACACACACACACACACACACACACACACACACACACACACACACACACCCCATTATAGCTAGAATGGCCTACTGGCTAGTCTCTCTACATGGTATTTCTAATTTGCACAGGCTATCTCTTGTGCCCAGAATACTTTCCTACCTCTTGAAATCTCTGGCTTCCTTTCAAGTCTTCCTATACTAGATTTGGTTATCCCAATTGTTGGTTCATTCTGCCACTGCACCCCCAAAAGAATTATTGCATATTATGTATTTATTTATCTGAATTCTTGTTGCTTCTTCCCAGTAGAATGTAAACTCCTTTAGAGCAGGTATTATTTAATTCTTGCCCGTGTATCCCTATCCTGTGGCACATAAATACACTTAAATGTTTAAAGAATTATTGAATTGATACAAGTCTCAAGGGAATAGTAGACCTCTCTGTTGATCAGTCAAGACAAATCTGGATTAGGAAAACTCTTAAACTGAAAGTCACCAAAATGTCTGTCAACCATACAACCCATGCAAAAAAAATTAAAAACAAACCCTGCCAGCCCCTTTTCAGGGATCAGAAGGGGACTATCACTTGATACAGGCCTTCTTATAGGGACTTGCCAACAAGCCTTTGGCAGAGGATATAGCAATGGAACACGGATTGTCAGAAGTATGATAAGTAGGAAGGGAAAAAAGTATTTATCAAGTAACTACTATGTGCCAGGTGTTGTGCTAAGTGCTTTTAAAAACGAATTTCATCTAATTTGATCCTTACAACAACCCTGAAAAGTAGGTAGCTATAACGCCCATTTTATAGTTGAGGAAATTGAGGCAAATAGAGGTCTTAGTAAATAGCTGAGGCTGGGTTTGATTCCAGGTCTTCCTGACTCCAAGCCTGGAGCTCTAACCTCCATGTCACCTAGCTGCCTGATGAGAACACTTGGACACATGTTCTCAGAAGCATGGAATTTGGGGGCATAAAACAAGGTATTACAATGACACCCTGGTGTGGGGCAAGACAGCTTATTTGGTTTACTTTTGGGCCTGAGTAATCAAGGTGATGCAGAAATCAGTGATGTCAACACTGGCACTAGACTATTTAGTTAGCAATCAAAACTTTTTGGCTGGCCTTCATAGGAGGGATCATTTAAAGAGAGAAGTAGACACATGTAACTTCAAGATCTAGCATGAATGTTTTCTCTATCGTGAAGCCTCTCCCTGGATCTACCTTCTGCCCCAGCCACTGGTAATTTCTCCTCCCTCGAAAATCCCTCCTGGCAGCATTTTGTGGCCACATCTTCATGCTGCAGTTTTTTGTGTTTGTAGTCATCTATGTAGCATCTTCCCTTGCATATATGCAATAAATTATTGAAATAAATTATTGACTCAATAAATTATTGAATGAATGAACTGATGGTTTGAAATACAAAAGTCAGATGAAAAAGAGGTTTAGTTTTTCAAAGAGATCGCCTGAGAGAGTCCAAATCTTATAAACAAGGGGAAGGTAAAAAAATAATTGAGACCTTTAGAGCAGGATAGAGAAGAATTTGGGTTTAGAAGTTAGGAATCTTGGGTTCTAGTCCTGTCTAGATTAGAATGACTCTCTGGTTGTGCAACTTTGAGCAGGGCACTCCTCTTTGAATCTGTTTCCTCACAATAATGTAATGGCATTAGAGCCAGGGTAGAATAATAGAAAAATCTGGAGTCAGATCTGGGTTCCAAATGGAATCCAGAGGATCTGAGTTTGAATTTCACCTCTGACAAATCCCTCTTCTGTGACCTTGGGGTTAACCTCCCTGGATCTTTGTTCTCTTATGTGTAAAATGGGGAAACTGAACCAGAATAGATTTTGGGGTGCCTTCCAGTTCTAGGTTTATGATCCCATTTGTGATTAGTACGCCCATAAGATCTTCTCCAGCTGTAAATTTCTGAGAAAAAAATACTTTGAAAAAGTTAAAGGTACTATGGAAGCAATGCTTGATAGTGGCAAGAACCATGGATTTGGAATCAGAATGACCCAGGTTTAAGTTCCAGCTCAAAATATACAAGCTTGTAGGCCCCACAAAAGCAGGAACTGTCTTTTGTCTCTTTTTTTGGGGGGGGGCACGGTGTTTTAAATTTGACGACTCATTCTTTTTTTTAATTTAAATTTTTTTCAACATTCACTTTATAAGATTTTGAGTTTCAATTTTTTTCTCTCTCCCTTCCCTTTCCCCTCCCCCTCCCCAAGATGACATTTTTGCCTCTTTTTGTATCCCCAACATCTAATACAGTTCACGGAACATAGTAGGTGCTTAATAAATGTTCAGTTACTGACTGGGTGACTTGGGACAAAATTAGTGAAGCTCTTTGTGCCTCAGTTTTCTTATCTGATTTAAGGTCACAGATTTAGAGCCAGTAGGAGCCTTAGAGATCATATGGTCCAACCCCTTTCATTTTATAGATGAGCAAATTGAAGGTAAGAGAGATGAACTGGTTTGCCATATTACACACGAAGTGGCAGAACCAGGATTCAAGGCCTTATGCAGCACCCCTTCCATTATACTGCATGGCTCTGTCAAACGGGGATGGCAGGGCTGTCTCACATGGTTGAGAGAAAAGCACTAAGTCTTGGAGTGCTGTGGAAATATGGGTTGTAGTATGGGACAGTGGATAGAGAACTGGTCTTGGAATCGGGAAGACCTGGGGACCATCATGGATACCTCCTGGCTGGGTGAGCCCAGGAGGGTCACTCAACTTCTCAGGTAAGTTACAGAGAAGGTGGGAGAGGTTCCTCATCTGTTATACTAGTGAAATTACATGCTCGTATTCTAGCTCGATTAATTTTATACAAAAGGATTATGATCGTGATTAAAACTACAAAAAGAAGTTTTAATAATTGTGAAAATCTCACTCCTTTGTGGAAATTGGCTCCTGAGGTTTCTTTACCTTTTCAAAAAATCTCCTAGAAAATCTGGTCACACTCCCAGCAGTTCAGCACTCTCTCTCTTCATATATACATATGTGTGTGTGTGTGTCTCTGTGTGTGAATGTATATGTATGTGTGTATTATATATATGTATGTGTGTATTATATATATATATATATATATATATGTATTTCCTACAATTATAGAATTAATTTATTTCTGGACAGGATGGGATACCCTGCACAAAGCAGGCTGGTTCCATTCCAGGTACTTGTCAGGATTTCTGGGCACTAGGACTCCTTTCCCACCGAAAAGCCCAAAGGAGGACCATATTCCACAAATCACTGGGCAAGTATCTGATGGTACTCTAGAGTAATCTCACTTAGAAAAACATACAAAAATGAGAGAAAAAGGCATATCAATGGAGTTGGCTTCAAAGAGTTGTTTTCTTTACCACCAGAGATATCGTTATCCCAGTTTACCTTGCATTGGTTAGAACTTTTCACAGCAGGCAACTGTGAGTGTCTCTTATGCATGAATCCACATGCATAACCTTACTTATATTCATAGGAGGACTGGGCATATGGAGTCAGGAAGTGAAAAGGGCAGAATCTCTACAGTTATAGACCTTTTTGCCTGTCAAAGAAACAGAAATAATTGATAATAGCTAGCATTTATAAAGTGCCAACTATGTACCAGGCTCCTCACTAGGCACTTTACAAATATTATCTCATTTGATCTTCACATCAACCCTGGGAAGTAGGGGCTATTATTACCCCCATTTTACATTTGAGGAAACTGAGGCAAACAGAGGCTAAATGACCTACCAGCATCACATAGCTAGTAAGGACCTGAGGCTCGATTTGACCTTGTTTCTTCCTGATTCCCAGATCCAGCACTCTAGGAATTTCCAGATTGATAACGAATTAAGAAGGGGGCAGAAAAATATATTAAGTGAAAAGACCTGCATAGATGACAATGCCGACCACCACCTCTGTGTTCCTGATGGTGCAACCACGGAGCAGAAGACTCTCACTGTTAAAGCCAGTCCTGGTCTGGTCTGGATGTTCCCTAGGAAGAAGGAAAGAAAATGTTTACAACAGCTCTAGGATTATCTCTAGGATTAGGACCATAAAACTGGGTGGGGTGGGAGAGGTTTCTTTCTAAATACAGGGCAGGACAACTCAAGCCAGCCACAAGCAAAAGTTCTCATCCCTCCTACTTATCTTTATTGCCATCTCTATTTAGTTCTTCTGGACTCATGGGGGTGGGATTAGAAATGAGAACCTGCTTACCCGGGGGGGAACCACTGCAAAGTTAATTTCAGTTCACTTATAAGCACTTACTGTGTACAGAATACTATTTCAGGCATAAGAGAGATGAAATTTAGATGACATAATCTCTGCCTTCATGGATCTTACCTTCCAGATTGATAATGAATTACATGACATAAACATGAATAACCATAATACAAAAGAATACATGATACATGCATGAGAGGTACAAAGGGCTATGTGAGGTGTCAGAGGTGAGAGGTCATTAAAATGAAGAGCTCAGGAAGTCTGGGGGAGTAGATAGAAATTTAATAGGTATCGGGGCAAAAGGACATTTCAAGTGGGTAGGGGAGCACTGCACCATCAGTTTGGGACTATCTTCAATACCTAAGAAATGTACTGTAGCAGGTGAGTATGATTTTCCTCATTTCATAGATGAAGAGACAAGTTCTGAGAGATTCTAAGTAGGTAATAAGCCAGGACTTCAAAGGCTATGAGAACTTGCCAATAAAAGTATTCTCTTCATTACTGTCATTTGTAAACCTACTGTATCTTTTCATCCTGTGTGATCCTTATCCATTCTTTCCCCTAGATCTTCCGTGGAAGATTCATCCAACATTTAGGAGCCTTTCCTGAAGGCCTAACCCTCTCTAGTAACAATGAAAATAGTCAACATTTATATAGTGCCTTAAAGCTTGCAAAGCATTACAAAAACACACAGATATGTGTGTGTGTATATATACATATATATATATTTTTTTCTTATTTTATCTTTACTACAAACTTGTGTAATAAGTGTTATCATCCCCATTTGCTAGGTGAGGAAACTGAGCCTGAGTGAACTTAAGTGATTTGTCCACATTTATGTAGTGTCTAAATGTGAGATAGAATTTGAACTCAAGACTACAAATCTTGCCACTCTATCTGCTATGCCACCTGCCATACTAAGCTACCCATCTGTTACCTCCTACTTTGACTATATGTGTGATTTACCTCTTTTTCCTTCATAAATTTCCTTGACAAAATCTATTATGCTGCTTCTTATACAATGGAAATATACACTAGTCTATTTTTATCTACTGTGTCATTTTCTATTGACCTTTTACTATATATATGTATGTATGTATATATGTATACATATGTGTATGTATGTATATATACATACTATATACACACACAATATATACTTTAAAAATTAATTTTATTTTAGACTCAAACGCTGGAACACAAATATAGAATAGAGAAAAGAAACAAAAACATAATCATAAACTTAAATATTGGAACTTAAATACAAAGAAAGAAAAAAAAGCATGTCATGTACATAGCAGAACATGAGAGAAGATTCAAAATATGTAACAGTAAGTTTTCATTTCAAGAAAGCCTGTATGATAAAGGGCTTAGTTTTTTTGTTTGTTTGCTTTTGTGAAGTGGTTGGGGTTAAGTGACTTGCCCAGGGTCACACAGCTAGTAAATGTCAAGTGTCTGAGACCATATTTGAACTCAAGTCCTCCTGATTCCAGGCTCGTGCTCTATCCACCACACCATCTAGTTGCACCTACAATACACTTCTGAATCCATTACATCATCTGACTGTCAAAATAATCCTGTGACTTTGGTAAATCTCAGAGAACTATCCCAGTTTTATGGAGGCTAAGTGCATTGTGCCTCTGTCTCTTTTTCCCAATTCATATACTTACTACCCTACTTCAGGCCTTCATCAACTTTTGCCACTTCTATTACTGTTTTTGTTGTCATTTTTCAGTCTTGCCTGACTCTGTGACCCCATTTGGGATTTTCTTGGCAAAGATACTACTAGTTTGTAATTTCCTTCTCTAGCTCATTTTACAGATGAGGAAACAGAGGCAAACAGGGACAAGTGACTTACCCAGGGTCACACAGCTAGTATCTGAGGCTGGATTTGAACCCAGGTCTTCTTGACTCCAGGCTTGACACTTTATCTACTGTACCACCTAGTTGTCCTAGTACTTTTACAATTGCCTCTTCATTTGGCTCCTTGTTTCTTCTTTCTCTGGCCTAATCCATACTCAGTAGAGGTGCCATAATGATGTTCCTAAAGTACAGTTCTGATCATGTCACTCCTCTACTAAGTATACTTCAGTGCTCCCTATTTACCTCCAAGAACAAATACAAACCCCTCTGTTTGGCCTTTAATACTCTTCAAACCTACTTTCAGTTCACCTTTCTAGGCTTTTTACACATTATTCCCTTTCACATATTTTTTGGTTCTATCTTCTTTCTGTTCCTTACACTCAGCCCTCCATCTTTGTTGCTGTGCCTTTTCTCAGGCTGACCCTCAGGGCCTGGAATTTGCTCCCTCCTCACTTCTGCCTCTAACATGCCAAGCCTACTTTGATCTTCATCTTGAATGTCACCTTTTGTAATTGCCTGGCAGTGCCTGGCCCATAATAAAAGATTAATATATGTTTGTTGATTGGTTGATTGATTTCATGTCATATCCTTGGGCCTTTCCTGATTTCCTTCCCAGCCACTAATGCTTCCCCTATGCCCTGGTGACCTTGAATTTAATTTAGATATGCTTAGATAAACTTGTATATGTTTACATGCAAATACAATGTATAAACATATAGACTTCTTCGCATATGGTTAGATGTGTATGTGTTGTGTCTCTGTAATGGAAATGCAGATTTAAAGATCTTCCCTGCCCCTAGCTTGGGTGCACCTGGAGCCTGTGGTGGGAGGCTTGTTTTTCAGGAAAGCCCACCCCTTGACACTTTGTGATTGGGCAGTGGGTCCAGAAGGTTGTTACATTCTCTGAGCCAGGAGAAGGCTATATAAACCCTGAGGAGAGGCTTTGCTTTGGGGCTCCCTTTGAGAAGTGTTGTGTGATTTCTGGGAAGCCGTTGTTGAGAGCCCCCTGGCTTTGAAAACCCAGATGTTGATGCTTCCCTCTCTGGTAACTGTGATTTGGTATTGATGTAATGGTTGGACAGTTTGGAAGCCTGTCTGTTTGATCTGTAAGTTCTGTCTGTATAATCTGAAGTTCAGGGTGCTGACCTTTTCCCCCTGAACTAGGTAATATATGTTTGATTAAAGTAAGCTTGTTAACCCATTTTGAGTTGCTTTCCTTTTGAAAAGCAGATCTAAGAACCTGTGTTGGCAGTCACTCTGGGAATGCTGGGGTGCTTGCTGCTACAGTCTCCTATAGAGCTCCTCGAGGTCAGGGACTGCTTTATTTTATTTTTTACTTTTTGGAGGGAAGAGAATGGGGCAGTTGGGGTTAATTGACTCGCCCAAGGTCACACGGCTAGTAAGTGTTAAGTGTCTGAGGTCAAATTTGAACTCAGGTCTTCCTGACTCCAAGGCTGGTACTCTATTCACTGAGCCACCTAGTTGCCCCTGGGACTGCTTTATTTTTATCTTTGTAGTCCCAGCACCTTGAACACGACCTGGTACTAGTAGGCACTTAATAAATGCTGGCTGATTGATTCATTTATTCACTGCTAGGTTTGCCTTGCTGTGGAGTGACAGATACTATATTATCTTAACAATTCTGTATCTTATAGTTTGAGGTGAGATTATCTCAGAAATTACTTTGTTTGTATGATGTATAAAGCCGCCCAGGAATGTACCTGATGACATGTTCCTGGGCTTACCTTGTTATCCATTCATATTTGCCAAGACAAGGTTTTAGAAATAATGAAATGTTACGAATAGAGTCTCAGTTTATCATGAGTCTTTGTGACCTTCTATATTGATACATGATGAAAAGCTCCACACCTTACCACGCTAGCTTCCCAGGCAAACATGCAGATATCATACTTCCTTTTCAATCATCCAGAAAGAGGACTAAAGAGGGATAATTTGCTACTTTGTCCCTGGGCACCTGGTTTTGTGTTTTTGCAAGGAAGGTCTATTTGGATGACTTGGGATCCCTTTGTTTACAATTAACATGACACAAAGCAATGCCTTTAAACTTCAGAACAGAATTATAAGGAAAGTTGGTCCTTGGGTCAGAGAAGAGATGAATGAAAGGGAGTGGGCCTTTGGGAAAAGCAGGTGTTTTCCAAAAGGGGGCTTGTTTATTTAGATTTTAAACAAACTCTAAACTTAAGACAGTGAGTCTCTAACAATTTGCTAGTGGTCTAGTGAAGTAATTTCTCTCATTTAAGTGATACAGAAAGCCACTTCCTAATCTTTCCCCAGGGTTAAGCCCCAGACAGAGCTAAAAGTCCCTGAAATGATGTTTTCTTCCTCCTTTAAGTCATTTATATTAGTGCTTGTGTTAAGTCATGTGAGTTAGGTGCCAGTGTGCATTCTTTCTACAGAACTTGAATCAAATCAAATTGCATGGAGTCCCTGGTTTAATATAGTTTAGATCTCTTTTAAGTTATTATTCCTCTCTATTCTTTCCCTTGTCTCTCTTCCCTCTTAGTCCCTCCCATGTATGCCATTCCGAAGTATGTACCATATGATAGAAGCACCTACCATATGATAGGTATGAGTCCTTGTCAGGAAGACCTGATTTTGTATCCTGCCTCAGATATTAACTAGCTGTGTGACTTTGGGCAAATCACTTAAGAGCCTTGGTGTCCTCGTATATATAATGGGCATTATAATAGCTCCTACCTCTCACAGTTATAGTAGAATTAAATGAGATAGCATGTGTAGGTCTTTGTAGGCCTCAAAGAACTATATGAATAATAATATTGTTGTTGTTATTATTATCATTACTATGACAAAAGAGGACAAGACCAGGGAGAAAGGGAGGAAGAACCATTGGCTTTGTTTTACATTTCACTGGGTGGAGATATAACTAGCAATTCTGAGGCCTGAGGCAAGTATAACAAAACATATAAATACAAACAACATGAAAGGTGCTGTCATATCACTTTCTAAATGATTAAGATGAATTATTAAGTTAAATTCAGATCAGGAGTGTGTGTGTGTGTGTGTGTGTGTGTGTGTGAGAGAGAGAGAGAGAGAGAGAGAGAGAGAGAGAGAGAGAGAGAGAACTGAAATATCTCAGTTCTCCAGACACAAATCTCCATAAGGGGAAAGATTCCAGGATGTTATCTAATTGTAAGGATAAAGAGAGCTGGCATGCCACAAAACCACTGCCGGGGGGAGTGCCAGAGTAGGCCCAGATGGGAAGGATTTCACTTATAGTATGGCCATAGTGCTGGTAGAGGAAAAGAGGCAATGAAAAGTGTTAGATGGCTGTTCCCTATTTTAACAAAGTATTCTTGTCAATTTAATGCTATAGTTAGCTGTTTTTACCTGCTGAAAGAGAATAAGTGCTCTCAATTTTGGCATCTTGGGACAAAGCCCAGTTTATCCCACCTTGGTTATAGCCTAGCCATTCAGGGAGGTGTCTCCATGGTGTTTCTGAGCACTTTGATACTCCCATACAAAAGATGGAGGAGACTCCAGGGAAGGAAGAGATCTTGGTTCTAGTCTGAGTTCTGATACAATTTTCTCTATGACCTTTGGCAAGTCACTTTCCCCCTTTAGGCCTCAATTTCCTCTTCTGTAAGAGGAAGTATTGGACTAGATGATTTCTGAGGTCTTATCCACCTCTGAATCTATGATCTGGGACTTTGTTAGTGTCTTAGAAAGATCAACATACCTGTTACTGAGACAGAATTAGAGTGAGGGTGGCAAGAAAAAGCAGTTGAAGATTCACCCATGGTTCTTGGAGAAAATGTAGTTGGTGACCAGTCTATAAGCCTATGAGTACATCCTTTGGGGAAGAGGGAGAACATGTTGTCTCTATAAATCTACTTTTCCAGAGTTAATAAAATAGCATCAATTTCTTGTGAAGGGTTTTTTTTAAGGCAAACAGCCAATATCAGAATAATTCACAAGTAAAATTCTTTTCCAGGTATGATTAGGCCATTCTCACATACACAATCCTTCAATGTCTCCATTGCCTAGGGAACAAATTACTAATTATTTATCTGGGTATTTAAGACTTGCCACAGTCTGCCTATAATATGTCATTGTGGCTTTATGTTATACTTTTCTCCTAACTGGACTCCAAGCTTAACATGTCATTTCTTGCCCCAGTGCATTTGCTCAGGTTATTTCCAGTCCTTGGAATGTACCCCTCCCCTTCTTTCCCCATTTCAGAATTCTTCCCTTTCTTTAAAGGCCCGGGGCATGTGGTTAGCTCCTTAAAGAAGCATTTCCTGATCCCTTTAGGTGAAAGTGTTCTCTCCCTATTTACTCTGGTCACACTAGACATTGTATTATGCTTATCTGTCCTTAAAAAAATCACTAAGAATATAAGCTTCTTGAGGCAAGGAATCATGCTTTTTTTATCTTTATATTTCTGGCCACAAGCATAGTACCTTGAACTAGCTGGTTCTTGGCAAATGCTTGTTTCTTGACTTCAGCTCTCTGCCTCATCACAAAGAGGAGGTGATTGTGGGTTCTTGAAGGCTCCATTGGGGAACACAAGCTCTGGCTGGTCTTACTAAGCTGAAAAAGTTTGAAGTACAGGTTTGGTACTGGACTCTGTGTCATATAAGGATCATTCCAAGTCTGGAGGGGGTCATCCTTGAATATTTTAAAGGATGATAAACCTTTGGCCGCAGGAACTCTCAGACACCTACCGAGTTACAGAAGTGTTATGGTAATAGAAATAGTAACAAAATCAACAATAGTTAACATTTATAATGGTACTTTAAGGTTAACAAACATTTCACAAATATCACCTCACTTTATCCTTAGAATAACTTTGGGGGATAAGTGCTATTATGATCTCCATTTTACAGTTAAGTGACTTGCCCAGGGTCACACAGATCTTTAACAACTGAGGCTGGATCTGAACTCAAGCCTTCTTCACTTCAAGTCCCGTTCATGGTGACACCAGCTACCTCCCTACCATTTGGAAGCAGCATCCACACTGCAAAAACCATGGGTCCTTAAATTCTTTTTATTTAAACAAATGCTTTATTAACTTCTGTTTTACATCATTCATTTCCACCAGATTTTGAGTTACAATCATTTTTTCTCCCCTGTTTTCCCCCTACCCACCCTCCCAGAATAGCAGTCCCGCAAGATATTGCTTCCTCCAATCTGCTCTCTCCCATACCCCCTTCGACTTTTCCATTAGAAGAAGGTGACTCTTTGTGTCCCAATGCCTGCACATCTTATCTTCCAATTGCAAGCAAAAGAGTATTAATAATAGTATTTATATATATTTGAAACATTTAATCTTAAGACCTTGAATTTCAGATCCATTTCCTTCCTCCCTTGTCACCCATTCCCTCTGGGGAGATAAGTAATTCAGTATATGTTGTACATGTTTAGCTATGCAAAACATTATCATAGTAGATATATTGTACAAGGCTGATTCTAATTCCCTCCCACTTATCCCACCCCCAACCTGGTCCATTCCCTACTTGATCCTGTCCCTCTTCTATAGAGGGTACTTCCAACCTCCCCTCCCCCCAAGGATGCCCTCCCATCTATCATCCCTCCTCTCATCCACCTTCCCCCTATTCTGCTGTAGGTTGAGATATCCCATTTAGTATGTATATCATTCTCTCCATGAACCAAATTCAATGAGAATGTGGTTTTGCCTTTTTGCCTTCCTATTCTTCCCCTCCCTTGCAACCACTTCCCCTTGCTTCTTCTACATGAGATAAGTTTACCCTACCCTGTCTCTCCCCATCTCCTCTTGCCACTTCCCTCTCTCATCTCATAATTTCACCCCTTGAGTATCCTCTCTTCCCAACAAATTCAACCTATGCCCTCTATCCATATATAACTGTAACCATATACACACACATTCACATATGTATTCATATGACCATACTCCCTTCTTCCATTATTTTCATAGTGAGAAAGATTCATCAGTCATAGTTATTTTTTTCCATATAGGAATGTAAATAGTTCAACTTTGATAAGTTCCTTTTGATTTCTTTTCCCTGATTACCTTCTCAGGCATCTCTTGCTTCTTTCGTCTGGATGTCAAATTTTCTATTCAATTCTGGTTTTTTCCTCAAGAATGCTTGAAAGTCCTCTATCCCATTGAATGACCATATTTTCCCCTGAAACAAAATACTCAGTTTTGCTGGGTAAGTGACCCTTGGGTTCATTCCCAGCTCTTTTGCCCTCTGGAATATTGTATTCCATGCCCTTCCATCCCTTAGTGTAGAAGCTGCCAGGTCCTGTGCTATTCTGATTGTGTTTCCACAATATTGAAATTGTTTCTTCCTGGCTGCTTGGAGTATTTTCTCCTTGATCTGGGGATTCTGGAACCTGGCTATAATATTCCTGGGAGTTTTCTTTTTGGGATCTTTTTCAGGAGGTGATTGGTGGATTCTTTCAACCTCTATTTTGCCCTCTGGATCTAAAACATCAAGGCAATTTTCCTTGAGAATTTCTTGAAGGGTGATTTCTAGGTTCTTTCTTTGATCATGGCTTTCGGGTAGTCCAATCATTTTTAAATTGTCTCTCCTGGATCTATTTTCCAGGTCAGTGGTTTTTCCCACGAGATATTTCACATTGCCTTCTAATCTTTCATTTGTTTGGATCTGCTTAACAGCATCTTGATTTCTCATAGAGTCATTAGCTTCCATTTGCTCCAGTCTAACTCTGAAGGAATGAATCTCCTCAGTGAACTTTTGAGATTCTTTTTCCATCTGGCAAATTCGACTTTTTAAGGCATTCTTCTCCTCATTGCCCTTTTGGGCCTCCTTTGCCATTTGAGTTAGTCTATTTTTTAAGGTGTTGTTTTCCTCAGTCAGGCTGTTGACCCTCATTTCATACTTTTCCTGCATCCTTCTCATTTCTCTTTCCAATTTTTCCTCCACTTCTCTTATTTGATTTTTAAAGTCCTTCTTAAGGTCCTCTATGGCCTGCAACCCGCTCATGTTTTCCCTTGGGGCTTTTGGAGCAGGACTTCTGACCTCACAGTCCTCTTCCCACTCCATGCTTTGACCCTCCTTGCCCCAAAAGTAGGAGTCTAGGGTTGCATTTTTCTGTTTAATTTGTTTCCTTTGCCTTGGCATGTTGCCACTTAATTGCTTGACTTTTGGGCTTGTTGCCACAGTATGGCTTTAAGGTCAGATAGAGGAATTTTCATCCCGAACGTGTTGGGGGCAACTTCCGTTTCTGGCAAGCTGTAAACCCACCCACGACCTCCACCCCAGATCACAATCCAGATCCAGGGAGGTTAAAGCAAGAGCGATTACCCCCCCAAGACTGATCTCTGGATCTCCCTATAGTTCACAGGCCAGGAGCTGGAGCTGCCAGTGAAAACTACAAAATGGTGTGTCTCCTCAGCGGCTTCTAGCCCCCAGGGGAGGAAGCCGACGCATTGCCCAAATACTGGTCCCAAAGTCCATGGGGCACTAACCTCTCACTTTGTCCTAGGCATGTTTATGTTGATAATTCTGGAATCGCCACAGCTGCTGGTGTTCTGGGGTCCCTCCAGCCGGCTGCTGGCCCTGCCACCCTGGGGCTAAAACCCTGACTCAGGGGCTCGGCTGTGCTCGGGCTGTGCTTGGCTCCCTGGTGCTCTGCGCTGCCGGCTCCCAGAGTGCTGCGCTGGTCCTTCCTGCAGGGCTGCTGGGCTGTCCTCAGTGGGAGGTTAGCTTCTCTGTGTTGTTCTGTGGGTGCTGGGGCTCCAGAAGTTGTTCAGAGTCCCCTTTTACATAGTTTGGAGGTAATCTGGGGGCAGAGTGGCTTGGACGCGCTGTTTCTACTCCACCATCTTGGCTCTGCCCTGGTCCTTAAATTCTTGAATCAATAGATGCTAAAATCAATAGAACTGAAAGGGACCTCAAAAAAACTCCTTTTTTCCAACTAAGGAAAATGGAGATCAGAGAAATTAAGTTACTTCCTCAAGTTTCAGAGGTGGGACTTGAACCTCTGAATCCAAAGTCTATGATCTTTCCTTTATATCACGTGGCTTCTCCACTATGAGATTCAATATGTATCTGTGCTGTGACAGTGAAACCAAATCCTTTCTCCCTTTATGTCTGTTTGGCTATGAGGGGCAGCTTTAGAGTCAAGAATTACTGGTTCAAGTCCACTAATGCTAGAGGTTATAGAAGACTGTCTGATCCGAGGTAGTGGAGGGAAATCTCTTCATGTCCTGTTCCCTACATTGACATTGTAAATCTATGCAAAAGAGAAAAACAAAGGTCTAGCCAGAGAAGGTATTAATGGGATAGGAGGTCGGAGGGTTGTCCTTTTACAATACAATTCTATGGTCTCAAGTATAGGCATAGTGCTTTGTACAAATTAGAGGTATAATAAAAATTTTTAAAACTGAACATAGACCACACTTTTCTCCCTTTTTACCTGGTAAGGCTTGTGTAAATCTGAGAATGGACTAAAATTACAATTTTAATAAAAGAAAGACAAAATGATACAGTTGAAAAGAGGAGATGCTGATTAGATTGAATAAAATATCTTTATTTGAATTGAAAAAATATAAAAGAGCTACTTTGGGTATATGCATGTACATATATGCATGCACACATACAAACATACACACACCCATTTCGGTGCATTATTTCCCACTGTCAGCCTCTATGAGTGGAGAGCTTATATTTGGATCAGTATGGCAGTACCTTGTTTCATTGTATGTCTTGGGATAGAGGAAGATCAAAGGCTTATAGACTACTCAGAAATCTAGTGCTAATATGTCCTGAATAATTTCTTCAATAAGAGAATCAGACAGTACTAAACATGGTAAGCATGAAATAATATCACAAAATATGAAATTGACTGTCTACTAACAGGAGATGATTACTTATTCCCTGAAGACTAATTTATGAACTAGTAATGCAAAGGTCAAAATCATCACAAACAAGAAAAACAAGGATAATGATGAAGAAAAGACATTGCATGCAATTATAACAGCTGTTCCCTGAGCTAACCACATTAGATGAAAAGTAGAAAATAGATAAAGGAACTGGCTTTGACTCCAATTATTAACATTTCCTTTAGACTTTTAACTGTTATAACTCAATCACCACATTGAGGAGGCCAAAAGAGCTCAGAAAACAGCTTACCCAGCCAACACTAGATCTTTTTGCCAAACAGAGAGAAGTGGCAGCCAACACTAGACTAGGTTTTGAATAGAAACTCAATTTGTAAAATGAGGAGGCTGGGGGAAGAGCACAAGTACTATGACCTCCCAAAAGAATGAAAGGTGGTAGAAGACAAAATGGGTTTGCCAAAAGCACAGCATAAGACCTAGGAACATTTAGAGCTGAAATTGAGGGTAGGAAGTGGCACAAGCAAATAGGATAAAAAAAATGAAATAGGTACATTTTAATCATTGTTGACTATGGTCTTTAACCTCAGTTCTGTTTAGGAATGTTAAGTTCCTGAATTTGAGTTGCCACACTTTCCAGAAACGCTGGACCCAGAGCACTCAGGAGGCCCTGAATGTGTCAAGTATAAAGGACCACCATTCCCATCCCTCTCCCACCAAACTGACATGTGTTGTTTTTATACCAAAATGGACTCCCTGTATGTCCTTTGGAGTCAAGACAAGTAGCAATCAGTCTGTACTCATCTGAAAAACTGCTCATACAACTGGGACCCTTGTAGGTAAGCAGACCGTTCTATCTTCATAGTCTATCAGTTCTCAAAGGAAAAGAATGCCTGCCACTTTTGCCATTACTTTGCTCCTCCCCTTTGGGAGGGTTTTTTCTTTTTTCCCTCCTTTATTATACCTTTCCTCCTCCCATACCATGCTCCTTTAGGTAGGGATTTCTGGTTTCTCCTCTTCCCTTTGTCTTACTGTCATAAATATGCAAACTTCTGTATGGATTGTGAACGCTTTGGGTTCCACATGCGTGTTCATTTCTCTTGTAATAAACCTAGTTTTCATTTAAGTTTCATAAAGTTGTGATTGCCTATTAATAATACACAATATACTCTCTATGAAGAAGTGGAAATTAAACTCAAGGAAATTAAGTCAAAAAGATGTAAAAAAGAGCTTCATTTTTGAGGTTTCATGATTTTGAAAATGTTAAGGGAATCAAATTTCAGTGTATCTGAAAGATGGTGGGAGACTACAAGTGGTTGGAAAACTCATAAAAGGTTTATTTCTACAGAACTGTGAGCAAGAAAACATAAGAAACTGCTGACCATGATGTCTATTTTTTGATCTGTATGAAATCTTTATGAAATGCATCTGTAAAAATGAGCAGGCTGGACTAGATGGCCTTTGTATGTATGTTTTGTATGTCTTTTCTTGATCCTATGACCTACACAGGTACAAAAGGTATCTTTGATGAAAATATAAGGGAATAGAAAGGATTTATTTTTTTATTTTATTTTTTTATTTTTCCTTTTTGGAGGGCAATTGGGGTTAAGTAACTTGCTCAAGGTCACACACCTAGGTTTTGTTTGTGTGTGCGTTAAGTGTCTGAGGTCAGATCCGAACTCAGGTCCTTCTGACTCCAGGGCTGGCGCTCTACTCACTGCGCCACCTAGACGCCCCAACAGAAAGGCTTTTGCAATGATTTTCTAAGAGAGACCACTTCTTCATAGTCAAATAAGAAATTGAAATGTGAAGAGAATAAAGACCATGTTATATTTATTGCGTGCTATTTATAAAAAACAAACTTTATCTCAGTAGACCAAAATGCATCCAACGTGTCTCCTATGAATATAGTAAAATCACATATGACTTTTTGATAAATGTAACCACAGAGATAGATTTGTTCAATAAATCACTGAATATCAATATCAAGTTAGGCAGAAAAACAAGGAGATGTGTGTTCACCAAAGTTATCTATCGCCATCATGGATGATGCCCTGCATAGAGTCCAAATGGAAGAAGGATTCCCTCTTGAAGGTGAAGTCCTTCAGAGGCTTCTTTTTGGGAATGATATAGTGTTGAACCCCATCAATATTTGGAATAACTACAGGGCTAGCTCACTGAGATTCTTGGCCACTCGAAAGAGATAGGTTTAATGATTCATACAGGAAAAAACAAATGGAGGAAGAATACTTATAGTCTCAGGCTATAGTATGCAGCTGGAAGCCCCATCTACATCAGTATATCTGGCTTGAATAGCCATTACAAATAGAAAATTGTCTGGGCTTAGAATTGAATAGGAGGAAGAGAACCAACTGGACTATCTTTAAGAAATGAAGCATCACTTTCAATAATTCCTAGTCGTCACCTGACACAGAAATTCACCTTTAGGTCACTGGGTAATGCTGAATGGTCTGTGAATCATGGAACACCATAATCTCCAAAGAATCAAAAATGTGGGTAATCCAAAAAACAAAGGAAATTTGCACTGTGGGTATAAGTAGGCTGTAGTGTATTACCAATTATGCAAAATTATGCAAAAATTAATGTAAAATATATCACCCAGGAAATGGATGGTCAGAAAAGGTGATGCGTCAGTCAATGGTGTCAAGAGGAAATAGAAACAGATCCTGGCAGCCTGCATATTGACTTAGAAAACCACGAAGTAACCTTCTCTATGCTGTATTATATTTGGGCTGTAATTCTAACACCTGTGGCCTTGGTCATATATCAGAGCAAAGGATGAACTACCTCCATTGACACCCAACGAATTCCAAAAGACTGAGAAAATGGCCTCTAGCACAATGGGTAGCTCATCTATGGAGGATTTATGGGACAACAGACAAAAATGACATGAAACGAGAAGGCCAGAATACATGGCTTTGTATTATTAGTGCAATGCCTTGCAGTAGGTGCTGAAGAGATGTTTGTTGAACTGAAGTGAAATGGAGGTACTAAAGAGATCCTAGATCCATTGAAGTTTTACATTTTATGATTGTAATATTTTACATCTGTAGGTTCTTGGTTTTTTAAATGTGTATCAGAGATGCAGTATTAGTACATTAGAATGAGTGTTGGGTTTTGAGTCAGAATACTTAGTTTTGAATCTCAAGTCTGGGTAAGTTGCTTGACCTCTCTGAGCCTCAGTTTCCTCATCTGTCAAAAATGTATTCCAAAACCTTGTACTACCTGCCTTATAGGGTTGTTGTGAGGAAAACGTTTTGTAAGCCTGAAAAGAGCCACTGAAATGTGAACCCAAATGTTTACTCAAGTGTGAGCTACTGTTTGATCCCTATTTGATAGATGAGGAAACTGGGGGCAGGTAAATTAGGTGACTTGCCTCTGGTCACAGGGTTAGCTAGTGACAGAGCTGGGATGAGAACACAGATCTTTTGACTCCATATTCAAGGTTCTTTCTATAACATGATATTGTTAAATGAGTTATAAAACTGAATAGCAGACAGGCTTTTTCAATGTCAAACTCCTTTCCATGTGGTAGAAATCGGTGCTATGAACCACAAATATCTACCAAGTCATTCCAAGAAAATATTACAACAAAATAGTTGCAAGGACAAACAAGGGACAATGAAAAAAGCACAGGGCTGTTGGCTACTTACATATAACCCTTGAATTTGCTGAGGTTATTGTTGGGCTTCTCACAAACGATCTTGTTCTGAAAGAGTTCTGGTTCAAACCGAGGCTCCTGTAAGAAAGATTATACCATGAGTTTATCTTGTTGGATGGACCCAGTTTTTAATAGGATCATGAGACAAGCTAATCACTATTAGAACTGTTCCAAATTAGCAGCCCAGCAAGGGGTAATCCCTTCTTTGTCATCATCTGAGAGTTGTAATACAGTGGAAGAAAAAGTTAAATCCTCATTATAGGAGAGAAACGAGACCAAAATCACCAAAGTGTACTTGAGAGCCCAGCAAAGTATACAATAGAGACTTTCTAGCCTGAGACCTACTCCATTGCCTGTTGTGGCTTAGATATCTTTAGATTCCCCCCTCCAAATTTTTAAAGGATAATATAGTATAATAAGAAATATACAGGTGTGGGAGGCAGGAAACTTTGCAAAGCCTACTATATGCAAGAATGAGTATGTGTTGGGCAGTGGGGATAAAAAGATAAAAAAACGACAGTCTCTGCCTTCAAGAAGCCTGCATGCTATTGGATGGGGATAGGACATGTAGGCAACTAGTATCAGGTGTGAATGATAGGGACAAAGGAGAAAATCATTCAATGGTCTCTAGGAAAATTTGAGGGAGAGATTGCTGTCCTGAGTGGGGGAGGGACAGGAGAAGGATACATGGAAGAGGTGGTGCCTGAGCAGAGTCTTGAAGGATGGGAAGGATTCTGACAGGTGAAGATGGAGTACTTTATTTGGTCTCAGGGCTAGATCCAGGTTTGAGAATTTACAAAAAATTAGTAGTTGGAAAGCTAATACAAATATGAGCTTTATTACTATGTAGTACAACAAGCAAAAGCAAACACACACACACATATGCACACACGCACACCATATGACAATGCAGACAGAGATTTGGCCACACACAGGGTGAGGATTACTCATGTGACAAAAGGAATCATGTACCAGGGCAAAAATCTCTGTGGAAGTATATGCTTAGAATGGGTCTGAGCAGGGAAGTTTTATACCTTAAAGATGAGCTTGACTCGGGACAGGTAATTGATTTCAGATGTAGGAGGTGACATTCTGAACCACACTCAGATGTGGTAGTGAAAGTTCCCAAGTCACTTATTGATATCAGACTTGGGTAGAAGAGTTTCCCAACTGAGACCAGAAATTGGGTGAGGATCTGAATCTGTGATGGTCAACCCAGAAATGGATGTTGGTGTGGAGTTTCATCCAATCAGGAGCCAAGGTCATTTATGTGTTTAGCACAGGGTCAGAAGGAGTCAGGACAGAAGACAGGACAGGACAATTTAGGCTGTTATCACTTATTGTTCATGGCCATGAAGACTACTTAGCCCAAGTGAGTTCTATCACTTATACTTCCAATATCAACCAATATATTTCAAAAATCCCAATTTTCATGAGGAAAGAATATGAATTCCAACAGGCTTGTGGAAGTGGACTGAGATAGGAAATGACACGCTGAGTTGGAATAGTTATAAACAGTTTCATTTCGACTAGAATGGAGCCTATGTGAAGGGAGTCAGGTAAAATAAGATTGGAAAAATGAGGTGAAGTCATACTGTGTAGATAGTTCCTTAAGTGCCTGGTGATGAGAAGTTTGCATTTTATCATAGAGATAATAGGGAACCAGTGATGTTTTTACCGTGAGGATAAAATGAGATGATGGGATTTGAAAACACTTTAAAAGTAGTTATGCCTATATAATGTGGTGGTAGTGGTGTTTTATGCATGGTGTAGTCAGAAATATGAAAAAAATAGCTAGCATTTATATAGTAGTTTAAGGTTGGCAAAGTGCTTTGTAAATATTATTTCATTTCATCCTCACAACAACTCTGGGAGTTAGGTGTTGTTATTCCCATGATACAGAAACCAAAGCCAACAAAGGTGAAGTGATGTGCTAGAATCATACAGCTAGTTAAAAGTATGAGGCAACATTTGAACTCAGCTCTTCTTGACTCCAGGCTTCTAGGTAGTGCAGTGGCTAGAGTGCTGGACCAGGAGTCAAGAAGACTCATCTTAAGTTCAGATCTAACCTCAAACACTTACTAGCTGTGTGACTCCAGAAGATCCATAGCAATGGCCTATTAGATAGGGCACCGATATTTAGAGAGTGCTTGCAATAGTACTCTTAAGGCTTAATTTGTCATTCCTTTTCTTGCCACTGATCAGGGCACGTGCTTCACCTGCTTTTTGCCCCTTGCCTCATTGCTGGATTTTGAAATTCAAACTTACTTCAAATGTGAATGTAAGTTGAGTAGTGGGACCCACAATGATCCCTTAGGAATGGGGCTCTTCCATAATAAATCTCCCAGCCCTTAATTTAAACCTCTGGGTATCATAGAATATTAGGGATAGAAGGGATCTTGGAATTTGCATTTTCCTGATGTAGAGGCATGACTTACTGAAGGTTACTCAGGACTGACTCCCTGGCAGGGTTAACAGCTCAGGTTACCTGTCTCCAAGGCCTTTGCTTTTCCCCCTCTACCATAGAATGATAGGCCAATGGGAGGCAAAACTGCGAAGGAGAACCTTCCTCCTTCCCTCCCTCCCCTCTTTCCTTCCTTCCTTCTTTCTCCCCTCCTTCCTCTCATCCCTTCATCCTCTCTTCCTCCCTCCCCTCCTTCCTTCTTTCTCCTCTCCTTCCTCTCATTCCTTCATCCTCTCTTCTTCCCTTTCCTTCTTTTCTTCCATCCTTCCGTCCTCTATGATCCTTTCTTCCTTTCTTCCTTCTTGATCCTGGAGGTAATAAGAAACCAAAGGCTATTGAGTCATTGAACAGGGGCTTGAAACAGGCAGACCTATGCTTTAGAACAATCACTTTGGTAGCTAAATGGACAGTGGACTGGAGCAGGAAGAGCCTTAAGGAATGGAAACCAATTAGAGGGTGACTGAAATCACTCAGATGACAAATAATGAAGGGTTGAATGAGGGTGGTAGCTTCCTTTCTATTAACATTCTTTAACAGTCATGCTCACTTCCCAATGATTCCCCTTTCTTTCACCCTCGTGCTTGCCATGGAAGCCTCCATTGTAAAAAAGAATTAAGCAAAACAAGTCAACAAAATGGCCACAACTGATAATATATACACCTCATTCTGTTTCTAGAGCATGCTTCCTTTTACCTGGAGGAAGGAGGCATGCTTCATCGTCAGCTCTCTGAAGTCACAATTGCTTACTGCCAAAATTGGTTGCTCCTGCCTTTATAACATGTCTTCTCTCCACATACACAGCCACCGCCCTCATTCAACCCTTCATTATTTCTCATTTGGACTATTGTAGTCACCCTCTAATTAGTCTCTCTTCCTCAAGGCTCTTCCCATTCCATTGTCCACATAGCTGCCAAAGTGATTTTCCTAAAATCTAGGTCTATGTCATGGCCCTGCTCAATGCTCATTGTTTCTTTATTACCTTCTCCATTTTGCATGCTTAGCTGCTCTCTACCTGGCTACGTCTCCAGGTTTGTATACTTTACTCCCTTCTGCATACTCTATGATCAACTAGACTGGCCTCTTTGCTGTTTCTCAAACATGCCATCCATCTCCTATCCCTGTGCTTTTGTACTGCTTGCCTCTCATTCCTGGAATGCTCTGATCTCTTCACCATTATCTCCTAGGTTTCCTAGCTTCTTTCAAGACTGAGCTCAACTTTAATCTTCTGTAGAAAATCTTCCTGGTCCTTCTCTGAGATTATCTTCTATCTACTATTTATCTAACAAGAACGTGGCCAATTTACATGTACACATTGTGGAAACATGTTGACAACATCCTTTTTAGTTTCTCTAGAAGTATTAAGAAATACTATTTCTCTAGCCTAAAACTTTCCCCTTTGGGAACAAGAGAATAAAATCTAAGGCCTTCTTTAGAAGTGGAGTAAGGGTGATAACAAAGCTTAACTCTTGTCTAGATAGTTTCATTGCTTTCCCAACCCCTGAAGGGGACTAGTGCCTAAGGATAGTGTCTTCTCTTCCGAAATGCAAGATTAAGACATTAATGACAGGAGGGGGAAGTGGGAGACCTTCTGTATGTAGACTTTTCCATTGGCATTCTCATCACACCATGTAATCAACTCCTACACATAAGATGGACCCTGCCAACTGGTGACCTTTCAAATTCTCTAAAATCTACCAAGAATGCTTGGCTGAATAAATGCTTTCTTCAGAAGGATTTAACACTGACTGATGTGACATTAGGAATATGATGTATTAAAGGTGAATAGATGCAAAACACTGTAAAGATATTCAATCCTGATGAGGAAATGCTGAAGAATAATGGATTCCACCAAGTCTTACTCTGATGACACCTCCTGGTATGGAAGTGACTCTGGAGTTTCAAAAGCTATAAAATGTGCAGTATGAAATTCCAGAAAATTCTACCATGTTGGAAATACTTTGAATGTGGTCCTATCCCAGACTGAGTTTGCTGTCTGAAGGCCAACCTAGTTAAGAATTGAAAGGTTCATTAGGTGGGTCACTAGGTGATGAATTCTTCAGTCATGATGAACCATGAATCAAAGAAAAAAAAATCTCCCAGTTCTCTACAACCTCATTCTGTTTCTGTATCAGTGTTGGTAGAATTAGTGGAAAAGATGGCAGAGGGTACTAAGATTCATAAAGTGTTTTAGACCATATATAAACATGAACATAACTGTAGTTTAATGACCAGTGAATTGGTATCCTACTGAAAGAGCTGAACAATATCCATACTGAGTCCAGAAGACAAAAGGAAGTCATTACTAAATGGAAGGCAAGATCACAGGTTTTCCACCTCTCTGGGGTTACTTTATATTTTGCATATATCTTGTATGTGGCATGTTATTTTCATGTTGTGTTTCCCATTAGAATGTAAGATCCTTGAGGTCAGGAACTGTTTTTCCCCCTTTGAATCTCCCAGAACTTAGGATAGTGTCTAGCATATAGTACCTGCCTAATACGTTTTTGTTAAACGAAGACGCTAATGGAATAAGTTTCTGATGTGCCCAAGGACAACAAGAAAAAAAATTACTACACTGGGCACCCTGTGGTGGTCATGATGAGCATAAAAATAGAGAAGGCCATGAAGATAATTACAAAGGAGAAAGCTATTGCAAAGGATAAAGAATAAGAGAAAACCTATGAATGATTTAACATATTCTTCTAAACAAAGTACACACTTTGAGATTTGTTGACTTCAGTGGGGAAGGTGGGGGGGATGGTGAAAAGTAGTCATATTCAAATGAATGGGTGATCTCATCACTGAGCAAATTCCTTCAAGTAATACAGTTAACAAGCCATCCACTGCTGCCAATTCTGTTCAGCTTTTGTCTAAGACCTCCTATGTCCACCACACAGGGACCACCCAATTCATTGGAAGCTTTCCTTACTTTTTTTTTTTTTTTTTTTTGCTTTTTGGAGGGCAATTGGGGTTAAGTAACTTGCCCAAGGTCACAGGACTAGGTTTGTGTTTGTGTTAAGTGTCTGAGGCCGGATCTGAACTCAGGTCCTTCTGACTCCAGGGCCGACACTCTACTCACTGTGCCACCTAGCCGCCCCTCCTTACTTTCTTTTGACAAATCAAGGCTACCAAAGAACCACATAGACTGTCCATGGGTTATCTCTAACTCTTGCCACACATCCAGCCCATCTTCATTTTTACTCATAAATTTCTTTGGTGACATTCTCTATTTTGACTCTTTGTAATTTCTTGTTTGTGATGTGTGAGAGCCTACTCACACCTATCATGAGCTTCTATATGGTGAAAAGTATGTTGTATAGTATGGCTTAGGTTAAATAAATGGAAGAAGTCAAAGGATTGTAGATTACTCTGAAGCGTGATGCCTATGAGGAATTAATACTTCAGAAGAGTCAGATGGGAGATGGTGAGCACTGTTGTTCATTAAACAAACAAACAAATAAAACCCAACAGAAATACTCAATATTATCAGACAGGAAGTGTTGTTTATTGATATGAGAGTCATATCAGAATTAGCTGCATGCAGTTAGATCCTCAATTACTTAGAGCAAAAGAATCAAAATCAAATTAGAAAAAATGATGATGAGAAAAAGACATTGTGAACTATCACAATAGCTTAAACCTGAACCATTCCACTGAGGTGCTGAAGTTGAGATGTGGGAATATGGAAAAAAGACAAAGATATTGCTATCATTTATCACAGTTTCTTGCAAGAGTTTAACTGATACACAGCAGTTTCCATAAGGAATTCAAATAAGTTCAGACACTGCTTTAGTCATCCGACATTTGATCTTGTGATAGGAAGCACTGATTAAGGATATAAGCTCATTTAAAAAAAAACACTCTTGAAGGAGGATAGTAGAAGCTTCCTAGCAGCAACATCTTATAAAAGAGGAAAAACAGGAGAAGCAAAATCAAGTCTAAAGAACACTTGACATGAGACCCAAATGAGTGGCACCAACCCCAGAACATTCCTAGATGAAAATGGTAGAATAAAAACAAAAAGATGTAACAAATGTAACAAATCCATCAACATTTCTATAATGATTTATTTCCATTCATCAATGACAAAGATATCAACTCCATTTGTACTTGAACACCTCAGGCTCCAAAGAGATATATGTTGAAGTAGAGATAGCACTTAGGAAGCTAGAATTGGAAAGAATGGTTGTATCAGATCAAGTATTCGCCAATGATATTGATTCTAGAGGCAAAACAATTTTGGAAGCCTTGAAAGATCATTTTATAAGATATCTCAGGAAGTGGAAGATACCAGTGGAATGGAAAGATATTAATATCCTAAAAAATTGATTGAGAGGACATCAATAACTATGAACATATAATATCTACTATCTAATTTTTAGAAACATCTGTAAGAAGGTGATCTTCATATATAAATACATATGTAGATATTTATATGGTATCCTTGATAAAAACATTAAAAAGGAATAGGAGATCGTTTACAAATGATATTTAATTATATACCATATCTTCTGTCAAATAGTTGATTTAAAGGTGCAAAGATATAAGTTCCTACTGTGTTTACTATTTGCTGATTTTCAAAAAGAAAAAGATTTGATTCACTAGAGCAAAATAAAATCTTTAAGGCGCAATAAAAAGTCTCTCATGCATATGTTAATATCATACAAGAGTCCTGGATAAATACTGTATTTAACAATGCTCCCATGATTAACATCAAGTGAAGCATAAAATAGGGACATGAATGTTTGCCACTGCTGTATAGGATATCTCGCAGAAGGTATAAATGGAAGAGTGATTTCTTGTTGATGGTAAGGTGTGAGCATGATATTGAACTTATGACATCGGGCTCTGTGTGAGTCACCTGTGGTGATGACAATTAAAGAATATAATATAATTTGGGGTTATATTAGGAAAGGTATAACTTCCTTGAGTAAGGCTATGATAGTCCTGCCATTAGGGCATGAGGTAGCACAGTAGATAGAGCACCAGGTCTAGAGTCAGGAACACCTAAGTTCAAGTCCAGCCTCACACACTTACTATCTGTGTGACCCTGGGCAAGTCACTTTTCCTTGTTTGCCTAAGTTTACTCATCTGTAAAATGAGCTGAAGCAGGAAATGGCAAACCACTATAATATCTTTGCCAAGAAAACCCCAAACAGGCTCATGAAGAGTTGGATGTGACTGAAATGACTGAACAACAACAGTCCTTCCATACTCTGCCCAGGTTCAGACTATATCTAGAGTATTAGGTTCAGTTTTGGGCACCGTAGTTTAGAAAAGTTGGGGAATGTCTAGAGCATTGTCATCAAAAAGAGGGAAGGGCTTTGAGTCCATGTCATGTGAGTATAAGTTGAAGGAAATGGGGATATTTAGTCTGGAGAAGAGAAGACTAGAAATGGGACATGCAGGTTACCTTCCATCATGTAAAGAACTGTCATTTGGAACAGTTGTATTACCATTATTCCCTTTGGCTTCAGAGGACAGAACCAGGAATGATGTGTGGAAGTTTTGACAAGGGGCACATTCAGACTCCATGTCCAGAAAACCCCCATAAAATTAGAGCTATTCAAATGTGAATGGGCTGCCTTGGGAGGTCAAATGTGTTGCCTCTTTGGAGGTTTTTCAGCAAAGGGTAGAAGACCCCCTTTTAGGTCTGCCAGACTCTGAGGTTCTACTACAAGCTGAAATTCTCTGCTTCTATGATACAGATTCTTTCTATAGAAATGACAGGAATACCACCATGATTGTTGGGTGACTTTATCTACGGGTTAACCTAATTCTCACTAACTATGCCGTTCAGTCTATAATTGGGTCAATAAACATTTATTATATGACCCAGTCACAAAAAACATGGTCCATTCCTTCAAGGAGCTCATTACCATCATGGTGAAATCATGTAAATAACTATGTTCAGACAGGGAGATATGTAATAAAAATGGGAGATGATCTCAGAGGGAAGGGACTAGCAGAAGGGAGGAATAGAAAAGGCCCATTTCAGAAGGTGAGATTTGAAGCAAACCTTGAAAAAAGCCAGGGAAATCAGGAAGGTGGTGGCAGAAAGGGTGGAGAACATTCCAGAAATAGAATATCATATAAGGACTGACAAGTAGAGCAGCATAGGTGAATTATGTAGTTTATAGATGGAAATAAAGTCTAGGTAGATTGAAAAGGAAGCAAGGGTAAAGGTTGTGAAGGATTTTAGATGCTAAATAGAGGGGCTTATACTTGATCCTAAAGGAAATTGGGAGCCACTGGGATTTTTTGAGTAGTAGAATGACATGGTCAAAGTTGGACTTTAGGAAAACCACTTTGGTAGCTGAAGGGAGGGTGGATAAGAGTGGGGAATTCTTAAGGCAGGGAGTGACTGGCTCGAAGATTATTGTCATTGCTCAGGTGATAGGGGATTGAGGTTTATACTAGATTGATGGTCATATGAATGGAGAGAAGGGGACCTGTGGTAGGAGTAATATCCTAACTGCTCTCTTTCCCATGTAAGTCAGGCTAGTTTTTCCTTAAAACCTTCCTTCAAACTTGGTTAATTCAGGGTAATAAAAATAGTTTATTGATGAGATCTCATTTCCTGAGAACAAAGAAGCCACAGAGAACTCAAGAGGACTTCTGACACTTGGCTGGTAGATTACCATGGGTAACTTGGGCAGGATAGCTTTGTTCACCTGGTTCAACTAGTGGTGTCCTAACCTTGTTGAGTATCCTTTTTCTGCTATGGCTAAATAAGTCTCTTTTGCTAACAGTTGAGTGGTGTTTCATTTTATTCAAAGACTGAACCTAAATTATCAGGAAATTGGTCTGTCAGACCAAAACTAGAACAGGGTATATCTGAGAGATTTGAGGAAGGTAGAAATGACAAGATCTGACAAGAGACTGGATATGTGGAGTGAGTGTGAGTGAGGCATTGAGGATGACACCAAATTTGTGAGCTTGGGTGACTGGGAGAATGTTGGCACCCTTGATAATACTGGGGTATTTGGGAAAAGGGGAAAGATAATGAGTTCTGTCTTGAGACAGAAGGTGGTGCCAGAAGGGGTGGAGAGTTTGAGATACCTACAGGACATCTGGTCTGAGGTGTCCAAAAGACAGATGTGTGACCAGAGCCCAAGAGACAGATGAGAGCTAGATGTACAGATCCAGCAATCATCTGAATATATGATAAGGGAACTCATGGAAGCTGGTGAGATCACCAATTGAGATAGTTTAAAGGGAAAAAAGAAGAGCCGGGACAGAGCCCCAGTATTACTTGGATAAAGAGAGACAGAATGAGCATTCAAACATGAGAGCAGAGAGCACTGTCATCTAGGAGGAGAGGGTGATAGTTTCAGAAGCTGTGGAGAAGTCAAGACCGATGAGGATTGAGAAAAGGCCATTAGATTTGGCAGTAAAGGGATTGTTGGTAACTTTGGATAAATGATGGAGTCAAAGCCAGATTTGAGATGGCTTAGAATTTACTAAGAGGAGAGGAAATAGAGGCCCCTAGTTTAGTTGGCTTTCTCAAGAAGTTTAGGTGAAATGGGGAGGATTGATAGCTAGCAGGGGTGGTCAGATAGTGAAGATTTTTTTGTTTGCTTTTAAAGGATAGGAGATATATAGCTATGCTTGTAGGCCACAGGAAAAGAGACATGTCATAGATAGAGAGAGAAAGAAGACTAGAGGTATAATTGGTTTGATATCAGGGCTAATTTTATTGGAGAAGATGGAGTGGATGGGATCCCCAGGAAATCTGTTGTTTAATGGGCTCAACTATAGCTCTCAGAATCAGGGTGATAACTTTCTAACCAGGGCTACTCAAGCTGGAAAAGCAAATGAAGTAATTAATTCATCCATCAATCAACTAACAAACATTTGTTGAGCACCTACAGTGTAAAGCACTGTACTTGGCTCGGAGAGATCCTCTTTTGGAGCTTATAGTTTAGCAAATAGGAGAATATAATTTCCTTTCCCCATCTATATGTTCAGTTATTAAAATTGGGCCAACTAATGTGGGAGAATCTAGGCAGTACCAAGGAAACTTCCTTGGCTTCAGACAGCTGGGTCTACATGTACTTTCTCTTATTCTAGCCCTACCCTGCTTCCCAAGGCTTGGCTCTCACTATTTTCACAAATTTCTGTCCAGCCAAACCAAACTTCACATATCATACCCTATATATGTTTTGCCTTCCCTATACCTTTGCTGAGGCTGCCCTTTCCATATGAAGTTCCCTGGCCCCTCATTTCATCCTAGGCAAATATGACCAATTGTTTGAGGCCCAATTTAAGCCTCAGCTCCTAGGTGAAGTTTTCTCTGACTCCTCCAACCTAAAATGAACATCTCCCATCTGTGTACTCTTAGTACTTAATGTCTGAGTAACTCAAAGGTGGGTGAATTTGTGGATAAGGGAACCTGAGCTTGAGACTCCAAGAGATTCAGTGTCTTGCCCATGATCCACACAGCTGGTAGATGTCACAGACAGCATTTGAACCCCAATATTTCTGGCACCATGCCCAATACTTTATCCCCTATGCTGTAGTGAAACTTGATACTGTTAGTGATTTTTTCATGTTTATTTATTTCATTCCAGTTAGAGCTCACATTTTTGGAGTAAGATGATGATAACAATAAGAGGTAACATTTATATAGACCTACTATGTGCCAGACACTGTGTTAAACAACTTACAATTTTATCTCATTTGATCCTTACAACAACCCTGGGAAGAAGTTGCTATCCTCATTTTATAGATATGGAAACTGAGGCAAACAAAGGCTAAGAGATTTGCCTAAGGTTACATTGATAGTAAGTGTCTGAGGCAAGATGTGAACTTGGGTCTTCCCAACTTCAGGCTCAGTGCTATATCCACTGTGCCACCTAGTTGCCTCTGACTAAGATTATCTTATATATTTCCATATCCTGCACCAGGCCTGGCAGCAGTCTAGTACCACAAAGAATCACTTGGCTAAGAATTGGAAGAACTTGGTTCTTTCAGTCCTATCTCTCAGAAGCACTATGACCTTGGACCAGTCACTTTTCCTCATCTGTAAAATGAGAATAATTTTGAGTTGGGAAAAGAACTGTGAGGACTCATTGGGCAACTCATTTGAACATAAAGAAAGTTGACTGCAAGGTCCCACAAAGAAAGTATAGGAGGATACCACATAGTATGCACTATTTGGTGGGAAACTTCCCTTTTGCAAAGGAATTTGAATGAGACCCTTAAAAAAAGAACTGGATCAGATACTACATCTGATTAATGTGGTACAGTATAAAAAGGACTGACTCTGGAGTTGGAGCACCTAAGATTAAATCCTACTTTAAGTCCTTGGACAAGTCACTGAACCTGGGCCTCAGTTTCTTAATTTGTGAAATGAAGGGGTTGAACTAGGTGGGCTTTAAAAAGGCCCCTTCCAGCTCTATGATCCCTGTGAAACTGAACATGGAAGAGGTAAATACAAAAGACTCCTAAAGATGGTTGGGTGGTGTTTCAAAAATCAAGGCAGCTCAGCTGGGCTTCAAGCACCTGCCCACTGTGTGGTAAATAAAGCTGTACAGAATCTGCAGTAAGTTAGTCAAAGAGCATTGATTAAATGATTACAGTATGCCAGGTACCATAATAAGTGGACATCACAGACTGTCTGAGAAACTCCCATCTTGGGCACCATCACTACAAAAGATGGTGAGTAAGAGTTAAGGGACAGTAACAAATGAGCTGCTTAACTCATGGCGTTATTATGAGGTTCAAGTGAGATAATGGAGGTGAAAACATGCTCTGAGAGTGCTAAATTACAATATAAACATAAGGGATTCCTGCTGTTCTAGTAGATTCTTAGAATCATAGGATGATTGTGCTAGAAAGTCCCTTAGAGGGCAGATAGTCAAATCTCCTTCTGTTTCAGAGGAGACCTAGCTTGTTAGTTATCTACCCTCGTCCAGGGTCACACTATCATCATGAGGGTCAGCACTATCCCTAGCTCTAGGACCCCACACATGTATAGATTATCAGGATTTTAAAAATTTGCTCTGAAATCTATCTAGCTCATTCTGCACACATTCTTTACTTAGATGTAAGATTTGCTTCCTGTTGCTTTTGCTTTATTTTGTTGATTGAAAAATGAGCACCCAACTGTATTCTCTGCTCATACCCCAATTGAAGGAGCCTCCAAAAAAGTGCCTAGATTTTTGATTTGGGTGTTAGTAACACCCAAATATCAGGATAATGTCCTACTGATGGATGCCCTATAGGGGTAGGGGGCTCTGTTGGGATAGGAGCTTCAGTTCAGGTGAAACATAGAAGAGAGTGACATAAAGTGCAGGGAACAAAGGCATCTGGAAAGTAATATCTTATCAGCTTGTCAAGGTAAGGGAAAGACTCTTCAAATCTTTTCTGGTGATCTTCTAAGTGATTGAGTTTTTGTTCCCAGCATTAATATATCCTTTTTCTTAGATGAGAAATGCTCCTAAATAACTTATCTGGCCTGTAAAAGTCTTATCTGAAAAACTGCCTGTACTTTATAACCGTCACAGTTGGAATAAGCTGACTTTGAAGATAACAACTGGGCAGAGTGCAAAGCACTGTCTGGCTCTGATTGGAGAAGTTTTTGTCAAGAGTGTTGTATAAATTGCCTTGATTCACACCTATCTATGTGATTAGCTAAAGGACAGGATATTAGGATGAAGAGAAAGTGGGAAAGAGGCAAGAAGACTTCCCTTTTTGTTTTAGGCACTTAGAGATTCTTCCAATAGAAAGTGTACATGCCTTTCTAACCTATTGAGAAACCTGATTCCTTTCTCAGATAGAGATTCAATAGCACAATGAAAAACATATAAGAATCAGAATCAGGAAATCTGAGGTTTTTTATTGGCACTGCCACTAACCTCGCCATGTGAGTTGGTTGTAAGTAAATGGATATCAGTAATATTCTAAATCTGCTTACCGTCCCAGAATGAGTCTGAATTAACCTTGAAAATGCATTGTGGAGTTCTCTATCACTTAGCCTCAATTTCTTCATCTGTAAATGGAAGGGGTTGGGCTAGATGGTCTCTGAAATCCTTTCTAGCTCATGGTAAGTTTGGTTTGGCAAGGCTAGAACCACGGAAATTAAGGCGCTATGACTAATCTAGGTAGTTCTACAATCTAAAATTCAGTTTTCTTGGCATAGGTAAGCCTAGAAGAAATTCAAGATAGACTGTATGGCATGTCTCATAAGTATATTGACCCAGGAAGAATATAATACTATGAAGAAGTAATTTACTTGGGGCAGTAACAGAGCACTGCAGTCAGAAGGATCTGGCCTGAGTTCAAATCTTGCCTTAGGCACTTGACTCTTGCTAACTGTGTTACCCAGGCAAGTCACTTAATGCTGATCACCTCTTCCCTGCCCCAAAAGAAATAATTTCCTTGAGGTTTTTTTTGGCCTGCAATGACTAGAATCATTGGCTCGTTTTTATTTAATGTTTGTTCACAAAGAAGAAAGTTAAGAGATTTATAATGAAAGATTCTCACAGATTAAAATGGAATTGAGAATTGGAGGTAAACTCAGGGATCATTTAGTTTATCCTCCCTTCATTCTATTTAGTAATTTTGAAAATTAACCACTTATATATTTTAACATCAGAATAATTTCTCAAAAACTGCCCTCAGTTCTTTACTTAAAAATTTGAGCTAAACCCAATAGACAAAGTGACCATGTTTTACACCATATGTGACATTTTCTTCCTATAGTCCCTAGTCTCTCTTACCAAGACTAGTCATTGCAAATATTCTGATTTTGGTAACATTTTTATGCTGTTTCCATTCACATTATTACAGTCATGTACATATATTGTTCTCTTCACTCTATCCTCTCCCATTTTATCAGTGAAAAGATTAAAACCTGGTGAAATTACTTGGCCAAGGTCACATGGCCAAGTTAGTGGTAGCCCTAATAAAAGACCCTAGACTCCCTACTGACTATTGTATGCTTTCCATTATGCTATTAAATCTCTTTCTGAAAATAGAGCTTTCTCAGTAGTTAGAAAGCCATGTAGATTTTCTGTTGAGAGAATTCCAGTCAAAAACTACCTAATTAGGTGAAATGTCCTCCAAAGAGCTAACTACAGGAGAAATGGGAATCAATTACAAGAGAATCTAGTTAAAAGAAAAAAATAGTCTTTAAACAGGGCAATAAATAGATGAATAAAATTATTAGATTAATAGATTATGTTCCTTGAAGTCCTGGAGGTGATTGAAGCCAGCTACAACAAATGAGCCTTGAATTCCCATAGGTTGGGCTATGGATGTCCAAAAATATGCTTAATTTGAAATTATAATTATAAAACTAAATCAGGTTCTTGGCTATGTAGTGACTGGTCCTCTCAAGGGTGTTAATTTGAAGATTTAAACTCTGAGTGCCCTCAACTTGGCAGTCTGTTTAAAGGAGAGAATTTCAGTCTCTTACCAAAGACAAAGGCTGCCATATTTGCTTCTCTGATAAAGAACATTTCCTTGTCTGTGGTGCCAGGGAGGACAGACATGAGAGATCAAAAGGTAGGAAAGGCATACAGAAAGGGGAGTAGGAGACCTCAAAGACAAACTTCATTGACTTTGAAATTTGACTGGATAGCCTTAATCAGGTGCATTTGAGTTTATAATAATTTTATTAGTATCAGGGAACTCAGAAATGATTTGTGTTGAATGGGAATGGGATATACCATTAATATAGTTATTTAAATTATTTAAATTAAATTAAATTAAATGTGGTCATTATAGAGTCACAGAATTTTAGACTTGAAGGGACTTAAGAGGTCTACTCTAATTTTCTTATTTTATAGATGAGGAAGTAAGAGAATCACAGGATAGAGACCTTCTCTGGTTACTTGTCAAGGTCACTCGGACCTAAGACTTCTCACTCTTAACCTTCTATACCATCCTTTTTTTTTTCAATACTAGGTACAGAATTAGACTGGATCCTAAGATCCAAGTTCTATCTGCCCATCAAATTGTTTTTAGTCTATCAGGATGGTGCCAAGCTAATATCAGCAAAATCTATTTTCCTCAGGAGTTGATTGATATTTCTTTTGTCCTTCACATCACCTGCCACTTACATGCTGAAAATATATTGAAAAAGATGAAAAAAACACATAGATTTTGTCAAGTTGTCAAGGTAAACTTGAGATACATTGGAAGCCAGATTTAGAACCTTTCTGTACCATTAAGATGGGAACAATGTGTTCAAAGTAATAGGGAAGAATGAAAATTGAAATGGAATTGAAATTACTATGTACATTGGTTTGAAGCTATGCCTATTAGACCACTGCTATGGATATTTCCACACAGGTGATTCAGTGGATAGAGCTCTGGACCTGAAGTCAGGAAGATCTGAATTAAAACATGACCTTAGAGACTTACTAGCTGTGTGACCCTGGGCAAGTCACTTAATGTCTGTTTGCCTTAATCCACTGGAGAAAGGAGTGGCAAACCATTCTAGTATCTTTGCCAAGAAAACCCCGTGGACGTGGGGTCATGAAGACTTGGTCACGACCTAAGGACTGAACAATGGAGACTAGTGAAGGGATTAATGATGAAAATTCTCCAACTGGAGGAACTTCAGAAGAAAACAGAGCATGGGACTGGCCAATCATGCTTAGGCATAACAATATACTCACTGACTAACTTGGGTTTGTAAATTGAGATGACTCATTGTCTAGCTTGATATTCTGTTACTTACTCAGTGTCATATAGGAATGATGGGCTCAATAAAAGAGAGGGGGGAGTGAGTGAGGGAGAGACAGGGACAGAAAATAAGACAGAGAGAAAAGGGAGGGAGGGAGGGAGAGAGAGACAGCCAGAGAGAGAAGGTGGGGGGGAGAAGGAGAGACAGAGAGAGTCAGTAATTCACAGGAGATAATAACAAGAAGAAGTCCAGCAATGAAACACTTGGCCTTATGTGTCTGTATAAAATGCATAAAGTATGAATAATAGAGTGAACTAAACATATTAGTGAAAAGGTTTAAGTTGGACATAAATATCACTGAGACTGAAGAGAATGTGACTCACAACTGATTATGGTTCTGAAAGTGGTATCTTATTCAAAAGGAACAGAATGAAAAAAATAAATTAAGTGGTAGAGTAGCAATATTTATTAAATCCATATTCCTTTCAATAAATCTAGGAGCCTGACGTAAATAACACAGTAAAAAAAAAGCTGGGTTGAAGAGAAATAGGAATATACTACAGACCTGTTGTACAGAAGGAAGAATTAGATGTTACTTTTATGAGACAATTTTTTTTTGCCTAGGTAGTGGCCACAGGACAATTTTTTTTCCTCATTCTTCCTTCTCTACCCTTCCCATCAACTGAATTTGCCCCAGGTATGAAAATTTCTAGTTATACATCTGAGATCCTTTCCCCCCTTTTTTGGAGATGATTTTGTGAACAAAGCTAAGATCTTTCCCTAACTCTCAGCAAATATAGGAGCAATTCAGTGAGTTAAGGAGTCAAGGAGAGAACCAAGGGTAGAGAGCTAGGAGAACAAGCCTTTAAATTGCTGTGACCAGTACAGGAAGCAAGAAATGACTGACTTGTAGTCATGGAAACTAAAAACTACCTCAGCTATGCACGAAAACAGAAACAATAATAAAAGGCAGTAGATGAAACCTAGTGGTACAGGAAGCAAGTGCTATAGGAATTACAGGAGTGAAAGACAGACTCCCAGGGTCTGCTTTGGTCAGAGAAGACTTCATGAAGGAAGGTGGGATTGAGGTTGAATCTTTTATAAAGGATATGATTTGGATAAGGGATGCAGGGTTGGAGTTTGCAATATTGAAGCTCCCTTCTCATGGTTGGAGGACAGTACTTAGGATCTGTGTATGAGAATGATCCATATCTTGATAATGGGACATAGCTAATAGTTTACAAGGATCTGTTAGCATTTGCCATGTGCCAGGCATTGTGCTAAACTGGGGATACAAAGAATTATAAAACACAGTTCCTATTTTTGAGAAGCTTCTCTGAACCATACCATCAAAATTCTTTCCAATTATTCAATTTACTTTTCCAGGGATTTGGGTGTTTTTTTCCTTTTATACCAATGCTGAAGACCATAGAAAGAGCCCTACCTGGTGCCAGAAGCCCTTCACAACACGCCTTTGTTTGAGGTTGGTTTCACCATCCAAGTTGGCGGTTTCCAGGTGGCAGACTCCACTGGGATCAGAAGAGAAGAGTAAGAGAATATCTGCTGGGATGATCTCATTGCACTGAAGCTGGACAAAGTCTCCTACTCGAACATCCTTCCAATGCTTCTGCACATAGTCTTTTTCCTTCCTGGAAACGATGGGAAAAGGGTATCAAAGTTTGGAAAATCTGGGCATTGGGGCCCCTTAGGAAATGAAAATGGGTTAGCTGGAGCCAGCAAGAGCCTTAAGGATGTATGTGGGTGTAAGTCAGTATGGGGTGACACGGGCTTCCCTTACCTCCCCAATATTTCCCTGGCTGGTTTGCCATGGCCTATCTTCCCCTCCTATCTGATATTTCTCACCATTAGACTCATGGTAGGTCAAAGTAAGGGTCTTATTTCCAGAAAGCTACAAGTATGAAGTGTAACATCATTACTGTTATCAATATTGCACATTTACTGAATGCCTACGACTTTGAATGTCTCAGTGAGAAGCAGCATAGGGAAGTAGATAGGGCACTGACTTTAGAGTCAGCAGGACTTGGATTCAAGTCCTACCTCAGATACTTACTAGAAATGTAACTCTGTTAAAGTCATTTAAATTCTTTGTGCCTTAGTTTCCTAGTCCCAGATCTGGACTCCCTGGCCTCTAAGGGCTCTTCTATCTTCCGAATCTATGGCCTTTTCACCTCCTCCTGTGTCCCTCCATCCTTGTCAAGATGAAGCTATCACTAAAACTTTCATTCTGGGTGCCCTGGATCTCTAGATAGCTTCATGCCAGATGTTAGACATAAACATATACCAGAACAGACTTTCTTCCTCTTTACACTTTTCTAGTGTGACTACCCTTCTATAATGGGCTTTAGGTTGAAGATGGTTCCATTATTATTCAATAGAGAGAGAGGAAACTTATAACTTACTGTCACCTTATACTCATCCTTCAACTTATTAATTTTTTGGGGGGAATTACTCCAGGTCTGTTTGAGGATTTATTGTTTTAATTTCTTTTTTTCACTAACTTTTATTTTATTTTAAAAATTAACAAGCATTTATTTTCTCTCCTTGGGAAAAAAAGGAAGATAAAAGTCTTGTAATAAATGTGAATAGTCGAGCAAAATCCCCACTGTGGGTCATGCAAAAAAATGTATGTCTCATTTTGCATCTGGAGGCTATCACCTCTCTGTCAAGAGGTGAACAGCATGCTTTATCACTTTGGAATTGTGGTTGGATTTTACATTCTTTAGCTCTTAAATCTTTCAAAGTTTGTCTTTATGGTGGTGATAGTATAGCTTGCTTTTTGGATTCTGCTCACTTCAGCCTCCATTGATTCATACAATTCTTCCTAGATTTCTCCCAAAGTAAGCTTTTTATAATTCTTATGGCACAATAATATTCCATCATATTCATATGCCATAAATTTGTTCATCCATCCTCTAACTGAAGGGTTTTCATTGCTTTTAAAAGTGATTCACTAGTTTATTGCCTGGGATTCTCTTCCAGGGAAAATATTACCACCTAACTATCATACCATTTCAGTCAATTTCATTGATATCTTAGAAGGGGGCTCCAGCGAAAGACCTACCTATCTATGGTTGGGACATCCTTTCTGTTCTCTCTAACTCTTGAATGAGAATATGGTGATTAATTCCAGGCCTCTGCTTCTTCCAGATTAACATACATTGTCACTCTCTATCACTCATTGGACAATCACCTCAGTTGGCTTAATGGGCTTTCCCAGTTGGGTACAAGAAATCTGGTTTTGGGGGTTGGAGTTTGCAGTATTGAAGCTTCCTGCTTTATGGTTGGAGGATAGTACTTAGGGTCCATGTATGAGAATGATCCACATCTTAATAGTGGGACATAGCTAATCGTTTACAAGGATCTATTTAGCATTTGCTATATGCTGGGCATTGTGCTAAATTGAGGATACAAAGAATTATAAAACACAATTCCTATTTTTGAGAAGCTCACAGTTGAATGGGGAGACTATATGCCAGCAACTATAAAATCAAGATATGTGCAGTATAAATTGGAGATCAACAGAGGCAAGGCCCTAGAATTAAGAGGGATCAGGAAAGGCTTCATGTAGAAGGCAGGACTTTTGCTGAGACTTGAAGGGAGCCCGAGAAACCAGGAGGTACAGATGAGGGGAGGGAGGGAGGGAAAAAGAGAGGGGGAGAAACAGGAGGAGAGAGAGGGGAGGGGGTGGAGAGAGAGAAAAAGAGAGAGAGAGAGCGAGAGAGAGCGAGAGAGAGAGAGAGAGAGAGAGAGAGAGAGAGAGAGAGAGAGAGAGAATGTGTGCGTGTGTGTGAGAGAGTGTGTATTAGTTCCTGGCAGGGGGGTCATGTGGAATCATATACACTGGGGCTCCTTTCCCTGGAAAAATAACTTGCATCCTTTTTTTTAATAAAGCAATTAGGGTTAAGTAACTTGCTCAAGGTTACACAGTTAGTCATTATTTATGTGTGGGTGCTCATTTTCTGAGGCTGGATTTGATCCCAGGTCATCCTAACTCTGAGGCCGGCGCTCTTACTCACTGCGCCACCCAGTCGCCCAAGAACTTGAATCTTAATGATTTACTGAGTTACAGAGCACCCCCAGTACTAGCAATTAAGCAACAAATATTTATTAAGCTTGTAATTACATTGTCAGACACTGTGTGAGGCACTGAGGATACAAAGACCAAAATGGAACAGTTCCTGCCCTCAGGAATCCTACATCTACTGGGAAAACAACATGTAAAAATGTAAGAATGTGCAAAATATCTGAAAATAAGTTATGTGATATGTAAAGAACAGCCTATATTGGGATTGGACTCTCACTCCAAGAGAAAATGTAGGGAACCAAAACTCCCTCTGAGGGGGTCAAAATCTCTCCTGGTGAAGAGTCTTGAGTTTCCATTTCTTTGGGAAGCAAAATACAATGGTGGAGTGAGACGCAGTGTAGCAGAAAGATCCCTGAAGTCATGGTTTATACCCTATTACTTGCTATTGTGTGACTTTGGGAAAGCCACTTAACCCCCTGAGCCTTAGTTTCCTCATCTGTAAAATGGGGATAATAATTCACCTATTATTTGCATACCTCACACAGAATTTGTGTGAGGATAATCTAGGATAATGTAAATCAGTCTTTTTGTATATTGTAAGGTTCTGGTTGAAGATGAGCTTTTTATTATCTTGTATGTTTATTTCCACTTTTTTCTCTTTGAAAGGAGTTGGATATGGTCTCTTATGGTCAAGTCATGTTCCCTGTCATTGGGGTATGGGCTAATTTTCCCTCTGAGGGTTCAGCTGAGAGCATGGGGTGAGTACGACTCCTAAATCTACTCCAGCTGAAGTGGAAATACATGACAATGATGGGCCCTGGTTTTGGGGAATGCCTCTGAATTGGGCTAGCAGCTGGCACAGAGCTGCTTGTGTAAGTCATTCCCTCATTAATTCAACTATTTTGGAACTGTTGCCCCAGGTGGTCAGTCAACTTGCCAGTCTCTTGCTCTTCCCTATGCTCAGGAAGTCCACACATGGGAATTGTCTCCTATTTTAGCTTTATGGGATGTTCAGTGCTATTTAAAAGTAAGTCAAATCAACACAGTTGGGGATTGAGAATTCATCTGTCAGATTCTGCCTAGGGGAGAATTTAAGTAGAGGGGTGTTGAATACCTTTCAGAAAGTAGATGGGTGTTATTAGGAGGCAAATAAAGATGGGGACATGTTTGCCACTTATAGGATGGCACAGGCAACGAAGGTAGAGGGAATAGAAAGTGGTACAGTTGGGAAAGAGCACTCAATCAATTTTCCAGTTTTCTGAGCTTCTTTAGCAAATTACTAAGGTTTCAGGGTGCCTGGGTAGATGACACTTCAGAGAGCAGCAAAGTCCTTTCTTAGAACTGCCAATTAAAAGCAAGATTATTGAAGTCTTTCTTTCATAAAATCCAACTGCCCTCTGAGGATACCAAGCTCTGTAGCCACAGGGTAAAAAGAGTGATGATGACCGCACTCTGACCTACATCTGTGTATTTGAGACTTCTGGACTGCGGCATGAAATTATAAAAACACATAATGTTAGGAGGGATCTCAAAGATCATTTGGTTCAGCTTCCCTATCTTATAAAGGAGGAAATAGCTCCAGAGGCAGCATAATATAAAGAAAAAATTATAGGTTAAGAAGTCAGATTACTTGAACTCAAATTCTGATTCTGACACTAGGCAAATCACTGCTGCTCTATGCATTTCAGTTGCCTCATCTGTAAAATTGGTACAAATGATACTTGCATTACCCATATACAGGAACAATGTCCAGAAAGTACTTTTTTTTTTTTGCTTTTTTCAGGGGGAAGGTAGGGCAATTGGGGTTAAGTGACTTGCCCAAGGTCACACGGCTAGCTTTTGTGTTAAGTGTCTGAGGCCAGATATGAACTCAGGTCCTCCTGACTCCAGGGCCAGTGCTCTATTCACTGTACCACCTAGCCACCCCAAGTACTTTGAAACCTCAAATACTTGAATATTTAGATGAATTTCTCATTTTTCTGCTGTAGGCATTCCCTCCACCAGAGCATATGGCAACACCTCCACACCTTCTAATTCCATTAACCTTGTTAAATCTTTTTCCAAAAATCTTTCAGAGTCATCCTCCTGGCATACCCAAGCTTCCTTCTGGTTCTTTTAATACCATGAGGATGCTTGGGCTCTTCATCTGTTGTCTCTCCTTAATATGTGGTCTGGAGAAGGAAATGGCAAACCACTGCAACATCTTTGCTGAGAAAACCCCATGGACAGTATTGGTGTGCCATGGTCCATGAGGTCATGAAGAGTAAGAAACAACTGAACAACAACAACAACTACTACTACTACTACTACTACATGATCAGCTTACTGACTCTTCAGTTCAGTACATTTCAATTCACTATTTATTAAGCGCCTGTTAAGTGCCAAGGAATTTGAAAATTAAAACAGTTCTTGCCCTCAAGAAGCTTCCAGTCTGCCTTTTACATCACTTCTTGTGTGTGGGTCACTGCTGATAATAATGTCCTTTAGCCTGCTTAACATACCATGTGTGTTTCCTTTACCCTTTTAGCAACATACAATTGTGACTCATGAAAAAAAGTGTAGGTAAAACTGAAATGTATTATATTATATAAATGTGTCGTGATGGTGATGAATTCTAGTATTATCTAATGACTTGCCTAAGACAAGTCCTATTAGTATGTACGTTTATTTTTTTCTTGACCACATTTTCTAAGTTTCTTTGCTGGATTTATCCTCATCTTCCTCTTGCCATCTAAGTGTGGGCTCCCCCCAAGGTTCTGTCCTGGGCTTTCTTTTCTTCTGCTATATGCTATATCATTCTTTATATATATATTTCATATATATCATTCTTTATATCATATTATATTTGTCTATGTATGCATTATATCCCCTTATTTCAAGAGTTGATGCAAACTCTTCAAGGGCTTAGTTTTTGCCTTTGTATTCCCACACCTGGCACAGCACATATAATAAGTATTTATTGAATTGAATTACTTATGGGATTGGGAAACTCCTATGCTATTGATTGAACTTCATAGACTAATGCCAGGTCCCTACAAGTAGCTATATAGCCATTTTTTCTTTAGGCAGAGGAAGAAAAAGAAGACAAAATCATTGGAGCTCTATGGAGAAGAAGGCTGGGAAGTAGACAGTAGGGTGACTGAGCCTCTATAGCCAAGGGGGAAGAGAATGAACAATGAATGAATAAAACATTCATTAAGCACCGTCTATATGCAAAGCATTCTGCTAAGTGCTGGGAATACAAATACAAATTACAATGTTCTAGAAAAGTAAGACTCTCATTCTAAATGTTGTTCAGTCATTTTAGTCATTTGAGTCATTTGATTCTTTATGACCTCATTTGAGGTTTCCTTGGCAAAGATACCCCAGTGGGTTTGCTGTTTCCTTCTTCAGTTCATTTTACAGGTGAGCAACTGAGGCAAACAGGGTTAAGTGACTTGCCCAGAGTCACACAGTAAGTATTTGAGGCTGAATTTGAACTTAGGAAACTGAGTCTTACTGACTCCAGGCCCAGTACTCTTTGCCTCAGTTTCCTCATCTGTAGAATGGAGAAGGAAATGGCAAACCACTCCAGTATCTTTGCCAAGAAAGCCCCCAAATGGGGTTTTTCATCTTCAACCAAAATATAAGCTCTGTATATAAGGTTTTTCTTCTTCAGTATATAAACTTTGCCCTATTCCCTCTTTGCCTTCACCCAAACTATAAACTCCTTGTGGGCAGGGACTACATCTTAGACTTCTGTATGGCACTGAGCATATAACAGGTGCCCAATAAATCCTGGACCAGATGAGTGCTATGCTTCCTTAAGGACGATTTAGACAAAGGTAAGGGAGAGAGATAAGCCTCACTACCCTTGAAATCTCCAGCTTTTCTCTTAGGTATCAAATGTTTCTCTCAATGAATTTCCTTTCAATTGTCCCAGAGAGAGATCATTGCTTGAGGAGATAGGTTGTGGTTTCCCAGATTTAGATCACAAAGCAGAAAGGGGCCTTAGAAGTCATCTAATCCAAATGTCTTATTTTACAGATAAGGAAACTGAAGACCCAAGAAAGATTTGTCCAAAATCACATAGATAATAAAGGACAGAGTCAGAATTTGAACACAGGTCCTCAGACTTCAAATCCAGTAATCTTTCTACTATACCATGCTATACTTTGGAAATTTAAAGAGTTACAAAATCTTAGATTTGAAAGGTAGCTCAGAGGTTGTCAATTCCAATTTGTACCTAAAACAGGAAATCCTTTTATGACATGGGAAGCAATGTGCCATAGGATGGAAAGAGCACTGACTCTGATATCAGAAGACCTACCTGGGTTCTAATTCACCCCTTGATGCTTATTACCCGTGTGACCTTGGGCAGGATACAAACTTATTGGGCCTCAATTTCTTTATCTATAAAAGTTATATCAGATGGTTTCCAAGGTCCCTTCCTTCTCTAGACCCATGATCCTATAATCCCTGACATAGACCTACAGTTTCTGCTTGATTCTAGTCAAGGGTATCATGGGGCCCTGTCCCATCTGGGAGGCAGGTGAGTAGGAACTTCAAGAGGCTGATGTCAGAGCATGGCAACTCTTCTGCCTTTCCTTGTCTTCAAAATTATACTTCAATGAAGTATGAAGAAGATGAAGATCCTTGGCTCTCAGTGGTAGGTACCAGGCTCACTTGAGTCACAGAGCCTCTGTTTACAATGATGCCCCTGTCTTATGGAACTGTGTGTTCCTTAATGGTATCTTGGTATGGTGACTCACAAATCCTGCCTGTCACTTTAGGCCCATGGCCCTTGAGACGCCTGAGATTTTATTTTACTGCCCTCTCTCCTCTACTCCCTCAAACTGTTTGGGGACATAATGTGTTTTGTCCTGAAGTGACAAGCAGAATAGGCTGAAATGGTTTATTGCCTTCCCCGAGGCAGTGGGAGCAGCTTGGACTTTTATGTGATTTATGCTTTAAACAAGCTCCCATTTCAAAACTCTAACAGCAGAGTAGGTGTGCCCATCCAAGGATCAATTGAATGGTTCACTGGTTTGTAAAAACTCCACAGCTGTAACACGTTTCTCGTCATGCTCCAGACAACAATGGGTTTAAACCCTGCATTTTTATCTGCCATTTGTGATTTTCTGATTCTGCTCATCAGTCTATTTCACATCTTTTACCAGGGTGGTGGGATTCAGGGGCCAGTTATGATGTGAGGATGCTGTTTTCTCTCATCTCAGCCAATCATATATGCTGTTATATTCTTAGGCCCTCTCCTGATTCTTTTGACATTGGGCTCATGGTCAGGAGTCCAAGTACCATGTTTATTGCCTTAGCCACTTCATATTTCCTCTCCGAAGTTCTGCCACTTTGTAAGAATGACTTGTTTGACCTTTTGAAGCTTCCTTGACCTACCCAATTCTCACCAAAGCCCCCTTCTTTGGAGTAACTTAATAAGTTATCACATAATGATGACAACTTATATAGTTTTTTTTTAACTTTGTAGATGAGCTGGTACACTCACATTTAGATTCTACCTTCATAACAATGAGGAAGCGTGGTGTAATAGATAGGGCACTGGACATGGTATCAGGAAGATGTCAGTTTAAATCTAGCCTCATATATCATATTAGCTCTGTGACCTTGGCCAAGAGGCCAGTTTGACTAAATAGTCTCTGAAGTTCCTTCCAGCTCTAGAATGAATGATCCCATAATCCATGAATAGCTCTGTGATGTTATGGGGCAGAAGCTATCCTTATGAGGTAAATTAGATGACTTGTGTGAGGCCACACAGCTAGTTAATGGTGGCTCGGAGGATTAGAATTCAGCCCCCTTGCCTTAAAGCTGGGCACTCTTCCAATGGCACTCTTTCCATAACCTATGTGGAAAGTGTCTGAGGCACACATGAATAAAAGCAGCAACAATAAAAGCTTTTCCCCTTTTAGGTTTGCAGAGCATTTTACATACAAGATCCCATTTGAGCCTCACAACAATCCTTCCATGTGGATATCCCCATTTTACAGAAGAGGAAACTGAGCCTCATGTGGGTAAGAGACCTGCCTAAGATCAGAGACAGAATGTGAACTCAAGGCTTCCTGAGTCCAAGTGAAGCAGCTTGTCTAATGTCTTCCCTTGGTAGAGCAGATCAAAAACCAAATATAGAAAGCGTCTTTCCTTTCTAGCTGTTCTCCATTTTCCTGGAGGCTCAGAGCTCTCAGAATTTTAGAGCTGGAAAGGATCTTGGCAATGATGTGGTCCAACCACCTTATTTTACATATGAGGCAAGCCTGGGACTGGATCCCAGGGTGCTTGAATTCCAGTCTGAGGACCTTTTTCCTAGATCAGAGTTTCTTAAACTGTGGTCCATAATCTTAAATTTTTTTTATAATTGTAGTTTAATATAATTTCTTTTCTTTGTAATATTAGATACTTTCTTATGAGTTTACAAACACTCTGAGAAGGGGTGTAGAGGCTTTATCAGATTGCCAAAGGGGCCCACGACATAAAGAAGGATCAGAAGCTTTGTCTTAGAACCTCTTTCCTATTCAAAGCTTCACATAGGTGGCTGGTGACCAGTATTACCTTTGCTTTACAGATATGTAACTAACCTTCTGGGAAGGAGTTGATTCTCAAAGGAAGTTTGGAGCTTTGAGATCATGTCTTTTCCTCACCACACTTCCCTTTCACCACTAAGAACTATTCCCCCACTGGACCTCAGATCCTCCTCTTTTCTAGTTCTCTTATGGATGCTAACAGAGGTCACCTATCATGATTGCTTGTCAGAATCTAGGGCTGTGCTTCTGGGAAGATTGCTCAAACTTCAGTGGAGTTTTTTTCCCTTTCTTGGTGGGGAACAGTCCCAATCCCATTAGCCTTTCTTTTCCTCTATTGTGTCCTAAAGAGTAATTTATTAGTGAGTTAGAAAAATACAAAATTCTTGCTGGGTTTGGGACCAGATTCATTATATTGAGCCCTGGGAGAAACTAAGGAAATTCAGTGCCAAATTTAATCAATTCTCAAAGCAGTATCATAAATCTAATTAGTGGCTCACCTTTAGATACAAGAACAGTTACTATATTAAAAGAAAATGCTCTAACTGGATTACAGTTCAGCTAATGAGGCTCCTGGTGTCTGTAAACACACACACACACACACACACACACACACACACACCAATACCAAGGTATAAACAAACCTACATTAAATGATGCAATACATTATAAGGAAAAAACAAATGCTCAACTCCTTAAGGAGAAAGAAATTAAAGTGAAAGGACTTTAATTTCTAGAGTTTAGGGGAAGCTAAGATTAAGTAATCTTAGCCGAAACTTGAAATGAAAGCAGAGATTCTGTGTTGCTTCTCAGAAATAAAGTTGTCCTCTCAGGATCCAATATCCTATGCCCAACATCTCATCTTGGGCCATCACTGTTTGGCAAAAGTGAATTCTCTTGTTCAACTAGGTGGTGCAGTGAATGGAGTGTAGGCCGTAGAGTTAGTAGGACCTGAATTCAGCAATCTGGTCTCAGACACTTACTAGCTATAAAAACCCTGGGCAAGTCACTTAACCCTGTTTACCTCAGTTTCCTCATCTGCAAAATGAGTTAGTGAAGGAAATGGCAAACCACTCCAGTATCTTTGACCCAAATGGGTCAGATATGAGTGAAATAACTAAACAACAACAATTCTTTTCTGTGTCTATCAACAATGATTGTGCCTTATACTTGTGTAAATCTTTATATTTTCCAAAGTATATATATGCATATGTATGTGCATGAATATACACATATATGTATGTGTGTTAGTGTGTATGTATATGTATGTATGCAGACACATATACACACCCCTTTTATAGAATGGGAAGCTGAGATTCAGAGTAGGTTACCAATTTGTTCTGAGTCTTTGTCCAGTGCTTTTCTCACTGCATAAAAACGCCTAGAAAGTTTCCTTTATCTTAGAATATTAGAATGGGTCTTAAAGAAAGAACCTTGATTATTACATTTTGAGGCTGCAAGAAGGGTCCCATGATACTGTAAAATTTCATATCCTTTTCCCCAAGAAACAACTAAATTAGGACCATAGATTTAGACCAGGTAGGGAGATACCATCTGGTCCAACCTCTTCATTTTAGATGTGAGAAAACTGAATTCAAGAGAGATGAAATGACTTACTGAGGGTCTCCCAGCTGGTTTGAGCAGAGCTGGACCTCCACTCTATCATATTGTCCTAAAATCTGTATCATCTCTCTGATTTCAGTTGTCATTCTTCCGTCTAAGCAAAGGCATTTAGCATTCATAAGGATGTCAGCACAAGCATCCCGTGAGAAGCAGCCATGACATAGGAAGCCTGCTAGGGGCAACAGTAATTAGCTGCTGCCCATGGATTAGAGCAATGGTGTCAAACTCAGATAGAAATGGGGGCCACTAAACTATACATAAGGATCCCGATGAGTGCATATTGACTTAGAAAACCACATATTAACATTATATATGTTTTATTGTATTTTTATTTATTTTGTTAAATATTTACCAATTACATTTTAATTTGGTTTGGGTCACAATTGGGAATGTTTATGTTCAACACAAGCTGCAAATTTAATACCTCTGGTTTAGAGGTTCTTGAAAAAAAAAGTTGTAGTAATCCCATTAAGAGTCTAGAATTATCCTTCCCAAGGAAGAAAACTCACTTTACTTCACATTTCACTTCATCCATGTTTCTTTCATTAATATAAAATCAAGGAAAGAAAGAAGTGAAGAAAATAAAATTCACAGGGGAAACAATGGAAGACAGATATTGCTTTAAAAAACACTCCTGCAAGTAAAGTGATCATATATTCAGCAGTTATTCCTTTTCCTATTGATTCTTTAACCAAATGTTAGTCAGTAACATATTTTACCTCTAGATATTCAGCAAAACGGTCAACCTTCAGAAGGATTACACCCAACTGACAAAAGTCTTTTTTTTTTTTTTTAAGATCTAACATTCTTTCTATCCCAAATCCTAGAGAAAAAAAGGAGTCTGGGATTACAGTATAGTGCCTGGAAGCTGGTATGGAATTTGCTTTGGGAACTATCCATAAGCCATGCACTCAGATGTTTAAGCCTTGAGTCTATTTCATCAAGAAACTCATTAGGAATGCTCCTGATACCACCCTTTGGAAGTATCAGGCCTCAAGGCCACAGTTCCCCTGATTCAATATCCTTTGGATTATTGCCACAAATGCAAGGAACTTATTGTCTACTTCCCTGAACAGAGGGATAACCATCAATAAGTAGTCCATCAGTTACACATCTTGAACCCTAGGTCACTCTGGGGAAAGGAGTTTTCTGGAACTTGAGCACACTTCCATTCCCACTTCTGTTGAAACCAGATAATAAATTTCTGATAAGATAAAAAGTTGGAAGGGTACTGTGGGAGACATACTCATGTTTTTTCAGTGTGATGATGATTTCCTTTACTTGCTAAGAAATCAAGTCTTCCCCTTGCTGTGTATAAAATCATCTATTTTTACCATTTGCCACTTCTGAAAGATCACCTGACCCCACATTCCTGATATAAGCCCAAATCTGATTCTTTGCAACTTTTATCCACTGCTCCTGACCTCTGGAGCCAAACAGAACAAACCTAATCTCTCCTCTTTTTGAATAGTTGAAGATAGCTATTATGTTACCCTCCCTGAATCTCCTCCAGGCCAATGTTCCCAATTTCTTCAAAGGGTTTTTTATGACATGGATTCTAGGTCATTCACCAATCAGGTTGGTCTCCTTTGGGCACTGTCCAGTTCTCAATCACCTATGAAGAACTGAACATAATATTCAAGATAAGGTCTTATGAACGCAGAGTGCAGGAGAACTATCACAGTGTTCTAGGAAGTTATGGCTTTCTTAACTGCCTCCAAGACTATAGGGGCTTTCTTTTGGGCTGTGCCATCACACTGATTATTATTACACTACACTTTTTTTTTCCAGAAAAAAAATGTTGTCTATTTCTCCTCCACTTTTATTTGTGAAGTTGAATTTGTGTATCTAAGTGTAAGACTTTACATTTATCCTTAATGAATTTCATCTAACTAGAGTCAATTCAGTTCACTAGTCTGTCGAGACCTTTTTGGATCCTGACTCTGTCCTCTAATATGGGGGCTTTCCCTCTGAGAAGCTTGTGTCTTCTGCAAATCTGATGAGTGTACTTTCTAGGCTTTTTTTATCCATGTCATAGATAAAATGTTAAACAACATAGACCCAAATACAGATCCACAAGATACTCCACTGGAGACCTCCTGCCACAGACCTTGACTCCAGTGCAGGTAATAATAGAGTTACATATGTTTTGTAGACCTAGAAGACATAATAATAATAATAATAGCTATTAGCTAACATTTATATAGTACTTATAGTGTGCTGGGAACTGTGCTAAACTCTTTACAATTATTCTTTCATTTGAACCTCTGAACAACCCTGCAAGATCAAAGCTATTATTATTCCCATTTTATCACTGAGGGAACTGAGGCAAACAGAAGTTAAGTGACTTTCCCAGGGTCACTCAGCTAGTAAGTATCTAAGGCTGGATTTCAATTCAAGTTTTTCTGATGAGATTTTAAGAGATGATCTGTCCAACCTGCTCATTTGACAAACGAAGAAAGTGAGATCCACAGAGGTTATGTGACTTGCTTACTTTCACACAGTTAATTTTGATGGTAGTATTTGATCATCAGTCCTCCCGGTTCTAATTCTAACATTCCACCTCTACTATGTTATTCTTTCTCTCAGATTTTCTGACCCCTACTTCAATGATGTTGTTTCTTTCTTTCTTTCTTTTTTTTTTCTTTTAGTTCAGAACTATGGTTTAAATGGTATAGGGACCTCCCGGTGAGGAAACTCCCTGGGACAAAGCAAATAGACAACTATTCTGTTTAGAGAATTGCCTAAGGGAAGAAGTGCATTGATTTTCCCTAGGGCACAAAGCCAGAATGTATCTGAAACTGGACTTCTAGTCAGTTCTTTCTGACTCTGAGACTGGGTCCTCATACCCTTAGCTAGGCTGCCTCTCACTGCCTCTCTCCCTATACTCTGCTGCCTCCCAAGCAGTCATGGGGTAATATTGAAGACAGGTTAATGTAAGAGCAGACTGTGGGGGACAGGAGTGAATTTCTAAAAGGTATTTCAAGATATTGTCAGTTTTTTTTTTCCTGAAGAGAATTTTGCCTCCTTCTCGTAAGGTCCGTCTAAACAACCCTGATGTGAAATTCCTGCTTTTACAGAAAACTCTTAAATGCTGGGAGAATTTCACTGAATGAAGTTTTTTTTTTTTTTTAAACAATGTTGGGACTATATCTCCCCAATCTGCCACCATTTAAAATTTCAGAGTACATCAAATATCAGCCTTTCCTTTCCACAGGAGTTTTAGTCTGGCATTCCCAATGTTTCGGATTTAACCATGGTGGGTAGAGTACCAGACCTGGAATCAGGAAGACCTTAGTTTCAATCTGACTTCAGACACTTACTAGTTATGTGACTTTGGGCAAGTCACTTAATCCTGTTTGTCTTAGTTTCCTCATCTGTAAAAAGAGCTGGAGAAGGAAATGGCACTCCAGTATGTCTGCCAAGAAAACCCCAAATGAGGTCACAGAGTCAGACAAGACTGAATAACAATCTAATGACAACTGAAGAACAACATACTCTCTTATATTTCCAAAACAGCCTCCCCCCAAAATAGAGGTGAGGTCTATTTAGCTCCCAATGAGTTGTTCTATTTACCTGCTATAGATGAAGCAGTGTTGATTATTGATTATCTTATCTGACTTGTATCTTCGAAGGTCCTCCCAGGCATCCTTCAGGGCAGTTACCACCAGCATGATACAGATTGGAATCAGGCCTACAGCTGGTTGGAAAGCATTGACCACCGAGACAAAATTCAGGGCTGCAATGACCACGAAGTAGAGGTTGGCAATCCGATGTAACTGCTCGAGGATGTTCTTGGGCAGGAAGGACAGCAAGGTGTATTTGGTTGTTTTGATTTGGTTTCTTCTGTATTGCTGATTGGGGTTTTCTTTTTCGGGTCGGTCTTCAAAGCTCAGGTTAGAGACCACAATATGCCTTTTATCCTCTTTCTTCTTCTTTTTTCTTCCTTCCCTTTTCACCTCTGCCCTCTCCTGAGTCCCAGGGGTCATGCCATGGCTCTTTATTTCCCGGTAAAAAAGATTTTTTTTGAGCGGCTCCATTATTCAGCAGCATGGTCCAGACATCCTTTGCTTCCTTTCTCTAGGGCAGGGAGTGGTAAATAAAGGGAGCAAAAGATCCAAATCAAGTGCAAAAACTGGTCTAGGGAGAGGTGTGTGCCCAACCTGGCTTCTTCCTTCTCCACCTGTTGAAATGACTACGTAACCCACAGGTATCTTCCCCTTTCACCCAGTCACCCAGGCAGGTGAGATGACTCTGGGTCCTAAAGCCTACCCAATTAAGCTCTAAGAATAAGCCATGATTCTCACATGATAAAGAAAAGGTCACAATTTGGTTGGGGCAGGTAGGTGGCACAGTGGATATAGGACTGGGCATGGAACTGGGAAGATGTGAGTTTAAATCTGACCTCACACCCTTACCAGCACTGGGCAAATCACTTAACCTCTATTTGCCTCAATTCCTTATCTGTAAAATGGGGCCATACTAGAGTAGGAAATGGCAAAGGACTCTAAAGAAAACCCCATCACAGGGGTCACAAAGAGTCATACATGATTGAACAATAATAACAACCTTTTGAGTCCACTATGGGGCCCCAGTCAAAAGTCTGCAAGAAAACTTTCTGAAGTTAGTTCTTACGTAATCTTGAATCTCTATGCTCTATGTCTTTCTCAAGTTTCATTTCAAAACTCCCAATGCTGTATCATGTATATATGTATGTTTGTGTGTATGTATATATAATATTCCATACCTGTCTCATGTTCATTGTAGTTATTGGATCTTTATATAGGGATCTACATCCATCTTCCCTGGATTATGAGTTCTAAGAGGGTAGGAAACAGACTTTTTTGTCTTTGCATCCCTCACACCCCTGCCCCAGTGCCATACTAAATCAAGACAGATCATCTAGTTTATCTTATTATTTCATTATTTATAACCATTCATTTTATTATTTATATTATTATTTATGATTTATATTGTTGTTTATTTTATTATTTATTATAGTCCTACTACATGGCAGACACTGTGCTAAGCTCTGGGGATACAAAGAAAGGCAAAAACCTGTCCCTGCTCTCAAGGAATACACAATTTGATGGGGGAGACAGCACATGGACAACTATGTACAAACAAGATAAATATTAGAGAAGATGAAGGTAGTCTCAAAAGGAAGGGACTAAGGTTAAGGAGGATTGGGAGAGGTTTCTTGTAGAAGGGAGGACTTTAGCTAAGACTTGAAGGAAACCGTGGAAGCTAAGAGGTGGAGATGGGGGGGGGGCGGTTTCAGGTAAGGGGGAATAGCCAGTGAAAATGCTCACAGTCTGAAGACAGAGCGTTTTATGTAAAGAGCAGATAAGGGACTGGTGTCACAGGATACCTCAGTATATATGTGGGTGTAAGAAGAATAGAAAGATATGTATCAGTACCAGGTTATAAAGAGCTTTAAAAGCTGAATGGAGGATTTTAAATATGATTCTGTATGTAATGGGGAGCCACTAGAATTTGAGTAGGTGGGAGGGGGAGAGGGAAGAAAGGGATGTGATATGGTTTGCCAGTTGATGAGGAATGATTAAGATTATTGAGAGAGCAGAGAAGATCTGCTCAAGAAGATGAGATAGAAATGGGATCACTTGTGAATGTAGAGGGGTTTGCCTTGGCAAGAAGGGTCACCTCTTCATGTTAAATAAGTGTGAATGAAGAAGTAGTGACAGAAGGCATCTGAGCCATGCAAGATGAGGAACAGATGAGAAGAGGGAGGTCTCTGAGAACTGCCTTAACTTTTTCAGTGAAATATGATGCAAAGCTCTTAGCTGAGAGGGTATGGGAGGTATGAGGATGGATGAAAAGATTTGGAAAAGCAGCTCTGGTGAGTGGAATAACAAATAGATTGTTAATCAGTTGTATCTGACTCTCCCTGACCCCATTTGGATTTTTCTTGGCAAAGATACTTGAGTGTCTTTCTAACTGCAGGCCCAGGGATCTATCTACTCTGTCACCCAGCAGCTGTAATGAATAGATTAAGGAGGTGTGAAAGGATTGCTTTGACTCACTGAAGGCCCAGTTCAGATTATGTAACATAAAGCTGGAGTAGGCCCAGTCAGCACAGTTTCATGATTTTCTCCAGCTTCATTCAGCAGCATATGAGTAGAAGTGAAGGTAGTAGATGGTGAGGTTTGGCAAGACAAGATCTTTGATAGGATAAAGTGGCAAGGGAGTGGAGAGAAGGCAGTGTAGAGCTGACCTGCTTCATCAATGGGTCAAGATAGGGAAGAAAGGAAGGCGTAACCAGGGCGGGGGTGATGGCCAGACAAAGAGCTGAGGGCTAGAGGAATTGGTGGTTGTGGTAAGGATAAAGAACAGGGGATGGAGTCATGAGGCAGAGATGGAATGACAGCAGGCTATGATCAGATAAAGGAATTTCCAAGTTCATGATTATGTATATGGGATGCTTGTGGGCATGGCAAGATCAAGGATATGACACAATATTTTTATGTGTGACTGAGCTGGGCTGGAGGAGTGGGTCATGGGAAATGAATAAGTTGAGGAATTTGGAGGTGAGGGTGTTTAAACGACTATCAACGTATATATTGACATCTCTTATTACGAGAACAGGAGCTGTGCAGGAGAAAAAGACTGTGAACTAGGTACTGAATCCATTGAGGAAGGAAAGAGAGTGTCCAGGAGGTGGGAAGACAAGAGCTACCCAAATCTCAGTTGGGTGATAAATATGGATTGAATGAACCTCAAAGGAGGAATGGTTGCTAATTGATGGTGATAGAAAGCCTAGAAGTGGTGATGGGGAGCAAGGTGTCTTCCAGTTCTTTCCTCACCTGTGAGTTGGAGTAGACAGAGATGTGAGTGAAAGTGCAGCCAGAGCTAGAAAGAGTGGCCAGGGAAACTGAAGGAGCCCAGGAAGTCAGGAAGGACCCCAGTCTTAATGAGACCAGAAAGATGGAGGGATCAAGAAAGGAAAACATTTGAGATCATGATGGCATGAATCTGGTATGATGAAATTAAGTCAAAGTGACTGTAAAGACTCACACCTTGTTTTTGTTTATCCTCATACAGGCAATTATCTTTATTTGCCCTGGACAGTGGGCATCAATTGAGTCCTCTTTGACTTATGTATACTTTTGAGAGTCTTAGACAGCAGATATAATGAAAATACCTTTTATTGTTTCTTTTCAACGTGGAAGCTGTTTTGTTTTTTTGTGGGGTACATACTAAAAACCAGTTAGGAGCTTCAAAAGAAAACTAGTTCTGAACTTAGAAGACTGAGGATAAAATCTCACCTTTCATACCCTACCTATGATGAGACTTTGGGCAAGTCCAAAAAAAATTCCAAAAAAATTCAATCTCACAAATCCAGGATGGAAGAGGTATGGGTTCATGTGAAAAAAGATTTGGTGGTTATGTAATGCATATAGTACTGTATTGTTAAAAAAAAACATGTTTCTAACACTATTCCTCTGAAGGATTACAAGTGAATGGCTAGACACATCAGAGAATGTAGGCAACAAAAAGAAAATTTACCAAGTTCTGGCCCTAGATAATTCCTCATTTTGCACATGAAGAAACACATTTAGATACATGCCTGCAACCATGTGATTAAGTGTCAGAGCTTGGGCAGAAACCCAAGGTTTCTGACTCTAAGTCTAGGGTTTATGCGATATTCCATGGCACCTTTATTTCCATGGTACCCAGAGCTTAGCCCAATGTGTTTCATGTTGTGATTGTTGTTTGTCCTTCATGCAGGAAGAGGAACAAAATGACATTACTATGTTGGGGTCAATGTACAGTGTGCCTGGTTGTGGTTGATCAGGCCCATAAGAGCTCGGAAGGCTCTACCACAAGTTGGACACAAATAATCCATGTGACCCTTTGAGAGGGAGATGTCTCTAAATTTGTGCATTTCATATTTCTTTTGAGCTACCACAATTCTGCTTTGCTCATAGAGTGCACAGAGCCTTCTTTGATGTGGGTATGCCACACTGGGTGGTCCTATACCAGTGTCTCTCACATCTCACAGTTGATACCAAAAGTCTTGAGAATGTCCTTATACTGCTTCTTCAGACCACCGTGTGAGTCCCTGCTGTAAAATAATCTTTCAAGCAAGTGTAATTTTGGCATTTAAACAACACAGTCAGCCCATTGGTAGTTGTGCTCTTTGCAGTAAAGTTTGAATGCTTTCTTGCCAAGTGATCTTCAGAATCTTCCTAAGACAATTCAAATGGAAGTGATTAAATTTTTTGCCATGGAGATGGTAAACTATCCACATTTCACAGGCACATAACAACGAGAACAGCACAATGGTTCTGTAGACCTTCAGTTTGGTAGGCATCTTAATACCTCTTCTTTTCCATGTATCCTTTATGAGCCTTCCAAATGCTGAGCTCTGGCAATGTGTACTGACCTCATCATCTGTATCTACATCCCTGTAAAGTATACTGCCAGAGTAAGTGAATCTGTCCATAGCAATGAAAATTTCTCCATTTGCTGTAACCAATAGTTCTATATGTAGATGGTGCGGTGCTGTCTGGTGGAGAATCTGTGTTTTCTTGTTAATTGTTAGGCCAAAATTAGCACAAGAGGCAGAGAACTGATCTATACTTTATTTCATCTCAGAGGCTGCATTGAATGCACAATCATCTACAAACAACAGGTTGAGCACTAACTCTCCCTCCACTTTAGTCTTGGCTTACCCTTTCAAGGTAAATAATTTACCATCAGTGAAATAGCTGACCTCAATGTCAATGCCATTTTTTCCTTGTTGAAGGCACCTGATCTCGCTGAAAATATCGTGCTAAAAAACATGGGGGCAAGCACACAGCCCTATTTCATTCCATTGGTGACTGGGAAAGCACAAGAGCATTGTCTACTATTCAAAACCCTGGAAAGCATGCTATCATGAAACTGGTATGCAATACTGACTAACTTCTCTGGGCAAACAAGTTTTGCCATATTCTTCTATAGGCACTCATGATTAACAGTATCAAAGGCTTTGGTTAGATCAGCAAACATTGTATACAGACCTCTATTCTGCTCCCAGCATTCCTCCTGGAGTTGTCAGGCAGCAAACACTGAATCGACCATTCCTCGTCCCTTTCTGAAGCCAAGCTGGTTTTTTAGTAGATGACCATCTTCCAGGTGAAGGATTGGTGGATTAAGGAAGATTTTGGCAAGAATGTTGTGACAGTGACCAAGAGAGACACACCCTCTCTCCATGTCACAAAACAGCCCATTTTTTTTCTTTTATAGAGATGGGCAATGGAGATATCCTTAATCTCCTCTGGGAAAACTTCTTGCCATATAACCTAGAAGATTGCTGTTAGCTTTTGTATGAGCAGTGGAACATGCCCCTCTCCCCCATCCTCCCCTCCCTTAGATGACTCTAAATCTAGGATTTATGTTATTCCATGACATTTTCTGGAATGGAATCAACAACAGCTGCTTTGCCACATGAGAAGAGTCTAATGACATTCAAAACCTTTTCTTCAATTGGAAGTTCAGCTAGAAAGGGACTGACGTATACCTGAGGTAAATGGTCAATGGCTTTAGCATGAGTTAACGATGGTCTATTGAAAACACTGTGTAAGTGTTTAGCTTATCTCTCAAGGGTCATGTCAATATACCTGAGGTAAATGGTCAATGGCTTTAGCATGAGTTAACGATGGTCTATTGAAAACACTGTGTAAGTGTTTAGCTTATCTCTCAAGGGTCATGTCAATATGTTGTATACTGTAGGCACGTATGGTTTGTGGAACAAATGAATGAATCCATGATGCCTCATCTGCAGAATGATGCAAGCAGGACTATCAATGTGGAGTAAGCTTTTATGGAGCACTCCATTATCTGTGGTGCGTCTTCATGGGAGAACCCTCCCACTACCATTTACGATGCAACCCAGAATGTCCTATTTGCCACTTTTTAAGGAGCCAGAAGCTTCCATTAGGATGCATTCTAATTTTTTCTGAATTTTCCATTAATTCTAGCAGTTTCTTGGCCTCTTCTGCACAATCTTTCTTGATTGCAGTCATATCCATGCCAGATTAAGTGTAAAATTGGGGCAGCATTCTTTTTTAAAAACATTTCTGGCTGTGCTTTTGCTAGATGCTGGATTGAGAAAGCCTTCTTCATGTATGCATTGCAAGGAATGAATGGTTTTCCAAATACCTGGATTTCTTGACAGGCTGCTCTCCTTAGTAGGTTATCACAAAGGGAAATTCTTCCTATTAATTAGTCTAAATTTCCCATGTTGTCATTTCTCTACTACTTTGTGGAACACTATGTGCCAAACACTGTGCTAGCCAATCACTAATTGCAAGCAGCTTATGCTGAAGATAGTCCAGAATGAAATACTGGAAGCCAATATGCACCAGGACCACTAATCAAATTATGAACCGAACCCATGGATGCAGAGCTAGTCTTTGTCAAAATGATGAAACAGGAAAAAGTTTCTTTACAGAACTCCTTTTGTAGGTCTTAAACCCCAAACACCTCCTTATGGGCTGTATGCCCCAGCAAAAAGTAAGCTCCTTGAGGGCAAGAGCAGTCTTGCTTTTGTATTTATACCCCCAGGACCTAGCACAGGACCTGGTATAAAGTAGAGACTTAACGTATATTCAATACACAAGACTTAGAGTCAGAGAGATAGTGGAAATCATCTAGTTGAACTTTTTATTTTATAGAAGAGACCATGGGGATTAAGACAGGTCATATGATTTCATATAGTGTCATATAAATAGTTAATGACTCAGATAATTCTCTACTCTTCCTTCATTCCCATCCACTCTTCTCAAAGAACAACTAAAATTTCCTTCCAGATCTCAATCCTATGATCCTATTATTTGCAATTAGTAAAGGATTCTGTAAATTCATTCACATTTGAGTGAATAGGCTTGAAGTGTAGCTTTCCCAGTAGTTTTTGGATTATTTGTAAGCTATCAGTTATCCTATTCTCCTTTCCATATATAATTATCAAGACGTGGTAAATGTGGCTAAATCTTGATAATTTGCCAATCAACTACTTCTGAGTTATGAAATGCATGATTAAAAAAAAAAACTCAGTATCTCTTTGGCATCAGACTCTTGGGTAAGCCTGAAAGCCACATCCCTCAATGCTAATACTTACAATGAATTCTGCCTCCTATGGCCCAGGGATCTGGGGAACAGATGCCCAAGCAGATGGCCCTTGTTTCCCCACTGTGTTTTCCTGGGAAAGTAGGGGTATAACACAATTTTTATATATCACTTGGAAGAGCTATTCCAAAACTCCTCACTCATTTACTCTTGGATATTTCTGAGTTTGAGGAATTTCTGATGGCTTTAAGGATCTATAGCTATCTATATCTATATATCTAATATTCACACACACATATATCCATACACATTTACATACACATGTATATAATTATTGTCAGGGTTGTTAGGGTTTGGGGACATGAGTCACTTTAGGTACACCTTTCTCTCTCTCCTTTCTTTCCTTTCACCTTAATTCATATCCAGGTAAAATGGAGTTACAAATGGACATCAGGAAAATCATTTAAAGAGGAGAACTTACAAAAGGAAGGTGGGTGAGATAGCTACCATTTACCTCCACACTGGTTGGTGGATCCTGTGGATTGATTGTGTGTGTGTGTGTGTGTGTGTGTGTGTGTGTGTGTGTGTATGCCTAATGTCTTTCACATAGGACCAAAAGGCAGAGCAATCTCTTTTCTCTTCTGCTGGCTGCCTCCCTGAGTTACTGCTCAGCCCCTAATCACTGAAGCAGCATTGATCCTGGGACAATCATCCTAATTCATCCCATCATAGGGATGGCATGCCTCACACTGTAGATGTCAGTGATTGTCCTAAAATATCCCTAATGATTTTATTTGCCACACATCTCAAATTGTTGGATAAATCATAGGAAATCACAGTGGACTAGGCACAGAATATTAGAGCTAGAAGGATTCTTAGAGATCATGTAGCCTAATTTCTTCATTTAAAAATTATTTTGAAGTAAATTTTTATCAGTATCTTTTGTTTTTATACCACCTAATTCCTTGCTATATTCCTCTCCCTCCTTTTCTCCCTTCCAGACAGCCATCCCATATAGCAAATAATTTTAAAAGAAAATAAAAGAGGAGGAAGGAGAGAAAAAAATCAGCAAAACTGATCAATACTTTAAAAAAGTGATATTCCACACCCAGGAACCAAATACTTCAACAGAGAAGAGTGGGGACTTGCTCTCACATCTCTTCATTGGGAATACGCATTGCTCTTTAAAATTTTTCAACATTTATTTTCAGTGGCTTTATGCTAAGTCCTTCATTTTACCAACACTTATTAAATGTGTGACTATGGAAAAGTCACTTAATCTTTAAGTGTCTCAATTTCTTTATCTGTCAGTGGGGCTAATAATACTTATATTAAGTGCTATATAAATTTGAGAGTGAGTGCACAGTACAAAGTACAGTAGATCTGAGGTAAGAGGTCCTGAATTAAAATTTCACATCTCTACAACTTAACAGCTATGTGACTTTGGGAAATTTACTTACCTTTTCTGGGCCTCAAGTTCCTTATGTATAAAAATGGGTATCATTATACAACTTACCTTATAGGTTTGTCATAAGGAAAGTGTTTAGTAAACCTTAAGGGGCATTATGAATGAATACTATAGTTTTCCTTCCCTTGCTTCCAATCTTCAAAAGATGGGATAGGGATGTCACCGTGATTTTTTTTTTTTTTTTTGGTATACAGAACCCCTGGGAGGAAACTCTCTCTACCAATGGAGATAAGGTTTTTTTTTCCAATATAGAGGATTAAAGAGTTACCTGGGGCACTAAGAGGTTAAATGATTTGCCCCCTAGGGTCATAGGCAGTATGGATCAGAGGTAGACCCTAAAGCCAAGTCTTCCTGATACTAAGGATGAATCCCTAGTCACTATACCATGTTGGGTTTTTAATCTTCAGATATTTAATAATAAATCAGGATACACTAACCCCATCTCCAGTACCTAGTATACAGTAGGCAATTACAAACTGCTTGCTGATTGAGTCCCACATTGCTATTAAATGTCCTTGACCAGCATGAAGAGAATCAATATGGTGTATGGAAAGAACATTGACTCAGGTCCCATCTTAAGTCCCGCCTTAAACACTATGTACTTGTCATTTAATTGCTCTGAACCTTAGTTTTATCATGTATAAAAGAGGGATCCTTTCATTATCTACTTCTCTCAGTTGCTTTGAAGAAAAGACCTATATAAATGGGATTTGCTCTTTTTATGGATGAGTTGTATGGAAGACAAATACAACACAAAGGGGAAGCCAGACTCTTGCTTGCACAAACAAGGCCATGCAGACCTGTTTTGAGAAATGATAAAGATATTATTTCTCTTACTTTTCATATATATGAATGTTAGAGGAGTTGATCTCTTGGTCAAATCGGTATTTCTTGTAGTCTTCCATGCCGTCTTTCACCATGATGATCAGCAGAACAATAACCAAAGGTAACATAGTGATTTCTCTGTGGAAGACCTCGATAGATGGCATCCAGTTCAGAATCACCAAGAAGAGGAAATAGAGATTAGCCCACCTGCAAGAGGCAAAAAGGTACTAGAATTCAAATCAGGCTTTGAAGGCAAAACAAACAAACAAATAAGCAAACAAATAAGCAAGCAAACAAAAAAGCAAAAACCCTCACAATCAAACAAAAAGTACCCAAGGAGCAAAATACATTTTCTGTTTTTCTCTCATATTCTTGACTCTATCAGGAAATATGATATTCTCACAATAATAATATTAATAATTCATTTGCACAAAGCTTTAAAGTCTCTAAAGTCTTCCCCTCACAACGCTGTGAGGGTGGTTGTTAAAGAATTCTTCTACAGCAAGCAGGCACGGTCCACTAGAGTTGGCAGGAAGACTGGAGTTCAAATTCAGCCAGTTCATATCAGATACTAGCGTCTCTCTGTCTGCCTCAGTTTTCTCATCAGTAAAAAGGGGATAGTAGTAATACCTACCTCCCAGGGTTGTTGTGAGGATAAAATAAGATCATATCTGTAAAACACTTAGCAAGCCTTACTATGTTATATAAACACTAGCTAATATTAAATGTGCTTTACAGATGAAGAGAAGGAATCTTTGAGATTAAGTAGTCCCCATGATTATATAACTAGTAAGATTGGAGGGTGGCAGTATTCAAACTCAGATCTCCTAATTCTAAGTCCTGTTAGGATTTATACAGTTAGACTTTAGTAAGCACTAATATAGTTAGAACTGGAGAATTTTAGGGATAAAGGGGAACTTTGGAGCAGGTGTTCTTAACCATTTTTGTGCCATAGTTTCTTTTTGGCAGTTTGGTAAAGCCTACAAATATATTCTTGGATTAATGCTCTTAAATGCTTAAAATAAAATACATAGCATTACAGAGGAAACTGATTATATTGAAATATTTGAGTCATCAAATTTCTTTTAAAAAACCAAGCACATGGATTCCTGGTTATTCCTGGTACAGAGTAGTACCTGGCATTTGCAAATTGAATTATATTTTTCCAAAGGCTTTCACATATGTTATTTAACATAAAAAATCTTGTCATGTAGATGAGACAGGCATTTTATTGCACATTCCCCAAATGAGAAAATGGAAACTCAAAGGGGTTAAATACAGACTAGGTGAAATATTTCTTAACAGCTGTTCATGTTAAAGAAGCCAGTGGGTTTTGGCTGACTACAAATTTTTAGTTAACCACAGCATTAACAGGAGCTCAAAGAGCTAATATATGGGCAGAACTTAAAATACTCAGATGAAGGAATCTTAGTCCCCATCACATTTTATTTTGGTTACATCATACTTGGAATGTTGTGTCTTCTTTGGGGTATCATTGAAAGAGTGACACAGATAAGCTGAATGGACTGACAGGAGAGAGAATGGTATACAGAGGGATCTGGAAAATCTTGCTATGAAGTTTCTTGGGACACTTAGCTGGGAGAAGATTTGATAACTATTTTCAGCCACCTGAAGGACTGGCCAGTGAAAGAGAGATCAGAATAATTCTGTGATCCTCTGAAGGGCAGAACTATGAAATGGAGTTACAGAGAGGCAGATCTCAGTGTAATATATGTAAGATATTGCTAATACTTAGATACCCAATAACTGAATGGGCTAGCTTAGAAAATAATGACTTCCTGTCACTGGAGGCACTCAAGATGATGACAGAGGACCACTGGTTGGGGATGTTGTATAAGGGATTTCTGTATTGGGTGACAGACTAGCAGATTGGACTTGATTATGATTTAGGATCTCTTTTAATTCTGGGATTCTATAATTCTATGGGTCTGAAATTACATAGTTGGTTAGGAGCAGAAATGAGATCAATATTCGTGACACCTGATTTTTAATCTCATCTCTTCTAAAACTGAGCAGAATCTATTGAACTTGACCACATAAAGGAAACCTTATCTGCCTCAGTGTTATACTGCTTCTTATGGTCACAGAATTCCTCCTTGTGTCTAACTAAAGCCCCTCTTACTTCAGCTTTGTCATAAACTATCTCTGTCAACCATGATTTTCTTTAAAAAAAATAAAGATTGACATCATAGGTTGTTCCTGCCCTAACTTTGAGATCTAGTCATGTTTGTAAAATTCTTCCCACGAGTAAACCTTCAAGAGATCAGTTAATCTTGATCTGGAACTGATTCAAAGTCTTTTTTTTTTGGACTAATGAAAGCCACCTGTATAATCTCGAGCAAATCTCATCTCTAGATCTCAGTTCTATCATCTGTAAAATTAAAGTGCTAGGCATGATGACCTTTGAAGTCCCTTCCAGCTGTAGGTGTCTGATCCCCTGATCTTATATGACTTACTATGAGCAGCTATGTACCTGTGAAACTGCTCGAAGAGGTTTCGGGGTAGGAAGCTGAGCAGGGTGTATTTGGTGGTGTGGATTCTGTTGCCAGAGTAGAACTTGGAAACTTTTGCCCAGTCTTGGTGAAACATCTTGTTGTTAGGAAAAACGATCCGCTGTTGACTCAGATAGTAGCTCTGTCTCTCTTTAGTCTCGGACAGCAGTGGGGTGGATTCTGAAGGAGTCTGGAAGAAGCTGTCCATACCTCGCCCTTGCCAGCGAAAGCAAGAGGAATCCACTGACAGCGCCATCGTGACCAGTAGGTTAAGGCTGAAAGATTAATACACCACAGGGATTAAATCAGAGGGTCCTTAGGAGATTCAGATACTACCTTGATTTTTAACAAGACAAAAACAACAGTTTGGCCCCATGGAAAAACAAGTGGATCATGAATTAGGAAGCCTGGCTTCTAATCCTTGCTCTGACACTAATGAATGTATTGTGTGATGGATTTATAGTGAATGACTTCATATCTTAGTGTCTGTTTCCTTTCTGTAAAGTGGGGATAATAATATTCTCCCTCAAACCATCTAAGTTGGTGATTTGGTTAAGACTTTCTGTTTCTATAGCCCCCTGTTATGTTACTTGGGAAGGGTAGACTAGTACAAGCTGCTGTCACCAATTAAAAAGTTTTCATAGAGCAGTGTGTCAGATACAAATGAAGGGAAACTTTGATGGGATATTGGAGTTAAGGATGAGGAACATAGGATACTTATGAGCAGAGCTGACCCAGATGGATACTTTGGTGAGAGGTCCTGGGTAGTTATAATGGGGAGAGGAAGAGGAGAAGGATAGGGTCCATAGGAGAAGTTTTCTGAAGGCAAACCTTGACTGCTTTATAATTTTGCCTAGGGCTGATCTTGCCTGTAAACTAGGGAGTAGACAGGTTCAAAATGTTAATGGAGTTACTCTTCATGGGCAAGAATCCCATGTTCCCAAATTCCATTTATCTTCATTGTATCTGAACTTCCAGAAAATCAGATATGGGAGATTTCTAAGAAATGAGATGAAATAGTTTTCCACTATGTGGAATGTAAAAACTAAACAAAGGCGGTGCCTTTGTGTCAAAAAGATAATTACCTGCCTCAGACAGAAAGAACTGTATTTAACCACAGGGGAGGGGGCACAGAGCAAATGAGACTTGGTTGTAGCTATTGTTTAATTTTAACTATAGGCTCACAGCATTGCAGGGCCTACAGGAACCAGTCATGGGACATAGTTCCTTCCCTCTAGGGATTGATGATGTAGAAGTCTGACAGTCAGACTTCACATGTGACTCACGTATTGCCTGAGGTACTTCCCTCTGGGCACTCCCCACCTGTTTTATGTGATGTTGTTTCCCTCTCCTCCTCCTCTTCCTCCTCTTCCTCCTCCACTCCTCCTCCTTTCTCTCGCTTGCTCTCATGCAGGCCCTAGCTTTGAGATCTAGCCCTACTGTAAAATTCTTCACACTGGCAAACCTTTACTTTTCCCTATTTAAAAAAAAATTGAATTATATGGTATCTTGATTTCAAGGTTATTTTAAACTTGTCTTAAAACTGTGAATGTAATAAAAATAAAATCTCAAGACAAAAATAAATGAGCTTAGTGAAGCCTGTAATACTTAGAATATGGCATATTATAGCAGCCTTTTATAGGGTATCTAGTACTTATATGGGTCACTGGAGGCACACCCAGTCCCAGCATAGAACACTGATATACCTAATGTACAGGAGTATAGAGGAGATGACACAGAGAAAAGTCTGATGTCTTTCCTCGTGACTAGGAGGGCATCTGCTTTACACACACACACACACACACACACACACACACACACACACACACACACAACGATACCTCAGCATGTTTGTGCTCAGTTTTTACCAAGTTCTTTGGCTTTGTTCTTGTGATCACCCTGTTGCTAACTCAAGCCTTGCCTGACACCACCTTCCTCAGCCTTCTCTCCCTCTGATTGGAGGGCTTAGGGGGGGAGTCTTAAACTCCTCCCAATGCCTTCCTTTACAGAGGGGCAGAAGCTGGGCTCTTCTGTCTCGCCTCGCTGCATCTGCAGCTCTACCTGGCATGCCCCTGAGCTGGGCACCTCCTGATTTCCCACCATCTTTCTTTCCTCCTTTTGTGTATTGTCTCCCTCTCATTAGATTGTAAGCTCATCGACAGCAGGGACTGTCTTTCTTTTTTATTAATTGTACCTCTAGCACTACACTGCCTGGCACATAGAAGCTGCTTAATAAATATTTATTGGGTTGTCCGAGAGGTCACATAGGTGGTTAGCGTCAGAGGTAGAATTTGAATTCAGGTCCTCTGATCCCAGAGCTAGTGCTAGCTCCACTAGGTTGTCCCTTCTGTCTAATCTGTCTCCTTAACTACAGAGTAAGTGCTCTGATGGCAGGCACCAGGTAGATCTCATTTTTCTTACACATGTCTCCCAGAGAGACTCAAGCAGAGATCTGCTCATGGTAGGAGTTTGGAGAATGTCATCCATCAATTGCAAGCCTACAACTCATCCAGAAACCAAAGTCCAGATTCATAAATGTAATGCTAGGCCTGTGCTTCCAAGACCGGAAGGCTTTTCTTGAAAGATAGGGCTTATTTATTTATAAAGAAAAATGCCTAGTCAGGGAAACTAAGCAGTAAGACAGGGAGCCTGGAATTTGTGGAATGGGGATTAGCCTTGGTTTGGGTTTTGGCGGTTGGGGTTAGAGGGTAGTTTGTCTGAAGCAGAGTACTGTACTGTACGACCCTTTGAGGTGCCTCCAAGCTTCATGTTACTCTGATTTTATTCTTTGATGTGACATCAAACATTAACAGTGAACTTATCCATTCACCTACCTATCATCACTAATTAAATTTCAGATTGCCTTGGGCTTGAAGTTGCAGTAATTGGGCACCAATTATTTTCACAGGCATCATCTCTCATTTCATTTCATTTTTTTTTCTCTGAGACATTGACACATCTAGGCTAACTTGCTGGGTTAATTACAGTTCTTCTTCCCTTTTTCTTTTTGACTTGCAATTCGAATTTCAGGCATTTTCTTTCCTGTCCTGAACACTTCTTAGAATGGATGCTTATTTTGTCCTTTTCCTTCTCCAACTATTTCTACCAAATGGGAAATTCCAAACCCCATCTGCTGTGGCAACCTTATTTGTGCTCCTCAGGGCCAGAGGAATCTTGGACATGTATTCTTAAGGAAACCTTAAGGAGCAGCCTAATATCTACTAGCCTTTAAATAGAATTTTAGACTAGGGACAAGGGAGGGCTATGTTGGGGAAAGATGGAGGACTGACTTTAGGAGTACCAGCTAATAGATAACATTTGTATAGTGCTCTAAGATTTGCGGAGTATCTATTCTATCACTTGCTATCCACAGCAACCCTGTGAGATAGATATTATTTCCATGTTATAGATATGGAGGTTGAGTCTGGGAGACGTTAAGTAATTTGCTTAGGATTGCACAGCTAGTAAGTAGGCGAGACAGAATTTGAACTCATATCTTTCTGATTTTAAATCCAATGCTTTAGCCATCCCTATTTTATAGAAATCACAAATTGTAATAGGACAATTTAAGTAATTTCTTCTTCTCCTAGTCCTGTTGCTCCTCTCTGCCCTTTTCTCCCTCCCCTTTCCCATTTAGAAACAAAAGACTCTCCTGGGGATTTATCAGCCTTCACTGAGTTACTGTGTTATTAGTTACTGTAGCTTCTGGAACCTCTTTTTTTTTTCCTTTCTCTCTCCCTCCCCTAACCCCAATGGAAGAGTGGCAGCTGAGGAATGAGGTTCCTGTCAGTTCCTGGATCCATGTGCTCTACAGCTGTCCATGTTGGTATAAGACTCCTTCCACCCTGAGCCACCCACAGCCACTATGCCCCAGGAACAAATAAAGAGCAGGTGGAATTCTCAGCTTTGAATGCCAGTCTGTGAGTGGAAAAGTCTGTCACCATTTGGCTGGTTCACAAACTAGCCTGATGCAGATTAAGAAAAAAGCATATGTGTACATATATACATGCTCTCTCTGTTTTCATCTCTTTCTCTGTCTCTTTGTCTCCTCTTTCCCTCTCTCTCCGTGTGTGTGTATGTGTTGGTTTATTTGTTCACTTTGAAAGAACTGATAATCTCAAGAATTAGAAGGGTTTGGTGAGGGAAGGAAAAAAAATCCAAAGATAGGCAATCTTAAAACAGAATATTACATATTCTCTTTTCAACAGGATTCAGCGTCAGTGAGTTTTTCAAGTTGTTTTAGGTCCTCACTGATGCAAAACAATTGTTTAATTTCTCTCTTAATCCTTCCCTAATGTATTTCTCATAGGGGCTGTTTCAGAACTTTTCCACTTTCCTGAAGCCTCCTCCATGCTTTCCTAACCAACTCTCTTCCTAGTCTCTTTTCTTTTGGAGACTACTTCACTTTCTATTTTATTGAGGAAAATGAAGCTAGCCAACAAGAACTCCAGCAAATGCCATCCAATATATCCCAAATCCTTGTTGTATTTCCCCCCACCCACACTCTTCCTTTCTTTTAGTCTCTGGGGATAAGGTAGCCCATTTCCTGCTTCATCTCCAACCTTGATTGATCTCAATCTCTCACCTGTCCTCCAGGATCTAGATTCACGGATTATCTCTTCCCTCTCTTATGTCTTCAGTCTTTTTTCTTCCACTAGTTTCTCCCACCTTTGCCTACAAACTCTCAACTCAGTGTCCTTTTCACTACACCAGGGCTACTTAACTTGGGGCTCATGGACACTCAAGAGTCAGTAGGTATATTTCAGCTGTTCTAATAACTGGGATGGGGAAATGTTATATCTTTCAATGTAATTGGTTTCCATTGTAATCCTATTTTATGCATTTAAAAACATTATTCTCAGAAGTCTGAAATCTTCACCAGACTGACAGAGGGGCCCATGATACCAAAAGGTTAAGAACCCCTTCTCTATGCTATGTTGTCCTTAGCCTCAGAATCCTAAGTGATTTGTCACTGCAGGATATCTAGCTTCACCAGGCTCTCCTGAGAAAGGCACACAAGTCATGGGACTGACCCCAAGCTGGTTCCCTTGCAGTTGTATTTGTTTAGAAGCACTTACCTGGTGGCCTGCCCCAGATCCAAGGTCATGGATGGAACTTTTACAGCTATTTCAAAAACTAGTTTATGAACACCCAAACAAATGAAATAATCAAACTACTCCTATGTGAAAAACAAATATAAAAACCTTTTCCACAAACTTCTATCTCCTTCAGGTTCTACCCTCATTTCACCCCTTCCTTTTTTGCTGCCAAACTTCTTAAAAGAACAGATGACAATGTTTGCTTCTGCTTCCTTCCTGCTTTACTCTGCCCTTAATCCCTTGTAATCTGGTCTTTATCCCCATCACTCTACTGAATGGGCCTCTCTAAGGTCAGCAATGACCTCCTAATTTTTAGATCCAATGGCCTTGTCTTAGTTTTCCTCTTTGTTGTCTGCTCTGCCAAATTAAATATTGTTGGATGGCGTCCTCTCCTTTTGGCTCTTCTCTCTTTCAGTGGTTTATAGGACACTCACTTCTCTTGGCTCTCTTATATCTCTTACTTCTCCTTTATCAACTTCTCTTTTTCTGTCATATACATACACGTGTGTCTATGTACATACACATGCATGTGTATGTATGCATGTATATATATGTATTTGTGTGCATATATGTGTATGTATTTATGGAGAGAGAGAGAGAGAGAGAGAGAGAGAGAGAGAGAGAGAGAGAGAGAGAGATGGGATTCCCCATGGTTTCATGGTTTTATTCTTAGGTTACACTTTCTCCCTTGGCAATCTTATTTTAGAACTCCAACCTTTACCTATAGACAGATCACTTCTAAAACTACATTTCCCCATTGCCTCCCAAATAGAATTCAAGCTTCTTAGTCAAGAATGCAAAGAAGTCCATAGCATGGCTCTAATCTACCTTTCCAGTCTTACATCATCCTATTCCACATATTAGCTCTCCCCATTACTTCAGACTGCCACCTCTCATTCTGTGAAACATAATTAAGATCATGGCTCTAGAATTGGAAGATGCTTCAGAAGTCTTTTGGTCCAATTCTCTTATCATTTGTTAATACTTCATTTTCACAGAGGACCATGATATCAGGAATGTGATGCCATCATTTGCAAGTGAATTGGATTTAGGTGAGGGAGGGCTGAGCAAAGTCACCAGCCTCACTTTCTCCTCTGGAGTCATCTGGGCCCAGTGGTCACATATGGATAAGGATGACAGGAGATAACCTGTCCAACTCCTTTACTTTATAAATGAGGAAGCTGAGGTCCATCAAGATTAACTGATTTGCCCAAGAGTCGATAGAGTGGTTTGTCTATATCCTCTTGTAAATCATCCACATGGCCCGTACCTGCTCTCTTCTCTACAACTGCCCGGGAACCACAGATGCCTCCTCCACCTTTGCTTTCTAGTTTTCAAACCATAATCAGATCATTCATTCATCCATCTAACATAACAGGAATCTTCTTGTCTTTCTCCTGCCATTGTGCGGTTACCAACGGAGGATGTGAGCTGCCCATCAGTTATTCCTAACTGTTGCCATGTGTCCAGCTTATCTTCTGCTCTGGTTGTACATCTCTTTGGTGATAGGCACTTCATGCGAACCTTTTGGCAGTCAGATGAAGGCTAAGGACTCCTCAAAATAATGTTTTTAAATAATTGAAGGAAATGGTAAATTTCAGTTTAAGGTTAGTAAAAAAGAACATGTAATTTTTTTCCCATCCAAGGTCATAGACCCTTTGAAAGCTATCCTTGGGGGTCTGTGACCCTGGGTTAAGAACTTCTGCTCTTTAAGGTTCATTGGAGAACATGGTTTCTCATGTTCTACATCTGGCTACATGGCCACATTGTGCTCCATCAGCATGGATTGTGTTGAACCATGTGGCCTACAGGGCTCATTACTGTTCCTAGCAAATTTGTACCACTCCTTTTTCACTGGTATAGGGCAGTGTTCACCAAATGGGATTAGGGCCCACCCCAGAGGGCTGTTGCTTGATCCCAAAGGATATGTGATGAGAGTAGGGAACTGGGTGACATAGAATTTGCCTATAACACATCTCCTGATAACCAAATACATGGCTCACCTTTAACACTAGGACCTTTCCCTTCCACTTTCCCTTCTGCTGCTATGTAAGCTTCCAATTTACCCTTTCTGAGCTAGGAGATGGAACCTTGGGACGAATATTACATAACTCCCAGTGATAATTCAAGATAACAGCTGTTACTACTATCCACATGCCATTGGGAACTCCCCCAGAATACCTATCAAGGAAAAAATACTGATGGGATGCTCAAAGAAAAAAAAATTTGGAGACCACTGGGGTCCGGAATAACCAACGATGAGACTCCAGATTATAGTCTTGAAGAATTGCATGGGGGCCCTAAGAGGTTAAGTGACTTGCCTAGGGTCAAACAGAAAGTATGTGTTAGGGACTTGAACTTGGGGCTTCTTGCCTCTGTGACCAGATCTTGATCCCTTATGCTATCCTGTCTGTCTGACACATAGTATGCGTTTACTTTGCTTGTTGAAAAACTGAATGAAAAGGTTCCAGGGAATGTTCTAGAAGTAGCTCTTACTGGCTTAGAAGATCTGATTGTTTAATTTTCAGTGTGAACATTTATAATTCAGAAATTCATGAACACTACAAATTAGGGCTTGAATTTTTTAGACTTAAGAAAGTGATGGAGATAATGCAATTTCATCTGCATTAACATTTGTTATTTAATATTTGTCATTAACATTTATTAATGTTATTAATATTTGTTAGTAATATAGATTAAAATTGAAAGTGTACTATGTGTGCATTTTTATTAAACATTTAGCATGACAGCACCTTGGCTTCCAGCTGTTATATTTGAAGTAGTCACAAATGTTGTAGCAGTAATGACCTAGGGTGTGGGGTAAGCACACAGGTGAATGCTCCTGCACAAATACAGCTGCAGTAGAACCAGCAAGGAGCCAACCCCATGACTTGTGTGCCTTCATTATGGGGGTTGGTAGACCCAAATGAAGATCACAATATGATTTTTTAGTATTCAGTGAAGAATCACACAAGAATCACAGACTACTATTGGAGTCAGGAGTGTCTGAGTTCAAATCTGGCCTCAGACACTTACTAGTGTGACCCTGGGCAAGTCACTTAACACTATTTGCCTCAGTTTCCTCATCTGCAAAATGAGATAGAGAAGGAAATGGCAAACCACACCAGTATCTTTGTCAAGAAAACTCCAAATGGGGTCACAAAGAGTCAGATATGACTGAAATGACTCAATAACAACTAATGTAGTCAAAAGAATACTGAACCAGGGAGTTAGGAGCTGTGAGCTCAATTTCCAACCTGAACACTTATTGACTGTAGAATTTCAGAAAAGTTATTTCATTTCTCTGGTTCTCATTTTTTTTTCTTTGATAATTAAATGAGGAGGTTAAACTGTATGATCTTTGAGTTCTAAGACTATATGTTCTATTATGGGAAAGAGTAAATCCAAGCAACCAGGATCACTTAAAAAATCTGGGTTTAAAGCTTGACCCTTTCTACCTATACAACCAAATGGCCAAACTACTTAACTTGTCTGAGGTTCAGTTTTCCCTTCTGAAGAATGGGGGATCAGTGTATTTACCCTCTCTACCTCATAGGAAATGAGGAAATATCTATGTAAAAAAATAACTATATAAATGTGAGTTGTTATCAACATTACACAAGGGTGCCTTGTACAAAGATGTTGTAATTTACTTAGTCACATAGGTAGAAGTATCAAATTCAGGATTTGACTGTACTGAACCCATTGACTGGGTTCAAATAGGGATCAGTGTAAAGACACAGAGTTGGATGAAAACAATTATCTTCATAGTTACACATGTTGCTAAGACAACAGCTTGTATAAAAAAAGATCTGAGGGGGATAGTGGATCACAAGTTCAATATGAAACAACCCTATGGCACAAAGGCATCAGAAAACAAATAAGCAGCAAGATAAAATCAATGTTACATCATGAGAGTCACTGTGTTCAGAACAAGGGAGTTGAGAATCAAGCTGTACCCTGCCCTGGCTGTGTCCCACCTTTTTTTCCCCCTCATTCTGAAAGCCAGATATTAGAAAGGAAATTGATTAGCTGGAATTTGTCCAGAGAAGGGCTATCAGAATGGTGGAGGAATAAGAAACCATGCAATATAAAGACTTAGGAATGTTTAGTATATGAAAGAGAAGCCTGATAGGAGACCTGATAACTGTCAAGTATTTGCAAGACTGTGATGTAAAAGAGGAATTATAGGATCATAGATTCAGAGTTAGAAGGGATCCTGGAAGGGCAGTGAGGTGGCACAATGAATAGAATCCCAACCCTGGAGTCAAGAGGACCTGAGTTTAAATCAGATTACACACATTTAACACTTACTAGCTATGTGACCTTGGGCAAGTCACTTAATCCCAATTGCCCTGCCTTCCCCCCTCCAAAAAAGCAAGAAAAATAAAAAAGAAGGGATCCTGGTTGTCTCCAAACCCAACCCTCTTATTTTATAGCTAAAGAAATGAGCCTTGGAGAAGTCAGCTAGTTTGATTTGAGGCAAGATTTGAATACAGGTCTTCCTGACTCCAAGTCCAGGACTTTTTTTTTTTTTTGGCTTTTTGGAGGGCAATTGGGGTTAAGTAACTTGCCCAAGGTCACACGGCTAGGTTTTTGTTTGTGTGTGTTGAGTATCTGAGGCCAGATCCGAACTCAGGTCCTTCTGACTCTAGGACCAGCACTCTACTCACTGTACCACCTAGCTGCCCCCAAGGACTTTCTTTACTATGCCACAATTGGCCTCAAACTAGAAGTAATGAATGGATTTTTCAGAGAGGCAAATCTAGCCTTGATAGAAAGAAAAAAACAACAACTTACTAATGATTTGTTTTGTTTAAATGTAAAATGAGTTGCCATTATAGGTAATGAGTCCTCTTTCATTGGAAGCCTAAAGGGAGGCTATATGACTATTTGTTAGAAATATTGACCTGCAAATTCTTGTTCAGATACAGATCAGATCTGATGACATCTGAGCTCCCTTCAATTCTGAGGTTCTAAAATCCATACATGGCATGCCAGAAGCTGCATTTGAGTTGGATTTTAATTTGAAATCACATCAGCCTTAAGGTGATTAGGACTTTAAAAAAATAAAGATTGAAAATAAAGATTGGGAAGAACAAAATAGCCCTTCTGCATTGTCAGGAGACTGAGAATTGCTTCTCAGGGGTTCCACAATTCATCCCTTAAAGCCTCAGAGTTTCCTGCCCCAGTGATTTTCAGAATAGAAATTTAGTGAGAGGTCAAGATACAGAGCAAGATCTTGGGTAATGACCATTCAAAGGAAGCTATTTTTTTCCCTTGGAGCAACTTTCTCCTCCTCCTTTACCTCCCTGCCACCAATCACATTAAATAATTTTTAATGGCTACCACTGAATCATAAGACATATAGCTGGAAATTTCCTTAGAACATCACCACTTTATTTTACAGATTAAGTAACTGAATCCAAGAGGTCACATGGTAAATAGCAGAAATGGGATTCCTTCATACAACATGTCCCACCAAGGAGGAAGGCCACCTGCTAAACGCTTTTCTGGATGGTAAAAAGCAGATTAACAGTGATTATCCAAAGAAACCATGGATTTGGTCAAATCTGGCCCCTACTTTTCCCTTTTCTCCCCTACCCCCAGCTAAGAATGACTTTTACAATTTGCAATTGTACTTAAAAATGTAAAAGTCATTCTTAGCTTTCTAGCAGCAAAAAACTAGGCAGAGAACTCGATTTAGCCCTCAGGTTTGCCGTTCCCTGCCATGAATGAACATTCTAGTGGTACTCACACACTTAGGCTTGTATTTGCTGTCAAAATCCAAGGAAAAACCTTCTTCACACTCATATTTCAATCATCTATCCTTCCATGTCACTTTTAAGTCACACAGTGACTACATTACCTCAAGTGATCTACAAAGTAACCCTAGGAATTTGGAAGTGCAAGTCTTCCTGTGTCACCAATGAGGAAACTGAGGCACAGAAAAGTTAGGTGATTTGCTTTTGGTTCCACAGCTAGTAAATACCAGAGCCACAATTCAAATCTTTGGTTTTCTGACTCTAGTTGTAGCACTTTTTCCATTTTAGCACATGGCATCTCTTGATGTCCCAGTGGCTTATTTAGTGAAAGGCAAAGGATCTTGGGAAAGAAGATAATATAGGAAATCTTTTCATTCTTGGGAGTTTAGCTGAAAAGAACCATAGAGACTATTGGGTCTAATCTCATTTTACATGCAATCTCATTTTAAATAGCAAGTAAATTACAACAACAACTAGCATTTATATTGTACTTTAAGTGCTTTACATGTTATCTGGTCCTTACAACAACCCTATTTAACCTAAAAGAAAACTGAGGCTGAGATAGGTTTCAGCGGTGGGGAACCTGCAGCTTCAGGGCCATGGGGCCCCCTAGGTCCTCAAATGCAGCCCTTTGACTAAACCCAGACTTCACAGAACAAATTCTCTTAATAAAAGGATATGTTTTGTAAAACTTGGACTCAGTGTAAAGGCTGCACCCAAGGACCTAGAAGGCCACTTTAAGTTCCCCGCCCCTGGAAATGATTTGTTCAAGATCCATAGACAGTAAGCAGCAGAGCCAGATTTTGAATGGAAATATTTTGACACAAAGTCCATGCTTTTTTTTTTTAACTATATTCATGATGGTATTATGCAGCTTAAATTCCTTTTATTTACCCCCTCTAGAGAGAAATGTATTTTTAACATTTCTCTCTTTTTTTAACAGTCTTCTGCTTTTGTTTACTAGCAACATAATTAAGTTGATTCTAAATAAGCATGAATACATTGCATGCAAGAAGCTGCAACTCTTTTCTGAACTGAAGGATAAAGAAAGTGTTTTTCAAAGCCTTGAAGGGCAGAATACAATACAGAGGCAGCCATTTACATCTGCTAGCTTCAACTTTATAGTTTATTTCATTTCATTTGAACAAACCTTGGTTAAGCCTGTACTGGAGCACTGAGCTAGGCACTGAGGAGCTCAGACATTAAAAAAATGACTTCTTTCTCCTCCCTTCTAGGAGTTCACATTCTAGTATGGAAGGTCTTGGAGGGCAGAACTGTAATCAGTGAGTGGGAATTCCTGAGGCACACTGAGGCTTCACATAAAGGAAGCCTCTCTAACAATTGTCTAAAAGTGGAGTGAGATGCTTTGGTAGGGCACAGCAAGACAGACACACAAATAAGTTTTTCTCAAGAGAGGTTCCCAAGTTGAGAAAGGAAAGAGACTTCAGTGGTCTTCATTTAGTCCAGTGGCTTCAAACTCAGTTTGCCATACACAGAATCACTGCAGTCTGCAGATTGACTTAGAAAACCATATATTAATTAACATTATGTTTTATTGGATTTTTATTTATTTTGTTGAATTTTTCAGTTATTTTTTTAATTAAACAAATGCTTTATTAACTTCTGGTTTACATAATTCATTTCCACCAGATTATGAGTTACATTTTCCCCCTATTTTTTCCCTACCCACCTCCCCAGAATAGCAGTCCC
>WOXC01000842.1:0-202363 GCA_011680675.1 Gymnobelideus leadbeateri | reverse complement strand
AATGGGACTTTCTGGGAATGGGAGAGCTGATTGGTCCAGTTCTAGGGCTAGGGAGCTTTGTCTCTTTTGTTTGTGGTTTCTCTCTCAAGCCCTCCTTAATAAGCCTCATGCCAAGAGATAAACACCTGGGACAGACAAAAGGTCTTCTTGGAGTTCTTCCAGGTTACCCAATAACTCTCCAAAGACAGGTTGCTAGGATACAGAAAGCCTGAGGAACACCACCTGGCACGGATTACCCACTGTGGGCAGAACACTGTCTCAGGCACTTTCAGGAGGAACCGGATGTAAAATCATAACAATGAGAACTAACAGTTATATAATATTTTAATATAAATTTATCTCATTTCCTTCTCAGAAACACCCTGTGAGATAACTACTGCAGAGATTATTTTTGGATGGAATTTGTGATTTCATTGAAGAAATTCTTTTTACTAATATAAGTCTGTGGCTGACCTGCAATTTACAGTCTTACTTAATGGTTTAGGGAAGGAAACCATTAAGTAATTCATCCAGGGATACACAGCCAGGATATATGTTGGAGGCATCTCTTGAACTCAGGTCTTCATGACTCTAAGGATGTCTCTCTATCCATTGTGACAGGCTGACAAGTGCAAGTATTGTTAACTCTTTTTGACAGATGAGGAAACAGAGGATCAATTACTTTCAAGGTCACATATCTTAGTTAGTGTAGTGTCTTTTGACTACCAACAGTTTTTCCCCTAAAGCCCCAAAGCCATCTCTGGGGATCCCAGGCTCCAACTAACTGTATCCTTTAAATTAACTCTTGTGGTTATTTTTTTCTGGGCCTTCTACTTAAACAAGGGCATCCTTTTGTATGGATGAGATTCCAGGAATGAGGGTTGGGAGCCAGGAGATCTGTGTTCTAGTCCAACCTCTACCCCTAAGCAACATAAATCAATGTTCATGACCTGTCTGAGCCTCACCGTTTTTATTTAGAAAAATGAGAAAAAACAAAGAAAATACATGTGAAAAAAGTTAAAGCTTTATTACAGATGCACAATATTTGCCCTTGTCTTTGTCTCAAAGTAGGTTCCTAACCTAGGAAATTTTTACCAGATACTGGTAAAGAGGAGAAATCGATAAAGCATGTAGGCGATGCTGAAGCCCAAACTCCTCAAAAAAAGGGGAAAAAATAAACGATAAGCCAGAGATAACAGACTGCATACCACACACAGCTCTCTCAGGCCCCATGCAGTCCTAGGTCAAATAAGGTAATATTTGTAAAGCGTTTAGCTCAGTGCCTAGGTGCAAAGTAGCACTTAATTTTAAATGCTGGTTTCCCCCCCTCCCCAGCCATCTTCACCAGGCTCCTTCTACAGGCTCTGCATATTTTCTCAAGGCTGGCCAGAGGGTATGGATACCACAGGGGCGCCGGGTTCGAGTTCTAAATTGGGAGAGGCCAGAGGGCTGCAGGCCCAAGATCTAGAGGGGCCCAGGGCTCGGCTCCTCGTGAATCCTGCCAGAGGTGGCCAGGGTGTGGCAGGACCAACAAGGACCGAGTGCCTTGGCATCCCCCTCCTGGAGCCCTTTAAACGGCCGGCTCCGCGCAGGTGTGCGGCGGTGTGCGGCGGTGTGCGGGGCAGCCAACGGCCGGGGCGGGGGAAGGTTTGGGTTGGGGCAGGGGCTACTCGGAGGACCCGGCTGAGTCCGCCTCCACCACCCGGGGCCACGGTGGGTCCCTCGGGCCGAATGGATCCCGAACAAAGAAAATCGGCGCGGAGCTGCGCGACTCACCGGCATGACGGCGGAAGCTGCGGCTGCTGAGGCTGGAAGCTCCCGGGGCAGGCACTGCGGAAAGCCAGGTCCGGAGTCCGGGCGCTTCCGGATGCGGGGCCACCAGGGGCCCCAAGACCTGCCTCCGCCTGGGGCTGGGCCACCGCCCGGCCTTCCCTGGTGCAGGGCGTTTCTGCTATAGCTTCTACCTTCTTTTGCAAACCTTTATCTCTATGTTATAGAGACAAAACTAGAGTGGAGTAATACATACTTTACCCCAATGCAATGAAATTTGGAAGGCAGTAGCATCACTGATACTCCTTATGCCCTAGAAATAACTGAGTTTAGCACCTTGAAGAGAATAATTGGTCAAAGTAAGCAGCTATCAGATGGTACATTTCCAAAACAAAGTCTCTCTTGCCAAGGGAATTTGTGGCCTGGCTTCTCTCGACTCTGCCTCTCAAATAAATTTCTCTTAAAAAGTTTATTTGAGAAAATATTTCAAACTGCTTTTCCCTGAGCCATTTTGTGTGATTTGTCTTGGGCATCAAAATTTATACTTATGATGCTACTTAGCCAAAACTCCACATGATAATGTAAGCTTAAATGTAGAAGACAATACATAAAATCAACAATTATTAACACTGTATTTATGTTCTTTTAAGGGGAGGAATTGATTCGTTCTTAATTTGCATCCCTAGCTCTTACCATAGTACTAAGCACATAGCAAGCTCTTAACAAAATAAATGCTTGTTGATTGATTAATGTAGGTTAAATAAAAAAGAGGTGTTTTTTTTAAACATATGACTCCTCTGTTTTAATTTTACTCAAGATGTAGCATTGTTAGACATATGTAGTTAATGGTATAGCCATGAGCAAATCACTTCCCCTCTTTGAGACTTAGTTTCCTCACCTGTAAGATGAACACTTGAACTATATACCTTAATGATTTATTGTGCAAAAAAACCCCAAAACGCAAAAACAAAACACCAAACATTTTGTAAACCTTAAAGCTCTAGAGAAATATGGGACAGTGCTAGAGTATTGATATGGAAATGAGTAGAATAAGTAATTTCTTTGTCTCCAAAGAAGTAACACTGAAAAAACAAACCAAACAAACAAATAAACAACTCTGATACATTGGACCATAAACATTTGGAAGCTGATACTTTGTCTCTAAATACTACTCTCTTCCCCGGAATACTAAAGCATAATTACATCTGAATTTGAATCATACTTTGTATTATGATGGGAAAAGTCTTGGCTGTGGAGTCAGAGGACCTTGAGTCAAATTTCACCTCTAATAATTACTGCCTATGAGACTTTGGGCAAGTCATGTAAGTTCTCTATCTTTAAAATGAAGGCAGTAGATTAGGTGCCTTCTAAAGTCTTCCAACTATAAACTGATGAACTAATAATAAAAATCTCACTAAGTCCTAACTAAAATTCACCTTCTATAGAAATCTTCCCTGACCCCTCTTAATCCCAATGTTTCCCTTCTTAATTATTTCCTATTTATCTGTTGATAGCTTATTTTGATTATATTTGTTTGCATCTTGTCTCTCCCATTAGAGTGTAAACTCCTTGAGGTCTTTTGCTCCTTTTTGTATCTAATGCTTAGCACAGTGCCTAGCACATAGCAGGTAATAAAGAAATGTTTATTAAATGAATGAATGGATGCTTTAAAATAGTAGGCTAGATTTTAATAGTGAATAAGTGAGGGGTAAATTAGGTAGTTTGAGAGATTATAGACTTAGATCTGGAAAGGGCCATTTTGGGAGGATTCAAACCAAAGTTTTCCTGATTATAAATCCAGTGCCTTGGACAAAACTTAACCAGGGGTAGAAAGAATTAAAAAAAAAAAAAAACCCACATACAGGTAAATTTTCTTTCCCATTTGTTGGAAAGATCAATTCAGTCAAATGGGGCATTATTTGCATTAACGTGACTATACTGTCCTTAGAAAATCATTCTGAACAAAAATGGATCTAGTTTACCAATTTTTCTGGCTGTCATTGCTACCTCCAAGCAAAAGCCTACAAAGTTTGACATCACTTTCTACTGTGGAGAGTATTCCATGATAGCCATATGCCCCCTAGTGATCATACTGGGCACTACAATAGGCATTCAAGTCTCTTGAACATGCACTATCTGGCAGTGTCTGTGGTTGCTAGTTTCCTCCTTTGTAAAACGAAGGTGTTAGACCTGTAAAGTCTAAAATCCTATGGGGAGTCTGCGTGATAAAAAAAAAAAAGTGATGTCATTCAGATGTAATTCAGAAGGAGAATTACAACGTTGAAAAAGACTCATTTCTCTTAAGGATTCCCTTTTTTTGTGTGCCATCATTTTTGATCTTCACCAATCCAGTTTAAGGTCTGCTTTACTCCATACATACTTCCCTCCTCGCTTTAGAAACATTTTTTCATCAAAGCCACTGAATTTGATGGCCTCTTCTACTCCCACATCCAGAATTGATTTAGAAGGATCCTTTCGGCCCCTTGTGCAATCCAGAAAGCGCATCTGGAAAATTTATGACAGAAAATGAGTACATTCTGAAATGTACCTATTATTACTATCTCTAACATTCAATAAGGACCTACCAACCCTTGGCTTTACATGTGTTGTTGTTTTTCACTCTTTTCCCCCCCACCAGTGCTTAGTATAATGCTTGACACAGAAGAACAACTTAATAAATGCTTGTTGACTAAGTGTATTCTAAGTTCTGAGAGTGCTCAGCCTGTACTTTGACTGGTTGGATTACATAGTGCCTTATATTGTTACTCATTTGGAAAGACAAGAGCAGAAATCTTCAGTTCCTTGTGGGTAGAGGCTATGTTCTTGTGTTCATCACTTGGTCTAACACAGTCCCAGCATTTAGTAGTAGTAATTCAACAAATTTCTATTGAACTGAGATAAACTAAAATTTCCAAATCCACATTTTGGCTCAGATATGATTTTCAGAAAGCAAAGTGGTGATCTAGTAGTTCATTTGACTACTCTGAGAAAACTCAGCAGCCAAATGAGAAATTCAGAACCAAAAAAAGAAAGAATCATTAAACATTAGTGCCGGAAGATAACTGAGGGCCTCTACTCCACCATTTACTTATAGATGGGAAGGCTGAAAAGGTGAAATCACTTGCCCAAAGTTACCCAGATAATTAGTGGGAGAGGCCAGGTCTATTGACACCTAACTCAATACTCTTTTAACTATCCCAAATAAATTATTTTACCCTCAAAAACAAAAATAAGAATTCCAATTTTGAATCATACAACTTGACCCTCCACTATAACCAGTTTTACTAAATCATTGCCAAATCACTACTCCATCTTCTGTCCTATAGACAGCCTCAATCCTAAAATGGATTCTGACTTCTGTAAAGCAACTTAGTTAGGAAAGCTAAAAAAATTCTTTGTCACAATGAACATTTTCCATAAACAACCCTAAATGGATAATTGTTTTGACAAGAAATAATTACTCATTAATATATCATTCTTTTAAAAATATGAAATGCTGCTTAAGAAGCACTAAAAATATACACATAGTTTTTACTCATTAAAATACAAATATATTTGTTGTGCTTAACTGATTTGCAAGCAATATTGTTTTTATAACTTGTTGACTTACATATTCATCCAGAATAAGGTAAGAATCTTTCATCTGCAATGCAAAGTGAAAAATTATCAAAAATTTAATTTCAGATTTTTTTCTCACATGATCCATTAAAGTGTTATTCAAATGCTCCATTGCCACATGGAGGTAACCTGCAGTCCTTGAAGGTTATGTCAGAAGACATTGAGCTGTCAAGCCCTACTACACTGGCAATATTTCAATAAAGGCTTGGTGACAGTCTGTCTGTGCACTGAGGTCCAGAAAGACTCCCCATTGAAAGGGTGACTAACAAATGGTGAATCTTTTGACCATTACAATTTTTGAAGCATCAATGTCAGTGGAAGGAGTACCCACATGGATGAACTTCTGGATCTTTGAAAGTCTATTTGTCATACACTCATAACATATTAGAGCTAGGAAGAAACAAGGAGGTGATGAAATCCCATCTCTTCGTTACACAAACAAGAAGACTAAAATCTTGAGATGTAGTGATCCTATACTCTGCCCTGACTGGGTCACACCTAGGGTACTGTGTTCAGTTCTGAATACCATCTTTTAGAAAAGACCCTGAAAACTAGAAAAAAAATTTAAAGAATGGTGAGGTACATGTAGATCATGCCATATGGGGATTGGCTGAAATATAATTATTTTTGAGTATCTGAGGGGTTGTTAAATGGAAGAAGGATTAATCTTACTCTGCTTGGCCACAGAGAAACAAACTAGAAACAATTGGTAGAGAGTTTTGAGGGGCACCTTTGGATTCCACATCAGGAAATAGTTCCTAACAATTAGAGCTATTCAAAAGTTAAGTGGGTTGCTTTGATGGAGCCATGGGCAATAACTTCCCCACCAAAATTTAGATCTGAAGGGTATCTCAGAGGTCATTTAGTCTTATTACCTCATTTTACAGAGGAGGAAACTGAGGCTCAGAGAGGGAAAGTAGCTTGTCCTGGGTTATACAAATATTAAGTATTAGCAGAGTCAGGATTCAAAACCATATGTTCTGACCCTAAACCCGGTGTCTGCTGAACTGCACTATAACTTCCACATATCAGAAAATACAAGATCTCTTTTCAGTAATATTGTAAAAAGAGAATTCCTGTTCTTGTACTAGTTGAATTAAATGACCTTTAAAGGCCCTTCCAAACTGGAGATTCTATGTGTGTGTATGTATATTTGTGTGTGTGTATATATATATATATATTTCTGTGTGTATTCATACAAATATTAATTAAGAGTCAAGAGTAAAAGAATAATAATAGCATTTTAAGGTTTACAGAAAATGTTACCAATATCTCATTTGATTCTCACAACAACCCTGGGAGGTAAGTGCTATGGCAGACAGAGGTTAAGTGATTTCCTCAGGCCACCCAGGAAGGAAATATCTGATGCTGGATTTGAACTCAGGTTCGGTTCAATAAAGTCTAATACTCTATCCACTTCACATCTCTCTTTCTCTCTCTCTCTCTCTCTCTCTCTCTCTCTCTCTCTCTCTCTCACACACACACACACACACACACACACACACACACACACACACACACACATTTATACATATATATTCCGGCTAAATCATGTTGCCTCTCAGAAAGGAAAATTAAGAATTCCTTTTAAAATATGCGAGTAGGACTTCTGGGACTGAAAAAAGAAGTCTCTGTCATAACACGTAGAGCTAAAAGACAAAAGCTTAGCCTCTCATTTTACAAATGGGGAAACCGAGGCCAAGAGAACTTAGGTATTTTATGGGAGGCCACAAAGAAGAGAGATTTAAATGGAGTTCCTTGGATCCTAAATCCACTCTCCCATGGAAGAGTGTAAAGAATTTGAGGATTTGGAGTCTGAAGTCCTGGATTCAAATGCTGGTTCTGCTACTTCCTACCTATAAAACATTGGGCAAGACTCTTCTGCTCACTGGGCTTCAATTTCCTCACCTGTAAGATGAGGAGCTTGGACTAGATGACCCCTCAAGTTCCATTCAAATTTAAATCGATGATCTTTTAACATTGATATTTTTGTGCTTAATCTAGATCTCTTGACAGTCAAAGAAATAGCCCATATTCACCATTACCTTATTATTAGATTCAGGTACCAAACAGGAGATGCCTTTGTGCCTGTCTAGGAATTTTTCAAAGTCCTCATCACTAATAACAAATCTTTCTGCTTCTCTCAGGGCATCTTCGCCAGCATTTTCACCCTCAATAATTAGGCACTGGAACACCTGAAAGACATAGAATTGTCACTGTTTTCTTCAAAGTACCTTTCATTATTAAGGCATCAGAGCATGTTCTCTCCTGCAGCTCACTTTCCACTCTCCTTTACACACAGAACTCCCTTTGAATTAAACATGTTTGTTACACAGAAAAGTCACTTCAGGGACATATAAGTAGTTCCTGTAAAGTCTGTAGAGAAGGAAGAATTTCACCTAGCAGAAGAAACATTCAACAGATGCTTTAAATAACAAAATTAATTATTATTCATACTTATAGAACACTTTTAGGTTTATATATCTCTTATATATATATATATATATATAGGTTAAATGTAAATTTCAACTAATATAATTTTTACATCTGCTTAAAGAGAACATTTGGTGATGAGGACACAAGGACAAAAACTAAAGTCAAAGAGTTTGCATGTTTTAAGGGGAGACAATATATACAAATACATGTATATACAAAATTTAAAAATACAAGGTAATTTGGAGGGAGGCACTAGATTCTTGGGGGATCAGAAAATATTTTATGTAGGATATGGAGCTTGAACTGAATTTTAGAGGAAACTAGTGGTTCTAAGGGGAAGCTAGGTGGCACAATGGATAGAGTACTGGGTCTGAAGTCAGAAGACTCATCTTGCTGAGATCAAATCACTTACCAGCTTTGTGACCCTGTGTAAGTCACTTAATCATGTTTGACTCAGTTCCTTATCTGTAAAATGAGCTGGAGAAGGAATGGAAAACGACTAGAGTATTTTTGCCAAGAAAACTCCAAATGGAGTCATGAAGAGTTGAATATGACTGAAATGACTGAACAATAAAAAAATGATCACAAAAGATAAAGATGAGGAGTGAAGGCATCCAAGTATGGGGGATAGCAATAGAAGACTATGTAACAAGGCTAGAATGGTAGGATGCCATCAGACTGCAGTGACCTTTAAATGCCAGAGGAGTTTGTATTTGATCCTAGAGGGGATATAGGGAGTTACTGTATTTATTAAATAGGGGACTAAGGTGCTCAAACCTGTGCTTTAGCAATATAATTGGCTATTGTGTGAATTGAAGAAGGGAGCAGTTTAAGGTAGGAAGTCAAATTAGGAGGCTATTACAATAGCCCGAATGTAAAATTAATCTGTATATTTTAATAAAAGATTCTATGCTTAATGGAAGAGATAAGATAAAAGTACATTATTTGGCAAGGTTTAGTTTGTATTAGACTATGAGTGAACTCTTTCCAAGTTGATAATTATAGAATTATTAAATTTCAGAATCTAAATGAATCATAGGATCTCTGAGAGTTAGGGTTCCTATCACTATGTTAAAGAAAATAATAATACCACATAGCCTTTCCTCTGAGATATTTGTAATTGTTTAGCATATCTTTTAGCTTTTTTCCTCATACCCTGCCATACTATCATGCTCATTGCAAGTGTAGAACTAGAGGAAAAGAATCAGAGAAAGGTCTCTGGCCTGGTGAGTGGATCCTCTCTTGAAGATGTTGGTAAAGATGTGGGTAAGAAGGCTTCTAGGCATTGTGAAATCCACCAGTAATGGTTTAGATGGAGTATTAAGAATATTTTAGATGGAGAATTGAGAATGAGTAGAGCATTATGCTTCCACACAAGCAGTGGCACAAATGAAATGAAGACCTAGATCCCTCATCTCCAAGCTTCACCGAGCCTGAGTTGTCCCAAACACTGCAAACAACAATCTCTAAAATGTTGCTTTATTTAAAAAAATCTGATAAATGTGGTTATGTACTTACTTTCCAGCGAACAGGGTTTAAGGATTGAATCTGTTCATTCATGTCTTCTTCCATGTTAAATCTGTTAATAACAGAATTGATCTTGAAAGCAACCTTATAATCTGCACACCACCTCCTCAGCTTCCACAGGTTCTCCACGTGATTCTTCTTCCCTTGTCCACGGCCTATCAGTGCATTGATTTGCTCATTGAAACTATCACATGAAATAGCAAGAATGTCTAGGTATTCACCTGGAGGGAAAAATGAAGTATTCACTTTTTCCTTTCCAAGAACTAGGTAGAGTGAATAGCTTATAAATTTTCATCACTGTGTGTATATGCATGTACATTACATTTATATATGCATGCCTCAGTGTTTATATATGTGTATATTTATGTACTCATATATGTAAATACATATATAGTCATATACCTGTGCATATGTGTACATGTGTAAATAGGATTATAGACCTAAAAGCGAGAGGGGACCTCAGAAGCCACATTGGGGGACCTCAGAAGCCACGCCTTCATTTTCTAGATGAGAAACCCGGAGTCCAAGGTAGTTTTCTACTATGTTTTTCTCCATTCTATTAAAAAAAAGATTCATTTCTTTCCCAGCTCCCTGAGACATAATTCATATACCACAATTGCTTTCTATAGCCTCTATAGTTTGGCTAGGGAATGGACTTGTGAAGATTGGCTTAATTTAGATTCATACTCATGTGTGATCCCATCATGAATGTGTTGCATGTAAAGCAATCTTTCCTGTTATAAATCTTTCTTTTTATGTACATGTATTTTGAAAAGTATGAATGAATATGAATGTTTTAAAACATATATTGACAATGCCAAGTGTCAAGTAAAGGGATGATATTGAACACAAACATAGAAGCATAGACTGGGAGAAGGCTGCCATAGTCTTTACGATCATTTAGTCCAACCCCCTCATTTAAGAAAGGACTGAAATTTACTAGCTGTCTGATCCTAGGCAAATCTCTGAATCTTACATTCTTTTTTTTTTTTTGCAGGGCAATTGGGATTAAGTAACTTGCCCAAGGTCACACGGCTAGGTTTTTTTGTTTATGTGTGTTAAGTGTCTAAGGACGGATCCGAACTCAGGTCCTTCTGACTCCAGGGCCGGCGCTCTACTCACTGCACCACCTAGCCGCCCCAAGAATCTTACATTCTTTATCTGTAAATTATGGATAACAATGACACCTGCATCATAGGCCTATTGTGAAACTCAAACTAGATTGTGTATATTAAGTGTTTTGAAAAGCCTAAAGACCTAGTCTTTATTATCTCCAGCTTTTTTCCAGTGTATCCCTCCATTATAGTCAATCCAAACATATAGACCTATATGCTGCCTATATGACCTTGAGTATCACTTCTTCTGTCTGACCTAGGGGTGCTCCTCTGTGCAAATAGGGGAACTAGTCCAGATAATTTGTTAGGTTCCCTCCTATTCTAAATCCTACGATCGCACGACCCTATCTATGATCATGTCCAAGTTTTCACCCATGTTTCTCTTTCCTACAATGCCATATTCTACCTGAAGAGTCACAAGATTCACAGAGTTGAAGGAGAAACTTTCGAGATGATCTAATTCAATATATAAATTTAATTGAAAGGAAATTAAGGCCAAGAACTTGTTCACTTAAGAAGTCTGGACAGAATTGGAACTAGAACCCACTTCTCTTGATTCCTAATTAAGTATTCTTTCAACTATGCCATATATCCAGTTGATCATTCAAGGTGCATCTTAAATTCTACTTGCTCATAAATCCTCTGAAGCCTTTAGTTTTGATTTGTTTCCTTCTTCTCTGAAGGTGAATGGCATTTGTGTAGTAGTAAGAGCATTGAATTTGAAATCTGAAGACATGAGTGTGAATCCCATCTCAGCTGATTACTTCCTGTATCTGTGTGCCCTTTGGCAAGCCACAGTCTCCCTGGCCATCAGTTTCCTCGTTTTTGTGAAGTAAGGGCTATGAAGTGCATGACCTTCAGAGTTATAGTCCTATGATCTATATTCTAGGCCTTACAATGTCATGTATTAGAAATCAGAAGACTTGGATTCAAATCTTGCTTTAGGTTCATGCTAAAATGTGTATGCTAGTGAAAATCACTTTCCTTTTCCAGGCCTCACTCTCCTCTGCTGTAAAATGAGAATCTGGACTACATGGTCTCTAAGCTCCTTCCAGCTCCAAAATCTATACTTGTTACTTGCCCAGATCCCTGCTCAACTCAAACTGCACAGAAAGCTTGCAGAAAGTTTCTGGGAGTTTTGATTTTTTTTCCCCGTTCTAGTTCCCCAGCACAGTTGGTCTCAGTTCTCTAGGAAAAGGGAAGAATAGACTCCAATAATAATAGAAAGTAACACACAAAGTACCAAACATGTTAGCACATAAGAATGCCACTCACCATAGTCCTTGAACCATTTCTCTCTGATGAGACTCCCATTACTCACGATGCTGACACTGGGGAGTTTTAGTTCTTTTTTGCAGAATTTTACCAACTTGCCTAGGAATTCTCCCCTGTCATGTAGAAATGGCTCTCCTCCTGAAAAGTTAATTTTCTCCATACCTGTCAAATGGCAGAGGAAATTTTTTTATTTAATTAAGCAGCCATTCATTATATGCCAACTGGATGCAAGGCCCTGTGTCAGGGAGTCAGAATAAAAGAATGAAAAGCAACATAGTCCTTATATTCAAGTAGAACACTAGGAACTACTACGTAGATAATAGCTGACCTTTACTGAGTGCTTTGTTTGTTTCATTTTTTAACTTATAAACATCATTCACTTAGCAAATGATAAGCAAATATTATGCACACAGAAACCATTTACTATTTTATAAACAAGCAGACAATTTATATGGTACTCATATTCATCTTTATCATGCACTATTTTGAAATTGCAAAATAACTAGCTTTACAAATTTTGTTTTTTAGATTATGGGAATATAATATTAATTCGATTAGAATTAATTATCAAATGTTTTTGGAGCAGCACCTAATTTCCTATCATAATCAAGGCTGGGTAAGCACTTATAATGTGCAAGGCACTGTATAAGGCTCCAGGAATATTTCTAGGAAACAAAGAAGTATAAGATACAGTGTGATATGGAAGATTTAAAGTCAGAAGACTTGTGTTCAAATTCCCTCCTTTGAAACTATCTCTCTGGGTAATCTTGGGTAAATAGCTTAATTTCCATGAGCCTCAGTTTCCCCTATGTAAAATGAAGGAGGTGGCCTAGTTGCCCTCTGAGGTCCTTTTCAGCTCCAGAGCCATGACCTTGGATCCTACAATCTCATAAACTGAATTTTATTCCTGGCTATCCTTCTTGATATTTGTGTAGCCTTGGGCCAGTCACTTAATCTTTTCATTCTTCAGTTTCCTCATATATATATATATATATGGATTTGGACTAGAGGATTTCTAATGTTCCTTCAAGCTCTACATCCTAAGGTCTGAAGTCTCTTCTCTCAAGAGTTTTATAGTCCAGTTGGAGGGTTAAGATGTGAACACAAGAAAGTCTGATATTATGCAATGGAATATTAGATAATGATGGATAACATGCCAAAAGGAGTTGTACAGACATAAGTACTAACACATACAAGCACAGATTAAGAAGAGAATGCTGTGGCCCAAAAAAGTCAAGGAAGACTTAATGAAGAAAGTACTCAGAGACATAGGATGGAACTAGGAAATTTATATGGTTGACATACATTTTAGTGCATAGGGGCTAGATAGTAAGGGAATCATTTATCAACCCTCTCTTACAAAATAACAGATTCTCAGACATGAGTAGGATTATCAACGACCATCCAGTTCAACCTGTCCTCCTTCCCCCCTTCCCTTCCTCCACTTCGAATACTTTAATCCAAATCCTTTTTTTAAATTTTTTGATAGATGAGGAAACTAAAGAATGTAAAGGTTAAATGATTGCCCCAAGGTTACAGAAATACCAAGAAGCACAGCCAAGAATAACAGTAGCTATCCAGCTCAGCTTCAAGAATTTTGGGGAGGGGGGAGGTGAATCATTAGTGGCAGCCTTTTTGACTTCTGTTCTACTCTAATTGTTAGTGTGTTTGTCCTTTCATCCAAGTAACTTCAGAAAAGTTTATCTTTAAAGAGCATGTATTTTTGGATGGAGACATTATGGAATCAAGATACAATATGGTATTTGGATCCAATTTTCATCTCTACCACAGTCTAGTCATGTGACCTTGGGTAAGTCTCCTGATAATGTCTTCAATTTCCCAAAGTCCAATCTAAATCTTTCTAACTGTAATACCTTTGGCCTTGGAAAAAGTCAAGATCAGCTGTTTACAGTTTCTCACATATTAATTTAAAAAATCAAAAGGTTTAATAGAAGTAGTTTCCATCCTGAAAGTCCCTTCCACACTGCCTCCCCCCAAATACATGCTACTGAAATCTTAGGTCTGGACCAAAAATATAATTATTAAAGAGAAGTACAAGAATTAATCACAAAATCCTAACTTTTGAAAGTGGAACAAATATTATGACACATGGTTTTCACACAAACCTCATCCTGAAGGGTCTGAAAGTTAGTTAAACACATAAATTTCCAAATATAAACACCAGTGAAAATATTAGCTAACACACTCTATTATTTTAGTTTGTTCTCTAGAACAGCACTGCCTTGCTGGACAACAATGGTTACAAGAGTCCTTGTGGGCTCTGAGTCTAGAAATATAAAAGAAGTTGGAACAAAGAGAAAGAGCAGAAGAAAATAGGGGAAATGGAGAATTATGAGAAGCAAGCAATGGGCAAAAGAATTAGTGGTAGAGGGTAGGTGCATAAATAATCATTCATGAAAAGAAGCAGATCCCTTGATAATAGATACCAGAAATGGTCCAGAGGATGTGAAACATTGTGAGCAGTAGAACAGTGTATGGGCAGTCAATGAAGGGGCAAACAGGTTTTCACATATCACTAGCACATAGCCTAAGGCATCATTATATTATGGTTTGGTGCCATAACTGATATTCACTATGAATTTCCTGAGTCATAACTAAGCTTAATTGTGATCAATATTCTTTTGCTATGAAGGCAGGGTGTAATGCATCTCAGAAGGAGCTACACCTTTGAATATTAAGCATTTCTTCTTAAAAATATTATGGTCAAAGTGGGAAGTCTAGGATGGCTAGGTGGTACAGTATGATAAAGGGCTGGGCCTGGAATCATGAAGACTCTCTTCAAATTCAGCCTCAGATACTTGCAGTGTGACTATGGGCAAATTACTTAATCCTGTTTACTTAATTTTCCTCATTTGTAAAATGAGCTGGAAAAGGAAAATACAAACTATTCCTGTATCTTTGTCAAGAAAACTCCAAATGGTCTCACAAAAGTTGCATACAACATAAAAATGACTGAACACAATAGGAAGTTGTTTCTATTTCTCTTGAATTTCTCTGCTCGAATCCCATAAAGTCTTTTATAGTCATTCCCGTCTAGCAATACAGTGCTGTTCTAGAACCATCATTCTAAAATATCTCATACTCCAGAACAGGCAACCTGCTGCAGTGGAAAGAGGACTGGATTTGGAGTTAGAAGTTCTGGACTTAAATCTTGGCTTTACTGCTTTCTGGAGGACATTGAACAAACCAATTACCCTCTCTAGGACTTAGTTTCTTCACTTTTAAATCAGAGAATTAGATGAGATGGTTTTATGGTCCCTTCCAACTCTAAATCCTTTGGTCCTAAGTCAGTATAACTAACTCAGAGATTCTTAACTTTTTTTCCCCCTTCACTTTTTTTTATCATTGACCATTTGGCATTCTGGCATAGTCTATGGACCATTCTCAGACTAATGCTGTAAAATTCATTACATAAAATATATAGGATTACAAAGGAGACCAATTATATTGAAAACAGTTATCAAATACTAAAAACCAATTTCTAGGATTCTTTTAAATATACACATGGACCCCTCATGTCTAGCCATAAATGCTGATTTAAAAGCTCTTAGACTAGATAATTTCTAAGGTATTTACCCACTCTGAAATCAGTTTTGAGGTTACAGGTAAAATAACTAAAATATTCCTTAATTATTCCAAATAGCAACTTATATTTCATGATATCATTTTGATTAATATTCCCATTCAAACTTTAGCATTAGAAGTACAGAAATATAGCCTAGTGGCAAATAAAGTGGACCTTGAGTCAGTGGGCTTCCAGCAAATTCTGGCTCTTTAACTTACTAGCCAAGTGACTATGGTCAGTTTCTTTAACTTTCTGAAGCAACTAAAAATGCAATTAATGATGCTTATACTACATGTTTCACAGGGTGGTTGTGAGGAAAGTGCCTTTCACAGAAAGATACAGTAGCTATGTCCAAAGACCAGATACCATTTGGACAGAAGTAGTCCACAGATATTAAGTGGGACACAACTACAACTCTATTGATGCTTCTGCTTTCAAGTTAGAGTCTTCTTGTTTAACATAGTACTGTACTCACATTAGAAGGCTGTATGCCCAGTGATTGGGAAGCCTTGACAGAATCATAAATTGTTTCCTAAAGGCAAATTGCTGGTTTGTGGTTTTTTAATGAAGAGATTAATAAGCCATTCCCCTGAGGATGGACATATCAACACAGATACTGTGTGTTCATTTGGTGGACCATTGTTCACTGTACATCATTCAGAAAACTCTGAACAGATTTAAACTCAGCAGAACAAACCTCAGCTAATCACTTTCCAATCCTTAGTTGAGAGAGGTTTTCTTTTTATCTGCCCTAACTTTTGCTCTTTTGAGAATACTCAGGAAGTAAACTTGACATGACATCCAAATAAAGCATTATAGACATTTCCTGCACTAGAGTGCCCCAGCTAAAGTAACTTAAGAAAAAAAAATTAGTAGTACTCAAATGAATTTGTGATTTTAATTTGAAAGCTCCCTTCAATGGCGCATGCTTAAGGTTTATTTTTGTTTGTTTGTTTTGTATTCTTAATAATCAGATTCAAATACTACCGTAAAGCCACAAAACCTTTTGTAACATCACTCAATTCATCCCCTATCAGTTTGTTTGTGTGAACATTGTAAATGTGGTGGAATAAACTCTTTTGTAACATTATCTCACCTGATAAGGTGCTTCCCCCCTTCTTTTCTTAGACCCAATTAACAAGTTCTGGTGGGATAAATATATATTAGTTTTGGTGGCATTGGTAGGGGCCAGGGATTCCTTTTCAACTTCATTTCAGCATTTTAAAACAGAAAAGCTGTTCATGTTAACTGGGAAAGAATGGACTGAACAATACACTTGAGTAGACCTTCAGTCTATTAGCAAAGGGGCTTCTTGCTTCAGTGTGTCATCCCTCCCCTGACTTACACACTTAAACACACACACATACATACATAAACACAAATACACACAACATACTGAAGTCATCATAGCATTTTAGGGTTGGAAAGCATCTTTAGCATCATCTAGGTCAACTCATTCTTTTTTCAGGTGACATAATGAGGCTAAGGTAGAGGAACTGATCTGCTTAAGGTCACACAGCTAGTATAAAGACAGGATTTAGAGTCAGAAGCCTCTTTAGTCTTGTCTATGCCACTTATTAGCTGTGCAATCTCAGACAAGCTGCTTCATCTCTCTGAACCTTAGCCTTTACGTTTATAAAAAATAAAGGGTTCCACTAGATCAGGGTTTTAAAACTTGGGTTCCATGGATTTCAGGAGTCTGTGAACTTGGATAGAAAAAGCATTTACATCTTTTATTTGCACCCACCTCTAACTGAAATATAGCATTTCCTTTCATTATGAATGGTAGGCAACAGACATCATACTGAGAAGGGCTCTACAGACTTTATCAGATTGCCAAAGTGGTCCATTGCACAAAAAAGTTAAGAACCCAGGGGCCTGATGTTTTCTAACAGACCTCCAAATTCTAAAGTCCCGTGGGAGGAGGTGGAGTCAGGATTTGAAATCAGATCTTTAGACTCAGAATCCAGCCCTCCTGTCAGCACACTATGCTAGGCATTGAAGAACCTCCAATCAGACTCACCTGCTTCTTTAAGCAGAAGGAGACCTCTCTTGGCTTCCTCCAGGGGAAGCACAAATGATGTTTTAGCAGTGTGGAAGCAGAAACCACATTTGTAGTTACACTGGCGTGTGAAATGGTAGTTGACACTGACAGGGTTAACGGAGACCCCTGATGCTTCTTCAGTTCCTGCAGTCACTTCTCTTGTTCCTCCTCTCTTCTCCCCTTTGCCACCTGCAGACAGGAGCAGTGTCCCAAATGAGGAGTATAAATGTATCAGGATCTTCCACAGAGATGTCAGCTGGAGGCTGAAAACATAAAGCAGCTTCTCAGCAAAGTCCGTTAGCGTGAGCAACCACATCTCTGCCAACTCTCTGACTGCTGTGCACAGCACACCACTGAAGCTCCCTTCAAATTCTGCTGTTAAATAACAGAGCTCTCATGAGCTAGCTTCTGAGTCACATACGGGAGGTGACCCTACTTGCTTTCCTTTTCAATCGTGTAGTTTCGATTTCCTTCTTTAGTGAAATGAAAATTGGAACCCAGACAAGAAACGACATGCTCTATGTTATGAGGAAACAAAATTAGTTTGTCACGATTCCCTCTTTCACTTACTCCTTGCTTGTAGCACAACATTGTAGGGTTCTGGATGACTTGGGGAGGTACCTAAACTTAGGGTCTAGTACTGCACTTGAGAATCTTTGGGAAATATTTTCTAGAGTGCTAGTGTCTTCTTTTTGATTTGGGGGAAACTTCTTGAGGTTTTCCTGTTCTGAACCTCCTCTGAGGCTGCACTCAGTTTCTCTGATATCACTAAACTTATTTTAACAGATGGTTTTTAGCTTTATAGAATCAAAGATCTAGAGTTGGGAGGGGGGTATTAGAGGCAGGCCCTTTCTCTCACCTATATTCTTCCCATTGTTCCACTCTAAATTAGTCTGCCTTTTTCCAAGAGCCTTTTGGAACACCAACTCAGTAGTTAACAAAGGAACAAAGACGCTTTCATCTTCAATCTTTTTGTTTCTCATTACTTTGATCTCTTGGCACTCACTAAGGGTTAGGGACTTTGAACCGTGCACCTTCTGACAGTAAAAGTTAATTAACTAATTGACAATAAACTGTAAACCAACCATTCCAAAAGACTCGTGATAAAAAAAAAATTCTGTCCACCTCCAGAGAGAGGAGTGATGAACTCTGAGTGGATTGAATCTTTTTTTTTTTTGCTTTATTTTTCTTGCTTTTCTCCTCCTTCTCCATCATTAATGGGGACATGAAAAATAAACTGACTCACTGACATCCTAAGACAATACAATATATTTTCCAGACACAATGACTACAGAAAGGTATCTATTAATTCAAAGTCTCTTGCTGATTAAATTTCATTAGACATTTGGAAAGGAGCCATGTAATGCTGCTCAGTTTTCCTGCATCTCATGGGACCCCTTCTTTTCTCCAATCCCTCCCTTCCTCATCAAAACACCTCAACCTCACCCTGGGAAGTGAAATTGAGGGTCATTTTAGTGGATACAGTTTAAATGAGTATACTAGACTGTATCTGGTATTCAAATAATCACCTGCTGTCTTTACTGGTATGTCTTATGCATGGGTTTGGTAAAAGCATAAGGCATGATGCAGTCTGAGTCCAACACCTACAATCAGTACACATAAAAATATATATATATATAGTACAAATATGAAGTAAATAAATACACATATAGACACAAAATATACACACATACAAACTAGCTAAGTACTAGTTTGGGACAAAGCCCATTAGTAGCTAGAGGTATCAGGAAAACTTTCATGCAGAAGATGATAGCTATTTCTTAAAGAAAAAGAAGGATTTTGTGAGGTAGAAGTAAGGCATGCCATTCCAGGAATGGGGAATTAACAGTATGAGGGTATGAAGTCAAGAGATGGAGCACCAATATTGAGAAGGCTAGTTTAACTATATCACAGAGGGTTGTATAGAGAGTAATGCCCAGTGAGCTTGGAAAGATAGGTTGGTTAGGGCTTTAAAAGTGAAATAGAGAAGTTTGTATTTTATCCTAAAGGCAATAGGAAGCAATTGGAGTTGATCGAGTAGGAGAGTCACATGTTCAGATCAGTACTTAAGGAAAATTATTTGGCAGCAGTGCATAAGATGTTCTGTAACAGAGATTTGAGGTAGGTAAATCAATTAGGAGACCCTTGCAATAATCTATGCAGGGGGTAGTGAGACCCTGGACTAAGGTGGTAGCTATGTGAGTGGAAAGAAAGGGGTTGTCATAAGAGATGTTGTGAGGATAGAAATGGCAAGAAATGACAACTGACTGGATATGTGAGTCAAAGGAGAGTGAGGAGTTGTTACAAATTAAATTAGTACTAGTACTTAAGACCCCTGACTTGTAGTTCAATGCTTTTTATTTATTTGTTTATTTATTTATTACAAGACCACAGTCCTATTTTCTAATTACATTTGGGGGGTATGTTTGAGATATTTGAACCCGGAGCACAAGTATAGATTGGGGAGAGAACCTATAGTGAGTGGGGGAAAATATTCATAGAGGGATAAGTGGGTCAGCCCTAAAGGATTTCAAAGCATGTATAGGCATAGCTTATTTTATTTTGGTTCAATTTTTTTATGCTTTGCAGATATTGTGCTTTTTACAAATTTGAAGATTTGTTGTAACCCTGTGTTGAGTAAGTCGGTCAGTGCCATTTTTCCAACAGCATGAGCTCATATTGTGTCTCTGTGTTACATTTCAGTAATTCTCACAATATTTCAAACTTTTTCATTATTATTACATCTGTTATGGCAAAATATGATCAGTGATCTTTTATTTTTTTTAAACAAATGCTTTATTAACTTCTGTTTTACATCATTCATTTCCGCCAGATTTTGAGTTACAATCATTTTCCCCCCATTATTCCCCTACCCAACCTACCAGAATAGTAGTCCCACAAGATATCACTTCCTCCAATCTGCTCTCTCCCATACCTTCTCCCATACCCCCATCAACTTTTCCATTAGAGGAAGGTGAATCTTTGTGTCCAATGCCTGCACATCTTATCTCCCTATTACAAGCGAAAGAGTATTAATAATAGTATTTATATATATTTGAAACATTTAATGTTACGACCTCGAATTTCAGATCCATTTCCTTCCTCCCTTGTCACCCATTCCTTCTTGGGAGATAAGCAATTCAGTATATGTTGTACATGTCTAGCTATGCAAAACATTATCATAGTAGATATATTGTACAAGACTGCTTATAATTCCCTCCCACTCATCCCACCCCCCACCTGGTCCATTCCCTACATAATCCTGTCCCTCTTCTATAGTGGGTACTTCCAACCTCCCCTCACCCCAAGGATGCCCTCCCATCCATCATCCCTCCTCTCATCCCCTTCCCCCTATCCTGCTGCAGGTTGAGATATCCCATTTAGTATGTATGTCATTTTCTCCCTGAACCAGATTCAATGGGAATGTGGTTTTGTCTTTTTAGCCTTCCTTATTCTCCCCCTCCTTTGCAACCACTTCCCCTTGCTTCTTCTACATGGGATAGTTTACCTTACCCTGTCTCTCCCCATCTCCTCTTGCCACTTTCCTCTCTCACCTCATAATTTCATCCCTTGAGTATTCTCCCTTCCCAACAAATTCAACCTATACCCTCTATCCATATATAACTGTAACCATATACACACACATTCACATATGTGTTCATATGACCACACCCCCTTCTTCCATTATTTTCATAGTGAGAAAGATATCATCAGTCACAGTTATTGCTTTTCCATATAGGGATGTAAATAGTTCAACTTTGATAAGTTCCTTTTGATTTCTTTTCCCTGATTACCTTCTCAGGCATCTCTTCCTCCTTGTGTCTGGATGTCAAATTTTCTATTCAATTCTGGTTTTTTCCTCAAGAATGCTTGAAAATCCTCTATTCCACTGAATGACCATATTTTCCCCTGAAACAAAATACTCAGTTTTGCTGGGTAGGTGACCCTTGGGTTCATTCCCAGTTCTTTTGCCCTCTGGAATATCATATTCCATGCCCTTCAATCCCTCAGTGTAGAAGCTGCCAGGTCCTGGGCTGTTCTGATTGTGTTTCCACAATATTGAAATTGTTTCTTCCTGGCTGCTTGTGGTATTTTCTCCTTGATCTGGGGATTCTGGAACCTGGCTATAATATTCCTGGGAGTTTTCTTTTTGGGATCTTTTTCAGGAGGTGATCTGTGGATTCTTTCAACCTCTATTTGCCCTCTGGATCTAAAACATCAGGGCAATTTTCCTTGAGAATTTCTTGAAGGGTGATTTCTAGGTTCTTTCTTTGATCATGGCTTTCAGGTAGACCAATAATTTTTAAATTGTCTCTCCTGGATCTATTTTCCAGGTCAGTGGTTTTTCCATGAGATATTTCACATTGCCTTCTAATCTTTCATTTGTTTGGATCTGCTCAACAGTATCTTGATTTCTCATAAAGTCATTAGCTTCCATTTGCTCCAGTCTAACTATGAAGGAATGAATCTCCTCAGTGAACTTTTGAGATTCTTTTTCCATCTGGCAAATTCGACTTTTTAAGGCATTCTTCTCCTCATTGCCCTTTTGTGCCTCCTTTGCAATTTGAGTTAGTCTATTTTTTAAGGTGTTGTTTTCCTCAGTCAGGCTGTTGACCCTCATTTCCTACTTTTCCTGCATCCTTCTCATTTCTCTTTCCAATTTTTCCTCCACTTCTCTTATTTGATTTTTAAAGTCCTTCTTAAGGTCCTCTATGGCCTGCAACCCGTTCATGTTTTCCCCTGGGGCTTTTGGAGCAGGACTTCTGACCTCACAGTCCTTTCCCCGCTCTATGCCCCCAAAATAGGAGTCTAGGGTTGCATTTTTCTGTTTCCTTTGCCTTGACATGTTGCCACTTAATTGCTTGACTTTTGGGCTTGTTGCCACACTATGGCTTTAAGGCCAGCTAGAGGAATTTTCGTCCTGAACGTGTGGGGGGGCAACTTCCGTTTCTGGCAAGCTGTAAACCCACCCACAACTTCCACCCTAGATCACAATCCAGATCCAGGGAGGTTAAAGCAAGAGCTTTAACCCAAGACTGATTGCTGGATCTCCCCAGGATTTGTAGGCTGGGAGCCGGAAATGCCTCTGAAAACTACAAAATGGCGTGTCTCCTCAGTGGCTTCTAGCCCCCAGGGGAGGGAGTTGACGCATTCCCCAAATACAGGCCCCAAAGTCCATAGGACACTAACCTCTTACTTTGTCCTAGGCATGTCTATGTTGATAATTCTGGAATCGCCACAGCTCCTGGTGTTCTGGGGTTCCTCCAGCCGGCTGCTGGCCCTGCCGCCCTGGAGCTAAACCTCAGCTCACGCGGACCTGGGCTCGGCTCGGCTCGGCTCCTGCGCTCTGCGCTCTGCGTGCTGCCGGCTCCCAGACCGCTGAGCTGGTCCTTCCTGCAGGGCTGCTGGGCTGTCCTCAGTGGGAGGTTAGCTTCTCTGTGTCATTCTGTGGGTGCTGGGGCTCCAGAAGTTGTTCACAGTCCTTTTTTACATAGTTTGTGGGGAATCTGGGGGCAGAGAGGCTTGGAAGAGCTGTTTCTACTCCGCCATCTTGGCTCCGCCCCCAGTGATCTTTTATATTACTTTTTGAGGTTACTTTGATGTTACAATTATTTTGGGGTACAGCCATATAAGACAGCTTACTTAATCAATAAAGGTTTTATGTGTTCTGACTGCTTCACCAATGGGCCTTCCCCATCCCTTGTCATGTCCTCTGGTCTCCCTATTACCCAAGACATTACAATATTGAAATTAAGTCAACTAATAACCCTACAATGGCCATTAAGTGTTCAAGTGAAAGAGTCCATCTATTAGACTAATTTTATTGTTGTATTTTAAGAAATTGCAACAACCACTCCAGCCTTCAACAACCACCACCCCGATCAGTCAGCAGCCACCAACATCAAGGCAATCACCAGCAAAAAGGTTGCAAACGGATGAAGGTGCAGATGATGGCTGACATTTTTTAGCAATAAAGTATTTTTAAAATTAAGATGTGTATTTTTAGGCATACTACTATTTTTAGGCATACTACTATTACACACTTTATAGACTATAGTATAGTGTAAACATAACTTTTATATGCAGTGGAAAACAAAAAAATATCATATGACTCACTTTATATTAATATTGGATTTATTCCTGTTGTTTATCTTTCTTTTTCAAAAAGGATCAATAATATCACATGCCTAATATCTTGAGTTGAGTGTGAATTGGATTTAAGTGAGGCAGAGTTGTGCAAAGCGGCCAGCCTTACTTTCTCCTCCAGAGTCATCAAAGTCCAATGGCCTGACAGAGAATAGCCCAGAATACAGTGAGTGACCTTGGCTTTTCCAAATTAATACCTTTCCTAGGTCTCAGTATGATTGAGACAATGTCATTCAATTACTAAGGGCTAGGTAAGGATTAAGAAAAAAGTATGACCTAATTTATTACCATAAAATATCAGTTTGGGAGAAGACTTTCAAAGTTTTATTTATACTTATTCTGAGCAACCAAACTCTAAACAAAGAGGCACAAAGGATTGAACTGGATGCTATCATTGGCTATTCAATGAAAGCCAGAGTGATTTGGGTTTAAAGGCATAGGCAATGCTTTTTGTTTGTTTGTTTGTTTTAAACAGGCTTTATTGGGGTTGCCTGGAACCAAAACCACAATATCTGTGTATGCCTGTACAGATCACCATATAATGTGTATTGCCTTTTTCTCGATTTTCTTCTGAATAACTTCATCTAAATTAAATCCAGATAATGTAAATACTAGGGTTAGTCTTAAAGGGGGTAGGAAATGCCACAATAAGGCAACCCAAAGCTTCCAGTTTGAAGACTCATAGATGGGTCTCTCAGGTCTAGACAACAGTGTGGTAAAATGGAATGAATATTGGAAGTGGAGTCATGATAGACCTGGGTTTGAATTCCAATTCCAACATTTATTAGATATTTGATGCTCAGAATATCATTACAATTTCAACCTCAGTTACTAGCAAGTTCAAGGAATTTTATGAGGAAAGAGGCTTATAAAACCTAAAATATTATGGAGATGAGAGCTCTGTTATTAATCTCTGCTACTGAGTTCCTTGAAAGCCTGGTTACTGTAACTACTCTGATCCCTGAAAATCAATATGCCACATATGAATATATTGGCTATATTGGAAAGAGGCCTGGGTTTAGAATCAGAAAACATGGGTTGAAAGTTTCCTCATCTGTAAAATGAAGGGGTTGGCCTAATGAATCTCTAGGGTTCCTTCCAGATTTAAAAATCCTCAAATTCCCCCAATGTGAACTTCTCAAAAGCAGGGGAAGATTCTCATCCTTTTATTTGTGCCCCCAGTCTTACTTTCCTATTTGTATGCTTTGAGCTAGAGAATAAGTTCAAAGATAAACCCATCACCCCTGCAGCCATCTTTCCTAAAAAAGAAGTTAAATATCAGTGGGAGAAGAGCAAATGTTGCAAAATGAGACACTGTAAACCAAGAAGGTTCCATGATCTAGAATTTTACTGCAGAGATTTACATGTAGCTATTTTAGTTTATGGTATAATAGTTAAACATTCCTATTAAAACTTTTAATAAATTGTTTTATAATTTTTTCAAAATTTATAAAATATTCATATTTTATAAAATATATTTAGTTACATATTTTAAAAACCTATCCTTATAAACTTTAATGAATATATTTTATATTTTATAAACAAATGTATTTATAAATATTTTTCTTTTAAAATATAAATTATGTTTAATTCTTTTTCATTCCTTCCTTCATTTTTATGAACTTCCACCTGCTGTTTTGCTTTCTAATGTGACTCTGAGACAAATAATTCATTTCTTTGCACCTTATTTTCCTCTTCCAAAAAAAAATTTGCAGTACCTGTCCTACCATACTCTCAGGGTCAATACATGTGAAAAATCTTTAGAAGACTCTTAAGTGTCCTAGGAGTATAGGGGATTATTATGAGTTTACTTACAACCAAAGGTATAGAGGTGGTTGAGGTCAGGTATTCCTTCTCTTCCTAATGCTTTCATGATATCTTTTGGTGACAATTTCTGGATGAAAATAGAATTTGAGTTCAAGATGACTTGCATTTTCCTTGAAATGGAAAGTGAAAATGAAAAGGAATACTGTTTTCCTGCATACTTATTTCAAGGAACTTAGGGATTTGTCACCAGTTTCAGGAAATTTTGCCAAGTAGGAGATGATACTGAAGCCTCCTTATGATTAAGCTTATTTAAGTCTATTAGTTGCTGGGGGCAAATTGGGAGTGGAGAAATAGAAATCCCCTTAGTGATCTCAGTGTATATTTTAAGCACAAGGCCTGATGACCTGATGGACCAAAGCTTCCCATTAAGCTTCTTCTCTGGTCAGTCCATTCATCTTAATGTCCCTGGAACACATACTCCTTTTTCTGAGCGTGGCATCCGATTGTCCTCCTGCCCTTCCAGGAAAAAGAATGACACAAAAATAACCTTATCTTCTGGACCAAAAGAAGGTATCTAGAACAAGAGGGATAACCCTTTGTGGTTTAAGCTAACTTATAAGGTCTACATAATTCTTTTGAAATATAACTGAAACATACTTATTGTGTGACTATGGGCAAGTCACTGAACCTTTCAGTGCCCCCACATAACTTTCTTTGACTATTAAGTTGCTGAGCCGATGCTGACCTGAATTGGTAGGGGAATTTCTTTAATGGGAAAGATGGAGCTTGCTCTCTATTCCAATAATATCATGCTGTGTCTCACCTAGAAAGAAAATGGACACCATAAAGAAATGAATGGAGTTGTATCTTTCCCCATATTGGATACCTGTTGGCCTGAGAGTTGTCCAGTAGAATGTAATCTCCTTGCAGGCAGAGTCTATTGTTTGTTATCCAAAATTTGATATAGAGAATGCCCAGGGAGAAAACTCACTCACTCAATGCTGACTAGTATCTTCTCTTCAACTCATAGTTTCATAGAATGGCCTGACACCCCAAAAAGTTAAGTGACCTACCAAGATTCACATAACTAATATAAGTCAGAGGTAGGGATCCTTAAACCATCTAATATCAATATTTCACATTTACATAACCCTTTAAGATTTGCAGAGTGGTTTTCTTTAAAACTATCTGATTAAAGAAATGCAAGTACTTCTATCCTCATTTTATAGATAAGGAAACTGAGGCTGAAAAGGTAAGTGACTTGCCTGCAATCATACAACTAGTTTAAGTTGGAGACAGGATTTGAGCTTATAACTTTAAGTCCAACACTCTTTCCATTATATCATGCTGCCCCTCCCCTTTACTATCAGGAGTCCCCAACTTCTGATGAAGATATATCTTAAAGGAGAGGGCGTGGTTTGAGAGGATACTATTGGGACCACAGTTTGGAGGCATTCTGAGGTCTTTCTGTTGTAGTCAATGTGTTTTGGGACATGGGTTACACTGTACTAATTCTCTAGTGCTGCAGGAAAGGCCTAGAAGAGCAAAGATCACTCTTTGTGGTTTAAACTGAAACAACTGGGCAATACTGATAGTTATAGAAAACGAGTTACATAAAGAGCATCGTGGGACTGGATCCTGCTGGTTTCCGTTTCCATAAGGTACAACTTGCAACAGAATACATATGTAAAGACAGTCCTGAGGACTCAGACCTTTGTCCCAGTGCTGTTCCCTTAACATGAGATCTCTCATGATGCCTTTCCTTTGCTTCTATCACCGTCTTAAGAGTTAAAAAAAAAAAAAAAGGCTTGCTTCACACGCACCATCAGGGATTGCTAATCCTTCATTTAAAAACAGGGACTCCAGGAAATTTGTGTGAGAACAGAAACATCAGGGCCTTTTTCCAGTTCAAATGTTCACATACATTGCCCCCTTTCTTTGTAGTTGTACTGTGATGTCATTTGGTAGAGAATGATTACAGAGTTGGAAGAGGTAAGATATTAGTTCTTCGGGGTTCCAGCTTCAAAAGGGGACCCTAGGTTTCAGGTTCTCTTTAGGAAGAAGTCCTTGTAGCAAGGGAAAAACTCTGGGGAAAAGCCAACATATAGGGAAGCTGTCCTTATTACCAGTTGTAATGCCATGCATGAGTAGTTTTCCACAAGAATGCTACTGTGAACAGCCTTTAAGGTTCTGATTACACAGTATAGTGGACACTTAGCACATTCTCGACTTTAGGGAATTTTCCCTTAGGTGAGACTAGAGATATCTATGTTGAACTGAGATATCTCAATCCTAGTGGGATAGTTTATTCACTCTGTGTATTATTTCATGTATTTAAACTTGTATAACTTCTCTTATTTCTGTTTGTTATTGGCTAGGATGAATGAGTTTACTTTATATTCATTAGATATGACAGTTGTCATGTAAATGGCATTTGGTGGGAAAATCAAATTTTTGTGTATATATGTATATACACACAAATACATATAAGTATGTGTATATATGTATGTATATATAAATATATACACATATATGTATGTATATAAATACATACACATATATGTATGTATATAAATATACATATGTATATAAATATATACATATATGTATGTATACATATATACATATATGTATGTATATAAATATATACATATATGTATGTATACATATATACATATATGTATGTATATAAATATATACATATATGTATACATACATATATAGAGAGAGACAGAGAGAGAGACAGAGAGACAGAGAGGGAGGGCACTTGCATCATTTCTTCTGTTAAAAGTATAGCATCCAGAAAACACAATTTGAAGCTAAAATCATTCCCCCTAGAATAGCAATATTTGGTAAAAGGCAAATAGATATAATTCTGGACCAGAACCTCCTCTCTAAGAACCTTAATTTCCTCCCTGTAAGACACATCTAGATAAACCCATGTGATCACACATTACCTACATGGGTAATACAGGACTCGCTTCTGTATCCCCAGAGCCTAGCAGTTCCTGACACATAGTAGGTAATTAATAAATTCTTGTTAATTAATTATTTGAAGTTTTAAGGGCACAATAGGTACTTGACACATACTTTATTCACATGGTTTAGAAATTAAGAGATGAGTTTAGCATTCCAATTTCCTTTAAAACTGAGCTCAAATGACCTTTCCTACATGAGGCCTTTCTTGATTCCTCCCCCGCCCCAATCTCTGACAAGTGGTAATCCATCTTTTGCTTTACATACTTTAGCAAAAAGAAGCCCAATACTTCCCAAGACAGTCCATTTTACATTTGGATAATTCTGATGGTTAGACAGGTTTTGCTTATATTGAATGAAAACCTACCTCTCTGCAACTTCTCCCCCACCCCACTCCAGTGTATCGAGTTCTGTCCTGTGCAGGAGAAAAAGAAGGAATCTAATCCTTCATCAATATGACATTCCTTCAAATTTTTGAAAGAGCTCATTTATCCTAAATCTTCTCTACTCAAGAGTGTCAGAAATATGAGGTAATGCAAGGCTGAATGTAGAAGACACAAGACATTCCCATTCTGGTAGAATATCTCTTCTATTAGTCTTCTGTCAAGAAACAAGTGATTATAATTCCATGCGAGATCGTAAACAAGCATCACAAAGTCACTAAAGTGCTAATATATTGGGGTTTGAAGGTTTTAGAAGACAGTAGTTGTAAACACAGCAGTTGTTAAAAAGAGATACTGGTTCACAAAAGTGTGGACCTTGATTAAGGGAAAGGGGGAGAGAAAAGAAGGAAGAGAAGTTTTCACATGGGCACATAACATAAACACTAGGCTAGACCTTTCAGCCCTATTGCTAGTGCTCCCTGCACAGTACCAAGTAAACAGTAATGAAAGACTGAATGATTAGATGTTATCTAGGACAACTTCTATTAATCATGGGCAGTTGCACTTGACTCTACATATTTATCTGAGAATGAGAGTGCTCAGGGTGAGAGGGAGACTGGCTAACAACTACAAATCACCATTTCCTTGAACCCAAGTTGGCCAGCAAGAGGCTCATCATCCCAGTCAAGTTCAGTTTGAGTGTAAACAGGACAACAATTGACTTATTTGCCTTTGAATTGGTTCAATAAGTAACTGTGGTGGCAAATGTCATTTATCTTGCAAGTCTCCCTCTGAATTGCTCTAGGGATAAACTAAATACATCTTAAGTTTCACTTCTCTGTTTAGGTTTCTATTTTGTAGCAATTAGTTTTTCCATAGTTCATACCTCTTCCTTTTCCTTAAAAATGTTCTGTGTAAGCTATTATAATTTCCCATTTAGTGTTTGAGGGATATAAAAAAATTCCCCATGTTAGCCCTTCCAATACTTGAAAACAACTAATTTGTTCCCATGAGATTTTCTCTACTCCAAGTTCTCAGTATTTTGGGATATTGCAGGGCTAAGAAGTGAAAACACAGGTACCACCACGTTTGCCAGAAGTCTCCTTTCCCCTTTTCTGCAAATGTTGGCACAGGGTATATGAAAGAATACCAGGAAGCAGAAAGTGGAAGATATAAGTACTTTGGAGGGTTGGGATATAGACCTGAAGGTTGTGAATGTGGAAGTACATACCAAGGACCAGTAGTGGTAATAACAGTCCCAGGAGGGCAGAATAGTGCCTTTATTCAACAAGGTAATTTCCTGATAGCAACTTAATTCCCAGAACCACAGGAAAATACATGTCTTGTAACCTCAGGATCAGAAATCTTGGGCCTGTTATAAATTACACAGCTCATAGGTCTGTCCTTACCATGGCCATCAGTGACCATATTCACCAGCTGTCTCATATTTTCCACCTGTCCCCGTATTACTTTGTGATAAGCCTCATTTACTCTGTAAGCCTCCCTGGTAAGTAATTTTTCTACACCCTGAGATCCAAGCCTAAGCAATGGCTAGCTTGTACATAAGGTTGAGACAAAGTGGTTAAGGGCCTTGAAAAGCATATACATATATATCTATCTATATATATATATTTTTTTTTCCATATCATGTAGTCACAGAATGTTTGAGACAGTAAGGACTTTAAGTATCATGTAGTTCAAATGACTCATTTTATAGAGGAGGAAATTGAGACCAAGGGAAGTTAACACACTCAAGGACACAGAGATAAGTGACAAAAGCCAGGATTAAACAAAACAATCAACTAACCAACAAGCAATTGTGCCAGTGTATACAAAGACATAAATGAAGCACTATCAAACCTCAAGGAACTTAAATTTTTCTATGGGGCCATAATACATACAGCATACAAAATTAATATAAGCAATAAATATACATATTTGTAAGATAAATACTAGGTTAATTTTTGTTTGTTTTTGGTGGGGGAGGTGGAGGTACTAGTAACTGGAGGATCAGTTAAGGCCTCATGTAGGAAGTGTCATTTGAACTCAGTTTTAAAGGAAATTGGGATTCTAAACTCATCTCAGCTTTTAAACCATGCTAGTCTTTTTCCTGCATAGCATGCTGCCTCCTGTTTCCCTAGCCATAATACTAAAGAAGAACTTATTTTCTGTTTTAGTTATACTTTAGCAGCCATGTGATTCTAGGTAAGTCACTTAACCTCTGTCTGCTTTAGTTTCCTCAGCTCTAAAATGGGAATAATTATAGCACCTACCTCCCAGGGTTATCATCAGGATCAAATGAGATAATACATGTGAAGTACAATATAAATAGAGCTGCTATTGTTGCTGCTGTTATTAGTATTATTATTTTTATTATCATATCATATCATATTTATTATCATATTATTTTTATTATCATATTATCATATCATCATGATATTATCATATCATTATTATCAAGTACATTCCTGGAAAGCTCAGCATTGCTTCTGCTAGAGAATTTATAGGTTCTAAAAGAGATACCGTATGGTATAAAAAGATACTAAGACTTGGGCTCAGACCCAGTCTCTATACATATTGGTTGTGTGACCTTGAAAAAGTCATTTAACCTCTCAGTGCTCTAAAGTACGGAGAAGGTGCTTGCCTTTCACTGGTAGAAATCACAGGGCCAGGCCCTATAACCAAAGTGAGTAATGAGTTTGGCCTGTTGGTTCACATATTGCACAGAGAAGAAAAACTAAACAGTGATAATGTCAGTGCCTAGGGACTAAACTAATGAACTCTCTTAATTCAGCAGACATTTCTCAAGAGTCTAGAATATATCTTGAATGAGGCTTCAGAAGAAATGGAAAAATAAGGTATAATTGCTCATATGTGCATATTGTTTTAAGTTTTGTGAAGCACTTTTCTCACCCCATTTTATAGATGAGAGAACTGAAGCTTAGACATCTTAAGTAATTTGCCCAGAGGTAAACAGTGGCCAAGACAGGACTTTAACCTAGGTCTTTAGACCCCCAACTTTAATACTCTTTCCAATGTACCTTAGTGCCTGACATAAGAGAGTCCCTGACCTCTTTGATGTTACAATCTAATGGCGGGGTAGTGGTGGAGGGGGAGACCATCTCTAAAAATCATGCATTATAATTTAGAGCCTAGAAGGGAACTTAGAGGCCATCTTTTAATTCTCTCGTTTTACAGATGAGGAAACTGAGACCCAAGGGGCTAAAACTTATAGGATTATATATTTTTAGGGGCAAGATATTTCAAAGGTCATGTAGTTTACCTCCGCATGTAAATGAGAAGAGGAAACTGAGGTCCAGAGAAATCAAATAATATGCCCAAGGTCATGTTAGAAGTAAGTGGCAAGGCTAGTATGTGAACTCACTTCTGCTGGCTCCCAAATTCATATGGTAATAGTGCAATGACAAAGTAACCTTTAGAGTCAGTCTGAGTTCTTATAGTAGTTCTGATACAATGGCCTTTTTAACTCCAAATCACAGGCTTTTAGGCAGTCTGGTCCAGAAATCTCACCTGTGTGGGCCTAGTTGCTCAAAGCAACATCCCAAGGGGATACATGGAAGACATTAATATCCTCCAGCCCCACCCACCTCAGGCTTCCAGGCAACCCAGCTAGGCCTAGGTCCTTGGATTTCACTGTTTTCAGCACTTGTTTCTGTCAGGCACCAAATAGGAAAAACTTAACACCCCCCCGCACCCCTTTCTCACTGCTCTGCCCTAAGGAAAGGGTGCTTGAGGCTTCTGCAGCCACTGACGTCCCTGGGCGCTGACCGCGCGGCCTCTGCTGTGCCCAGCCCCCGCCCACCTCCGAGCTTTCGTTTCTTCGCGAGCCCAGCCCGCTCTCCCCCACCCCCCCACCCCCTTCACCTCCGGTCCCCCAACCCCAGTTCCATCGGTAGGTTTCGTTTCTTGGTCGGTTTCCTCTTTCCCATTCCTGATCGCACCCTTCGGGGCGGGGCCAGCGGCCCCTAGATATGGCTTTTGCCCCTCGCCTGGGAGACTTCATTCTCAGATTCTTGGAGAAGATGCGGCCGCCGCAAGTACCTGCTGTCCGCCGTCAGGCCACTGCTATATGCTCCTCTAACCTGGACCCGAACCGCTTCTTCGTCTTGGAGCTGCCAGACTCTGGTCTGGTTCATTTCACCCTGAGTGACGGCAGCGGTGACAGCGCAGACAGGCGCGCCTTGGCCAGCAGAGATCCCCGGCTAGAGACGTTCCTCCTCGCTCCAGGGCGCTGCTACTCCCTGTGCGTGCCCATAGCCCCAGGCTCGGGCTACAGGGGCCGGATCCGCGCTGCGCGCTTGCACCACCACCTGGTACATCAACTTAGGCAAGACCCTTTCCAGAAGTGCCAGCTGCGGAGCCTACTCGCCTACTCCCCTAACAATCCTCCGGGGAACACAGAGAAGGGCGTCATCCTGTGGGATCCCCAGGACTGCCTGCAGATACAGCACGCTTTGGAGGGTCTGCTGGGAGCTTGCGAGGCTCCACGCCCACATTTGGGCATGTTTGATTCTGACCACAGTGGCCTTCTGTGGCAGAGTCTGTGCGAGCTGCCAGGAGGAGCAGGAGATGAAGGGCTGAAGTTCCGAGTGGTGCCCTCTGTGGAGCCCCTGCTGCACCCTATGGTGCCAGAACTGCCCATCTCTGTGGTGTATCCCAATATTGAAAATGCCCGAAAGGTTTTTGAGGAGGTAAGAATTCAGGATCAACCTAGGATGAACTGTGCTAAATTGGGGAAAAATAATAAGGTGTAAGGCATCAAAAATTTAGAACTGGAGGGGACCATAAGAAAAACCTTCTCATTTTACATATAAGGAACACAGGTTTCTTTATATGTAAAGGAAGTTTGTTTTTAACATAGAAGGTTAAATGACTTCTCCAAGGTCACACTGGTGTTTGTGAACTCCAAACCTTGGAATTCAAACCTAGATCCTCTGATGCCAAATGTTTTCTAGAAATAATCTAATCCAGACTCCTCATTTTACAGATGTGAAAAGCTACGTCAGGAGAGGCTGTAGTTGTCCTATCCAACTCTGTGATCTCATTCGGGCTTTTCTTGGCAGAGATCCTAGAGTGGTTTGCCACTTCCTTCTCCAGCTCATTTTCCAGATGAGCAAACTGAGGCAAAGGACTTGCCCAGGGTTATACAGCCAGAAAGTATCTGAGATCACAGTTGAACTCAGGTCTTCCTGACAGGGCCCGACAACTCTTATCTACTTTGCTGCCTAGCTGCCCTGGAGGTCATAAAAGAATAAATTTAGATGTAGTAAGGACTTTGTAAGACAAACTTGTCAACAAACATCCCTCTGCCTTCTTCTTTGTGGAGGAAGAAATTGAGGCCCAAAGAGATAAAGTAGTTTGTTCAGGGTCATACAAGTAGTAGGTTGCAGAGGTGGAATTCCAAACCAGCTCCCCTGACTCTAAATCTGGTTCCCTTTCTAACTTAACTAGATTTGTCCTTACCTATATTTGACAGTCATTTGATATTTTACCCCCAGAAACTGGTTGCTTCTTACTATTTTTTTTTGTTTGTTTTAGTTTTGATTTTGGTTACCCTACCTGTAACTGATTCTGGACTGGTAGATTTCATGAAGAAGGTTATTCTTTGGGAGAATGAGACCTCTTTGTTGGCCACTGTTATGAGAAATGAGAGTTCTGGAATCTTGGGTTCTAAACAGTGCTCTGGTGGTAATTGATTTTGTAACTTTAGGCCAGTCCCAAGACCTCTATATATTACTATGGGAGAGAATGAAATCTCAGAGGACCACAGCACAGGGTAAAAAACATGGAACTGGATGTAACTTTAGAGATGAATTAATCCAATCCTCCAAACTGAAGACCATGGAGGAAAAATGACTTGCTGAAAGTCTGCTCCTTCCCTCTACACTCCCATCATGGAGGTACTGTGAGAAATGAGCAGAGGTAGCATGGGAAGGTATTCATGAAAAATGATGTTCTGCTGTTATGATAACAATATTCATGGTACTATTCTAGGTGTCATGCCATTAAGAGAAAGAAGAGAAACTCCAGATTCATCTCTCAAGATACTTAGTATAATAGATTACAACACTGACTGGTCACCAAATGTTTTGCGAGTATACCAAATGTAGACCACAATTAGTTATGCTTTGTGCTTATGATGATCTTGGTCAATTCATTTCACTTTTTTGAGCTTCAGTTAATTACTTTATCTATAAAATGTTGTTAAGTAAAACTTATAGTAATAAGCTGACAGAGACATTTGTGAGGATCAAAAGGAGATAATTTATATAGAGTATTTTATGTAACTAAAGTCTTATATTAACAGTTAACCAACTAATCAATAAGCAAACATTTATTAAACACTTATTATGTGCCTGGGGGTAGCTAGGCAGTGCAGTAGATAGAGTACTGGCCCTGGAGTCAGGAGAACCTGAGTTCAAATCCATCCTCAGACACTTACTAGCTGTGTGACCTCAGGCAAGTTATTTAATCCTGTTTGTTTCAGTTTCCTTATCTACAAAATGAACTGGAGAAGAAAATGTCAAACCATTCCAGTATCTTTGCCAAGAAAACCCCAAAAGGGGTCATGAAGAGTTTTAACACAACAACAACAAATTATGTGCTCACATTGTTGAATAACAACAACAAATTATGTGCCCACACAGTGCTAGGCCCTAGGGATAGAAATACAAAGAATGAACCAGAACCCTCATTTCTCATAACAGTGTCCAACAAAGAGGTCTCATTCTCCCAAAGTATAACCTTCTTCTTCTACCCGGCCAGAATCAGTTACAGGTAGGGTAACCTATCAAATCAAATACGTATATGTATATGTATATGTATATGTATATGTATATGTATATGTATATGTATATGTATATGTATATGTATATGTATATGTATATGTATATGTATATGTATATGTATATGTACACATATATGTGGAAATATACTGAATGAATATAAAGAAAATAAATACAAATAGGTAGTTAGTAGTTAAATACAATTTAAATAAAACATTAAAAGATCTAGAAATGGAATCTCATCTGATTTAGCAGAGGAGGAAACTGTGGCCCAGAGATGTTAAGTAACTTGCCCAGAGTTGCATAGATAGAAAGAGAACTGTGGGATTTGAATGCTGGTTATCTGACTCCAGAACCACTAACCAATCTTTTGCCTATCCTGTGCTGATTCTTCTGTTACACAAATATGAGGTTTTAGTAATTTTATTTTCTGTTGTTATTGTTCTTTCTTTGTTTTCAATGATTAACAGTTTCCATTAGAAAGAAAGGTGACAGTGCTAACTTAGGTTAGTGTTTTTGCCAATGGGAAGCCTGTGTCTGTTGTCTGAGAACACTTAGCCAGTTGAAAAAAATCATTACAGGAAGGTAACCCTCTGGATGATAAATTTATTTGGCCATAACTCTCCAGATTGACTGCTCACATACATATATACTGTACATGCATATAAGGACATGGAATAAAGTATGGGCCCTTTCTTTGAAGTATGAATGTTTTAAAAGTATTGGTTTGTATGACCTATAAAAACAGATTTTATTAATCTTTTATTTTTACTTCTTCTGTCTCCCAATATATCCCTCTTTTGTCTCCCTCCCAGAGATCCATTCATCCATTTAAATAAAAATAAGGTGAAAAAGGTCAATATAACAAAATATATTGAATATGATGAATAAAGAGCAGTGTTCCATACCCATGATTTCCACTTACTTGTGTAAAGAAGTCAGGGGAGTTTTTTCTCATAGTTCTTCCTTAGAGTTATAATTTTATGCCATTCATTTTCAGCCATTTTGTTGTTCATTCCAGTTATGTTGCTGTTGTCATTGTGCACACTATTTACTTAGGTCTTTTCCACTTCATATCATTTCATATTTCTTCCCATCCTGCTCTTTATTCATCATATTCTTTTCTTAATGAAGTATTCTAAAATGTCCATATGCCATAGTTTGTTTAGTCACTGTCAATCTATGGATATCTGCTTTGTTTAAATTCTTTACTTCTGGAAAAAATGCTATGACAAATATTTTAATAGTGTGTATGGGACTTTTTTGTATCATTGATCTCTTTGAAGTAAATGCCTAGCAAAGAAATCTCTGAATTCAAGAACATGAACATTTTAGGTACTTTCTTGGTGCAATTCCCACTTGTTTTCTAGAATGGTTGAACCAATTTTGCTTATCAGTACTTGTGTATTCTTGGTCTTCACAGGTCTAAACAATAGAGTCCTAATAGATCTAAAATATGTCTGATGGGGGTGTTCCAAGGAAGGAAGGAGTTTTGGGATTTCATGAATGAAAATTGTCATTACAGTGTGCATCTTTAATTCCTGAGGCTCAAGAAGTCCTTAATTTGGTGGATAAATTCCCGAAGAATGTTCAGAAGGGAAAGTTCCCTGTCATTGTTATTGAGGGCTTGGATGCTACTGGTAAGAGACTATTTCTTTATTCATAAGTCAGAATAATAATTATGGAACTTGGGTTAATTTTCAATTCAGCAAATGCTCATTAAGTAATTCTGTGCAAGGCACCATAAGTAGGTATGGGGATGGATGCAAGGATGAAAAGTTACATGGGCCATCTTAGTTTGTGCTTTGCCTGATCCTAATGAGTAAGACATTCTTTTGTCTTGTGTATGAAATACAGGCAAAACTACAGTGGCCCACAAGGTTGCAAAAGCACTGAATGCTGTCTTCTTAAAGTCACCCCCACCCAGTGTCACCCAGTGGAGAAAAGTATTTGATAATGAGCCAACAATCATCAGGCGGGCATATTACTCTTTGGGAAACTATATCGTTGCTTCTGAAATAGCTAAAGCATCTACCCAGGCTCCTGTGATTATAGACAGGTAGGTATAAAGGTATATTTAATCACATATCTTCTTTATTTTTAATTTTTTTATGGGCAGTATTTTTAGTGAAATAAAAAATACAGTTCACATATGCATAGGAGTATCAGGTTTATAAATCCCTCTCCACTCAATAACACAGTGAGGTCTAAGGAGTTCAAGGATTAGCAAGGAGTATTGGGAGATTTTGACTAAGTGACTTCTGAGGTCCGATTCCACTCTTAGTCTATGAATTATTACTCACATTATACAGATAAAGGAAAACGAGGTTTACAGTGAAGTGAAATGACCTGATTGTCAGAACTAAGATTCAATCTCCATATCCCTAAATGCAAGTCCTTCTTAGCACCATACAAAATAATAATACTATTAAAGCAGCTAGCATTTATATAGGGCTTTAAGTTTTGTAGAGCACTTTATAAATGTTGTCTTTCTTGATCCTCACAACAACCCTGTGAAGTACCTGCTATTATCATCTTCATTATACAGATGAGGAAACTGAGTCAAAGTGAGCTCGAGCACTTAACCCAGGTCACGTAGCTAGCAAACAATTGAGGCTGGATTTGAAATCAGATCTTTCTGACTCCAGGTCTTGTTGCTCTATGCATTGTTCTACTAGCTGCCTTTACATCCTAAGGGATGTTGGTATAAGCTTTTAACAACCCATACTCTTCATGTAATGTAGAATTTGTTGTTCAGGGAGACATTTCATCTGAGTAAGCCCCAAGCAATGAAAACTTTGCTTTTCCTAAAAGGGACTGAGGCTAGGCAAAGAATGAGGTACCATTAAGGCTTTAGGCTTCATTATAGCATTCTCAATTCCCTAGAGTTTCCCAGTTGACTGGTTTATATAGGTTGCATATTGTCTTTTATATAGATTGCACATTATATAGATTATGTAGATTGTATTATTATTACAGCAGATCTTTGGCATCTGTGGTCAGTTAAGTCAGCTAGTATTTGTTAAGTGTCTTTTATATGCCAGGGGATTCAAAGAAAGGAAAAATATAGTCCCTGAGCTCAAAAAACGTTTTAGTCTAATGGGAGAGACAGCATCCACAGAGCTACATACAAACAAAATATATCCAGGATAAATTCGGGGCAGGGGAAATCTCCAAAGTGCCAAATGTGCTCTTAATTGACAAGTCTAATGGCCTTTTCACAATCTGCATTCTTCCTGACCACTACATACCTCTGAAGCCATCACCCTCTTCAGTTTGATACTCTCTCTTTTCTAGGTTCCTGTGATTCCACTCTCTCCTTCTCCTCCTCCTCCAATTCTGACTGCTCCTCCTAAGTCTCTTTTCCTAGATCTACTTTGGGTATCCCACAGCTTTCTGCCCAGGGCCTTTTTATCTTCTCCCTCTATACTATTTCATTTGGTGATCTCATCAGCTTTCATGGATTCAGTTATTGTCTCTACACTGATGATTCTTAAAAATGCTTATCTAGGGGCAGCTAGGTGATACAGTGAATAGAGCATGGGCCCTGGAGTCAGGAGGATCTGAGTTCAAATCCCGCCTCAGACACTTCCAACATCGAGGAGGACATTGTGACCTAGCTGAAAAACAAGGAAGACAAAATTAATCTTGCACATAGAAGTGGTTAAGACTCACGATTGAAAAATGTCCATTTTGTAACCAAAAGTTCCTGCTAAAGGATTAAAATGAAAGTTTATTAAAATCAGGCATTAGCAGTACCTATTCCAGGTGGTTTAGAATCCCCTTCAGCAAATGCTTATCAAACACCTGTCACTTGCATCATCATCATCATCATCATCATCATCATCATCATCATCATCATCATCATCATCAATAATAAACTCTGTAAAATGCTCTCTAAACATTAGAGTTCTCTAAATTGTGAGCTGTTAAAATCCTTGTTGTCATCATAACTTGTGCTTAGTACTTTCTGATTACAGAGGGCTTTGCATATGTTATTGGATGCCTTATCATGGCATGGGGGAAGAAACTAAGGTTTATAACTTAGTTTTGCTACTTTACTACTTGAATGAACTTGGATAAGTCCTAATCTATATTGATCTTAGTTTCTTCATGAGTAAAATGAAGGATGAAGTCCATGTGGCAATCTGTAAGGTCTCTTCTGACTATAATTCTTTGATCCTATGATAATGTAGGCTTATATTGCTCAGAAATATCAGTGTTGGGATTTGAATCCAGGTTTCCTCCTCCTCTCCTATTGAAAATGCTGATCTTGGAAATAATCTAGTCAAGCTTCCCATCTAGTCCAGTATTTCACCTCAGGTCCAGTTCTTAGAACATTCTCCAGAGAAGACCAGTTAGCCTTTACTGTGTAAATATCACATGTAACAAGAAACTCGTGACTTCTTGTATCCTTGCAGGTACTGGCACAGCACGGCTGCTTATGCAATTGCCACTGAGGTAAGTGGCCTTCCCCAGTACCTACCTCCCGTTCATCACCCTGTGTATCAGTGGCCCGAGGACTTGCTCAAACCTGATCTTGTACTGCTGCTAACTGTGAATGCTGAGGCAAGGATACAGCGGATCCAGAGACGTGGGATACATAAAACAAAGGAAGAAATTGAACTGGAGATCAACCAGTTATTTCGTGAAAAGTATGTCTTCGTTCTATGGCATAACTGATTGAGGTTGGGAGCTAGGAATGGGAGAAACCTATTCCCTCCAAGTCAGGAGTCTCTGGAAGCTTCACTCATCGGGATAAAGTGATGCTAATGGGCTAGAAAAGCCAGGTAGAGGGAAAGGCAGAGGAGAGGGGAGACATGAAATGAATAGTCCAACTATTACAAGAGTCAAGTTACTTTAGTACAATTCACTCCAACAAATCTTTATTAAGTATATAATAATATTATTATTATTGTTATTTGCATAGCATTTTAGGGTTAACAAAGCACTTTACCAATATTGTTTCATTTGATCCTCACAACCCTGAGAGACAGGTGCTTTTTAATGTCCATTTTACAGATAAGTAAGCTGAGACAGGCATAGGTCAAATGACTTGCTCAAGATCACACAGCTATTAAGTGTCTGAGATCAAATTTGAACTAAGGTCTTCTTAACTCCAGGCCTATCACTATTCACTGTACCACCTAGCTACATCTCCTATCAACCAGGAACTGGGCTAAGCACTGTGAATGAGGACAATGAAACAGTTGCTGCTCTCATGGAGATTACACTCCACTTGGGGTGCAACATTCCCAAATAAGTAAATATATTGTAATTTGATGAGAGGGAAAAGTAATGGATGGAAGGAAGGAGGAAGGTGTCAAGGAGGGTGGGATACTTGAACTGATTACTGAATAAAAAGATACTGAGAAGAGGAACAGAGGAGGGAAGAGGCATTCTAAGAATGGGGGCCAATGACTTGTACAAAAGCACTGAGGTGAGAGATTGAATGAGGAAACCCAGAAAATGGCTACCAGCATAGTGTGTATGGAATGCAGAGTGCACAGAATGGGGTCATTTGAAATAAATCTAGAAAGGTGAACTGGAGCTCAATCATGGACAGCTTCAAAGTTGAGGTGAAAGTGTTTGTGTTTTATTATTGAGGCATGTCGCTGTACTAAAATTCAGTTGAAATGTGGAGAGAAGGGGGAAGCACAAAACCAGACTTGGAGTGCTAGAAAGAAATAATTAAGTACAAGAGTATTCTGAAGCCCAAGTCTCCAAATATCTTCATGCCATTCCCTCTGCCTCCTACTGAAGTCTCTAGCTCCTGCCCTGGGTCCCTGAGAATTCTGCATAACTAACCCAGTCAAGATACTCCAGGATGATGCTTTTCAGCTTGGCCCACATTCTCTTTCTGCATCTTGTTTTTCTCCCCCACCCTACAGCCCTCCAGGGCAGTCACCCTCCATCTCTAAATTTGGGAGCACTAATTAAAACACCGCTCCAGTTCCTTGGAACTAGCTGAAAGGACTTTACATATATCTCAAATGATCTTCACAACAACCCTTGGAGATAGGAAATAGCTACTAGTAGAGTTTGTCCAGAATGCAGACGAGGAAACTGAGTTAGTCACTTGGTCAGGGTCACACAACTAGTATAATGTCTGAGGCTGAATTTAAACTCTTGTTTTGCTGACTCCATGTCCAACACTATCCATTGTGCCACTAGTTATGTCAATCAGTTGTCCTATGGCTCCACTAACTATTCCTGTGACTTTCAAGTTTAAAATATCCTTTTCTGGCTACCACTCCCAAATATGTGTTATCTTCCCTTTTTTAGAGAATAAGCTTCTGGATGGCAGAAATGGCCTTTCTTTTTGTATTTTTATCTTCAGAGCTTTGCTCAGTTCCTGGCACATCCTTTTCATTCAGTGCTTTTTCATTAATAGGAAAGAACTAGGGCATTGAAGAATTGTAGGAATTTGGATTTATGCAAGTTACTTAAGCTGCTTATATGTCATCAGTTATGTAGAAACGTGGTTCTAGAACTGAATTCTAGTCCACCTACTCCAACCCATTCATTTTATACGTGAGGAAAATGAAGCCTAGAGAATTTGAATGACTATTTTTTCGGATAACAGAATCAATATGTAGCAGAACTGGAATTTACACTCAGATCTGACTTCAAATCCAGGACACTTTCCATTGTACTGTACTGCCTTAAATATTCCTACAAATGTAAAATAGAGAATTGAACTTAGTGTTGGGGGTTCTTTAAATTTTCATCTATCTCTAAATCCTATGAACAGGGACAAAAGAACAAGGAGGGAAAACAAGAATGATTATCACTGAAACTGATCTACCTTCAGTATTCCAGGATTTTTATATTATTCCCATGTGACTAGAACCAGATACTGTTGCCTGTGCCCTACAGGAGAATGTAGAAAATTGTCTGTTTCTTTATCTGCAAAATGAGCTAGAGAAGGAAATGACAAATCATTCCAGTACTTTGAAGAGTCAGACATGACTGAAAAGTGACTGAACAACAACATATATGTATAAATATAAGAATACATATGTGCATATATGTACATATGTGTGATTCTACATACTTGTGCACCTATATCCATACACATGTGTATATGTGTATATACCTTTTGTATTAAAGTGTAAAGCAATACTGACCTGTATTGGTAGAAAGGGCTTTGTGAAGTGCTGAAATGGATTATTGAAGTAAGTTCGTATAGAGAGTGCTGTAAAAGTGAGACAGAGGTAATGCAGCCCAAAATTGTGTGGTCTCTACTTCTTGGTCAAAACAACCCCTGTTCAATCTTGTCCAGATTACCCACTTTTCCCCTTTTGCTTTTCAGGGTGGAGATATCCTATCAGAGGATGGAGAATCCAGGATGTTACATAGTGGATGCCAACTTAGACAGAGCAAAAGTCATCCAGATTGTTTTAGACGTAATTAAAAAGTATTGTACCTCATTGTAGTCACTCCTGGGAGGTGACAGATTTTTACCTAATTACACATTAATAAACCTCACCCCAGAATGTATCCCACTATTTTTCTAGATCCCTATTAGATAATTACTGTGGGAGGAAAAGGAGGAACTTAATATGCATCATACATACATAACCATGGGGCTAGAAGACCTAGGATCAAATGCTACCTCTGATGCTTACTACCTGTGGGGCTCTGGGCAAGTCACGTGACTACCGTGGGCCTCAGTTTCCTTATTTGTAGAATGAAAGGTTGGGACTCAGTCTTAGATGTTCATTCAAGCTTTAGACTTGTGATCCTATGAGATCTATGTGGCAGGCACACAAGACCAAGATGACTAAGATCATTGCATTTGTAGTCAGAGAACCTAGGTCAGGATTCTGACTCTGCTACCTACTAGCTGAGACCCGGAGAAAATTGCTTCCATCACTCTATCCTCTAAGTTGCCTTCCAGCTCTATATTCTGTGATCCTGTTTTATGAATGTGTGCACAAACACACACATATATGTGTGTATATGTGTACATATACATGCATACATATATGTATCTGCACAGTACATTCCAAAACATTCTCCTCTGGATAATGCTTGCATCATAGCCTATCTTTTATCCAGATATTCTCTTCCATGATGTCATGATAGGATATTCTCCAGCAGTGGGTCAATTAAGGATTCCTACCTTTATTAAAAAAAAATCCTGGAACACACTGCAACTCCAAACTCCAAACAATCCTGGTACTATTTTCTTACCTTCGTTATTAAAAGCAATCCTGAAAAAGTAGGTCTGTATGACCTTGCATTTCCTCCCAAGTACTCATTACTTCACTCCTCTATCACCTTTTGCATCCTTTTGAATCTCACTGCTTTTTCAGGGAGATAGCAGGCATATAACAGCAGCCCTGAGAGGTTTTTGTTTGTTTTTTTGGGGGGGGTTTCTTTTGCTTCATTGAGAGCATAGTTATATTCTGCCAGCCCTCAGACTCTGTATTGTAATCACTGACATTATTTGGATGTGCCTGTGAAGATGACTATTTCTTCAACTGGATGTCCCTCCTGAGAGTAGCTTTTTCTGTTTAGTGCCATCTCCTATCAAGAATGGCTTCCTTGCCCAGTAGGCTTAGGACTCGTGACTGGGTAAGACACTAGATCATACATGGGACAAAGCAGAAAAGGGCATAGTTCTCCTTGTAGCTGAATTTTGGGACATCTTGGCTGGCCCTGGACTTGCATTTAAAAATTGACAAGGTAAGGCTTGAATGCAAAATGCTCTGAGAAATGAACATTGGCATTTTAAGAATTGTATAAAACTCTTCACTATCTCCCAGGGGCCTTCAGAATAAAGTACAAGTTCCGAGCCTGGGATCCATGTCCCTCCGTACACTCCTAGACATGAGCAGTCTGCTCAACACTTGCCTATTACTGTTTGCTAAGCATCTGCATTATCTGCGTTTGTACCTCTGCCCTTTCCAGGCCCTTTGCCAGAGATGCTGATCTCTCCCACCCTCCAATGCCACATTCTACCTTTCTTACCCATACATTATGGCTCAGCTCAAGTACCACCTCCCCTAGTTTCTCCCCTGGACATATCCAAATTGATATCGATATCTAAATAGATATAGATATATAGATATATATGTGGAAATATATATGGACATTATGTAAGTATATGTATCAATCCCCTGTATTCATCTTTGAACTCATGGCCATTATTGCCTATGTTTCACCCATTGTTAATTGTGTATTATGACATTGAAGGTCCCTGGATCTGAAATCAGAAGACTTGGACTTAAATTCCTTCTCTGCATACTGACATATATATATATATATATATATATATATATATATATATATATACATATGTGTGTGCATGTATGTATCTATCCCTAAGCAAGTCATTGCCATCTCTAGGGTCTCAGCTTGGTTTTGTTTTGTTTTTTAATCTTTAAATGAGGGGGTTGGACTAGAAATTGCAGAACTCTTTTCTAGCACTAAACCCTCTGATAGTATAAGCTATTTAAATATTGTGGCTATATAACTTTTTCTAGGTCTTGTCTCTATTGTAGATTTTAATTTCCTTGATCAGAAGGACACTGCAAGTCATAAAACAATTCTATGCACATAATAGAAGTTTAAGAAATATTCAATGGTTTGTGAATAGTTGACTTTTATAAACTTCCTTCCAATCTTCTTGTTATTGAGTGATCTTCTCCCACCCTCTTCCCCCCCCCCCCAAAAAAAAAGTGTGGCACTGAAAACAAATTTCTTGCACTGAAATTGGAATATTTAACTTAACTATTTCAACATTATGTTTATGGGGGTGTTCGTATGTTTTTTTTCCCCTGTAGTGATTCTGATAAATTAATTAAAATTCAAGCTTAATGAAATACTGGTTGTGAATCATTGTAGTATGGATTTAATTCATCTTGCTAAACGGAGTACTTTGACAAATGTGATTTTTCAGAAATTCTCCTTGAGTGTAATTTTATGTCAGTCACATAACACTGTTTGCCTTAGTTTCCTCATCTGTAAAATGATCTGGAGAAGGAAATGACAAACCAGTCCAGTTTCTTTGCCAAGAAAACTCCAAAATGGCACCACAAAGAACTGGACACGACTAAAACAACTGAAAAATTATTATTTTCATTTATAAGAATATTCAGGACTTCAAAAATCTGTAATATAATTGGTATGGAAACTTCCTTCTCTAAATTATACTTCTGAGTGTTGCCTAAGGCTCAGAGATGGAACTGAAATCCAAGTCCAACGTTATTTACTATATCTTTTTTCCTCTTTATAATACATGTGTGCTGGAGCGAACTCGGTGGTATGGAGGAAGGTGGTTGCTGTGGCGGCCACGGCAGGGGTGGGAGCCGCAGCTGGGTGGGTGGATGGAGATGGTGGGGCAGAGGGCCAGCGGTGTGGTGGCGGGGGCGGGGCGGGGCGGGGCGCGGCGGGGCGCGAGGACTGGGCCATGGCGGAGCCCCGGGGGAGTCGGCGCTGCTGGACTGCTGGACAGGTGGCTGCAGCAGGGCCTGGGCCGGGGGCCTGGCGGCGGGGAGGCCGGGGACTGTAGGCCCCCCACCCACCAGGAGCCGGAGCCGGAGCTGGACTATGAGGCTCGGCCGGCTGGAGCCACTGCCACCACCCACATGGTGGCGGGAGCCATGCCCGGGGTTCCTGGAGTACTGCGTGGTGTATCCAGTCGACTGTGTCAAGACTGGGTTGCAGAGCCTACAGCCAGACCCAGCTGCTCGATACCGAAATGTGTTGGAGGCCCTGTGGAGAATTGTGCGAACCGAAGGCCTGTGGAGGCCCATGCGAGAGCTGAACATCACTACAACGGGTGCCTGGCCTGTCCATGCCCTTTATTTTGCCTGCTATGAAAAGTTAAAATAGACATTGAGTGATGTGATCCATCCCGGGGGCAATAGCTGTATTGCCAATGGTGCAGCAGGGTGTGTAGCAACTTTACTGCATGACATGGCCAAGAATCCAGCAGAAGGCTTGGAAATCTGAACCTGGACACCACCGCTCCTGGGGCGGTTGCCTCCTCCCTTCTTCTTGGGCCATCATCAGTGGTCAACAGAGGATGCAGATGTACAACTCACTGTACCATCGGGTGACGGCAGAATGAAGGGGCTGGAGCCTTTTACCACAGCTACACCACTCAGTTAACCATGAATGTCCCTTTCCAAGCCATTCACTTCATAACCTATGTGCAAGAGCACTTTAACCCACACAGACAATATGACCCCAGCTCCCATGTCATCTCTGAGGCCTGTGCAGGAGCTGTAGTTGCTGCTCTCACTACCCCTTTGGACATTTGCAAAATACTGCTCAACAGCCAGGAATCCTTGGCTTTGAAATAAAATATTAGTGGACATATCACTTAGTGTCTTCAGGACGGTGTACCAGGTAGGAAGGGTGACTGCTTACTTCCGAGGGGTGCAGGCCAGTCATTTACCAGATCCCCTCCACGGACCATCTTGCCTGAGTTCTTCAAATACCTAATCACCAAACACCAAGGAGGAGCGAAGAGCTGGGAAATGAGGCAGCATCATACCAGGGCTTGGTACTGCCCTGCTTCTTCTACCCTATTACTACCTCTGGTTTATGTCGGAGGGGAGGTGGAAAAGGCCTTTTTGAGGATGTGGGTGTTGGCACCAGTGCCACTTCTTGCCAGTACCCATTGCAGCTCTCCTGCCTTTCCTTGCCCAGCAGAGCTTCCCCCAAGGAAAGGCAGTGCCGTACACAGCAGCACAACATCTACAACTTCTCACTCGTCATCTTTGCCCAGGTGTCCTGTTCCAGATTATAGAGTGAAAAGTCGAGCTCCTTCTCTTGGTTCTTAATAAAGAAGCTTCTTTAAAGAAAATAATGATACATGTGTGCTTATATATTTAACCATATCTTTGTGTGAGCACACATGTGAATGCACACATAGGTATATGCATGTCTATATACATATGTGTATATGTATGTATATACATACATACACACAGATATATAACATTTACCTGCCTACCTATCAACTTGGGAAATAGGATCCTATAATTAGAACTAGAAGGAACCTTGGAGAGGTCATCTGGTTCAATCTTTTCTTTTTTCAGATGAGGAACTTAGACTCAGAGAAGTTAAATGAGTTACTCAAGGTCATGTAGTCAGTAAGTGGTAGAGGCAAGATTTAATTCCAGATCCATTGATTCTAAATTGAGGGATTTTCTGGGAATTCCCCTCTATATTTTGAAATGTGTGTATCTACATGTATGTATTTCTATTTGATGTTCTTTAATTGAAACCATATTTCCTTTGAAACAGTTGACACATGGCAAGAGGGTATTTTGTTAATGGGATGCCTAATTATATTCCTTGCTTTGTTTACTTTAAACATTTTGACCTGTTTAAGATGATGGCATATAAAAACAATTAAACTTTTAATGCCTTTTTATTGTCAAGATAACCAAATAAATATGTCAAAATAACCAAATAGATATATTCAGATGAATTATAGGCTTTCCTAAGAAAAGCTTTTTCCAGTTCATTGTATGTTATTGATGCAGTCTTTAAATATTTGATACTGTTTTTAAGTAGAAATTTATGGGCCTTAAAGACAGAGAATGGACTTCAAATTGAATTAGGTTTGGAAGTCTAAACAATATTTGGAGAAGGTAGAGTTTTAAAGTAAATACTGTCATTTGAGAAAAGTATATTTGTTTTCCATATGGGATATCATAGGGTTTGGAGCTGCAGGAATTACAGGATAGTAGATTTAGAAGTGGAAGCGCCTTTGAGGTCATGACATCCAAACCTGTGATTTTTCGGATGAACAAAGAGTCATATTTCCATACCCTTTGCCCCTCCCCTTATTTTATGGCCAGGAAACTGAAGTCCAAAGGAGTTATGAGACTAGTATAAAGTCACAAAGAAAGTGAGTAGCATAACCTAAATTTGAACCCCAGATCCTCTGATTTTCAGTCCATTGCTTAATCAGGAGATTTCTCTGTACCTTCTGAGGAATGATTCTACTGAAATATAGGCTGTGTCCAAACTGTCATACGAAGCATATATTTTATAAAATATCTGTAATGCCAATGCAATACCCATGCTACTATGAATATGCATGATATTTTCAGGGTAAATTTGCAAAATATAATAAACTCTCTCCCTCGAAGGCAAAACCAAAATATTTATTTGGAACATCATTAGGATACCAGGAGGTAACATTTAACAAGGTAGTCATCAGTAATCCAGAGAGTGTCAACATTCCAAGCCTTCTTTCTGTCAGGCCTCTCCACAAAAACAGGTTCCCTTAGACAAGATTCCTCCCTCTGCCCATTCAAACTGCTTCTCTCTCTCTCTCTCTCTCTCTCTCTCTCTCTCTCTCTCTCTCTTTGGGCAAGCTCCTCTCACAATAGTCTCCAGTGCCCCAGGCTCCATATGATCACAGGCTTCATGTGTTAGGCCCATTAATGGGATTAATGGGTGGGGAAGATCTTCCTATTTCATTATTATTACAATATCATAGAACAAGATGGCATCAACTCAGCAAGGAAAGATTATGTTTGAAGGTATAATTGATAATCAAGGTCAATTTGAGCATATAGTCTAAGCAGAAATATTGGCAATTTGACACAATTGGCAAAAATTGGCAGAAATTATGAATTTCTCATGTCCAGATAGAGTAATGAAGTTAATGACATAATGGGTTAAAAAAGAGTAGCTGACATTGATATAAGACCTTAAGGTTTGCAAAGTGTTTTACATGTTATCTCACTTGAACCTCACAACAGGTTTGTGAGGGACGTACTATAATTATTTCTGTTTTACAGATGAGGAAACTGAGACCAAGTGAGATTAATTAACTTGCCCAGGGTCATGTAGCTAGTAAATATCTAAGGCAGGAATTGGACATATAATGTACAAATTATAGGTAAATAATAACTGTAAAAATAAAAAATAGATTTATCCTCATTGTATTTGCCAAAAAAGAACAGACTAAGTGGTCTCAATAATAATTCACATTTATATAGTGTTTTATGGCTGTAAGGCATTATCTCTTTGAAGTGTGTTATTATACCTATTGTACAGATGAATATAATGAAGTTCATATAAATTTGCCTAAGGTGCAATGTAGGGGATGATGTAGGGAAAAGAACTTTGGACTTGGCATGAAAAGAGTTAGGTTCAAGTCCCAGTTTGTCATACACTAGCTGTTTTAACTTTGGGCTACTGTCTTCCATTCCTGGACTTCAGTTTAATCATCTGAAAAAATGATAGAGTAGAAATAAATGACCTATAAGTTTCTTTCCACCTCTAATAACAGATGAGTGACATAGCCAAGACTAAAACCATATCTCTCTAGTCCAATGCTTTTTTCACTTCAGGCTGTTATCTTGCCAAATGGAATTGTTTCTATTTCACACTTAAAGCTCCTAAAAACTTTACCCCTTCATATCTTTCCAGTCTTCTTACAATTTCCTCTTCCTTCCACACCATTTAGTCTGTGATTCACCTACACTTAGATACTTTAATTCCTCACTTGTGGGATACTCTCTTTTCTAACTCCACACCAGGCAGTCCCTATGTCTAGGATGTTTCCACTCCTTACTGCTGCCTCCTGGCCTACCTGCCTTCTTACAAGACTCATATCAAATCCCAAATGCTACAAGAAGTCCTTCTAGCAACCCCCTACCCAATTTATACAAATAGCATTGCTGATTCTTTCCCTCTAAGATTAGCCCAATCACTCTGTATATTTTGTATATACACTGTTATTTGCATATTGTCTCCACCATTAGAATGTGGACTCCTTGATGGCAGGAAACACGTTTGCCTTTCTTTGTATTCCTAAGGCTTAGTGTGATGCCTTGAGTAATTTTTTTTTTTAAAGCAATTGGGGTTAAGTAACTTGCTCAAGGTTACACGGCTAGTCATTATTTATGCGTGGGTGCTCATTTTCTGAGGCCGGATCTGATCTCGGGTCATCCTAACTCTGAGGCCGGCGCTCTTACTCACTGCGCCACCTAGCCGCCCCTTTAGGGCAATTGGGGTTAAGTAACTTGCCCAAGGTCACATGGCTAGGTTTTTGTTTGTGTTGATTAAATGTCGGAGGCCGGCTCCGAACTCAGGTCCTTCTGACTCCAGGGCCGGCGCTCTATTCACTGCGCCACCTAGCCACCCCCTATAATTTTTTTTTTAATTCTGTAAATAGTACACTTAGAACTGCCAATTTTATAATCAATTTTTTTTCCTGTGTTACCACGACCGTAACCTTCAGCTGCATTGTGAATATGATGGAAAAAGGTTTCCTTTTCCTTATTTTGTCCATAATGTTGTTGTTGACACTGGGAATAGGAAGAGACCAAATGTTCTCTCAAGTTCCTCTTCAGGTCTGTGTATTTATTATCTAAGAAACATGGTTACCTCTCACTCTATCCCACCCTGATGCTTCTCAAGTTATTGACTAACAAGCATTTATTGAGCTCCTACTAGATGCATTATACTTTATCTTTTATTGGGGGGAGGGGAGGGTGGGATATAATAGAAAGCCTATGTAGAGAAATGAATGGCACTTACTGAAAGAGGACTAGTAATAGGAACTCACAGGTGGCAAAAATGTACAGGTAAAAGGAGCAGTAAGCATTTAGAAAAGAGAGATAGATCCTTGAGAATTGAGAGGGTTTTATCCTCTGGTAGAACAAGAATGGTGGGTGACCCATTATTTCTACCCTAATCATACTATGCTTGCAAAATGTATCCAGGACTGAATAGCATGTGTTTTGAAAGACAACTAAATGAACTGAAATATGTCCAAAGAAGGACTAGAAGAATGGTGAACGTACATGAAACTAGACGATACAAGCATAATTTGAAAGATCTGGGGGTGGTTACCTGGAGAAGAGAAGTCTGGGGGGGTGGAAAGAGGGGCAACATAATAGCTGTCTCTAAACATTTGAATGTCTGTCACAGAGTAAAGGCACTATATATATATATATATATATATGTGTGTGTGTGTGTGTGTGTGTGTGTGTGTGTGTGTGTGTGTGTGTGTGTGTATATATTGCTTGGCCCTACATAGTTTGGAGTAAGAGTGATAGATGGAAGTTACAAAGACACAGTGTAAGGAAAAACTTACACTGAGCTGTCTAAAACCATAATGGACTGCCTCAAGAGGTGGTTGGTTTTTCCTCACTTGAAATTTTCAAGTGGAGGCTGGATGACCATTTCTCCATATATGTTTTCCTGAAAGTTATAGTTGTCATTATAATTAAATATATAATTTTTTTATTCTTTTGAGTCAAAATTACTTTTGATTCATGTTATTGATACTCTTCCCATTTAATCAGAATTTCTTTTTTTGTTTTTTGTTTTTGTCTTTTTGCAGGGTAATTGGGGTTAAGTGACTTGCCCAAGGTCACATGGCTAGTAAGTGTTAAGTGTCTGAGGAGGGATTTGAACCCAGGTCTTCCTGACTCCAGGGCCAGTGCTCTATTCACTGCCCCACCCAGCCACCCCAGAATTTCTTTTCCACTCAGAAAGACCCAGTGCCCTGGAGTAGGAGTTAAAAGATTTGGATTCTTTTCTCAGATATGTTATTATTAACAATATGACCTTGAATATGACCTTATTTCCTTCTTATGGACCCCAACTTCCTCACTTTAATAATGAGGTTTTTCCAGGTAATATTTCAGAATTCTTTCAAGTTCTAGTATTCTATTGTTCAAGTTTTCCTCACTGGAGTGGAAGGGGGAACTAAGCAATTAAATATTATTTTTCATTAGTGATGAGATTTGTCAAAACAAACTTTTCAGAATTTCAAAATGCAATGCCAAATTTTATTTTCTCTCCTTTTGGGGCTACTTGTATTTTAGGTTGTGACTTATGAATACTGATTTTTATTTTGTCCCCAGCTCAAACAATTTCCTTTGAAACCAGGACCCCTGAGGATTTAGAGGAAGACATTTTTAAACAATGAGTAAATCCATATGTTTCAACAAATGCGTGACATTTTCTGCTGCACTCAGAGCTCATGAGGCAGAGGATTCTGTCTGCTTTGATGTTTTATGTGGAAAAGTGTAGCTACCTTCAAAATCTTCCCTTTGGTAAGGGTTCACCCTCTGGCTTTATTTTCTGAAACAGATGTTGAATTCATTTCAAAGTATCCTGAATACAAAAGTAGGAAAATATGAAAATATCTAAATGAGCTATTAATAGATCCAGAAATTCAAAAATTCTAACTATTGTTTTTCATCTTTGAAGTGAAACATGCATATATTATAATGATATAGTATATTACCCATATTTATTATATAGACTTCTACTTAGATACTTTGTTGAGGTTGTAATTGAATTATTACTGATGAATTAATATTCTCTTTACCAATGCAGATCACAGACACCTCATTCATGAAATTCGTATCTACATTTTCCATAAATCTTTCAAAGATAAACCTCCCAACTCACTGGAACCAGTCCTATGGTCTTTTTAATATCTTGGAGGCAGTAGTGTATTACTTGGGGAGGATGGGGGCATATTTTGTTTCAAACAAAAAGCCAGACCAATTGATTTTTTGATTACACATACTTGATGTCTTAGATGTCATTTCACATCCATATGTTATTGTTAATAACATGGCACAGCCTACTTAGATCTATCAAGCACTTTGCCAACACTTCTTGGGTCATCTATAATATTAATTCTTCAAAAATCTTATTCCATGATTCATGATCATATAGTAGTATTGGAAGAATATTGATATAAACAACAGCTTGCACTCTATGACCTCATCATTTTGGTAAGTCTCCTCAATAAACTCTCTGCATTTAAGAGAAAATGGTGTGTGTGAGTGTGTGTGTGTGTGTGTGTGTGTATGTGTATGTGTTGCATTCATTCATTCGTTTGTTCATTTGTTTCTTTCTTAATAGTAGCAATATATTTGTGATCATAGAAAACCCTATGTAAATTTCTAAATGTGACATAGCTTACTTCCCTGGAACTTTCTGCATTTTGTTTTCTAATATAATAAAGATTCTTGATAAACCCTTCACTTGGATTTTCAGCTTATGTTCATATTTGCTGTCTTTTTATCTTGCCTCTCCCCTTCTAGGTCCCAGGAAAGGATTGTATTCCATGTCTTTTGACTTCTGTCTTTCTCCTCTTTCCTTGTTTTCTCTAATCATCTCTCCTTTCTCTTCCTCCCCCTCTCCCTTCTTTCAATGCCTCTCCCTTCTTTCTTCCTTTCCCCTAGTTGCTGACCCCTCTTGACCTTGCCTTAGGGCATTATTTTTACTTGTCTTGATACAGAGACCATGACATTTTAAATTTTTGAATCATCTTAAAAATCAAATCCTAAGTGCCTTTGAAAGTATGAAGTTTCCATATGAATTTCTTTTGTTTCTATTTGGTCAATCCCATTCTATCTTCCTTATGTCATCTTTTTAAAGTGATATTTCCTCATTGGATATTGAGGTGGTAGAGTACAAATGTGGTAGTTCCACTCCTATGACTAATATTTTTTTCAGCTTTGAAGAATATGCACACACCCACACCCACCAATTATATCTTATTGTATGTTTTACACTCATTTTTACTTTCCATGTTTTCTTGCACTTGTACCTCCTCTACCAATGAAGTTCATAGACCATACATACTTTCTCATTTATTGTATGCAATTCTTGTCCATATATTTCCATATACCATTTGGACCCAGTGGATTTCTTCTTATTGCTCCCCCACACACTATTTCAAAGTTATTAAAGAGGCATCCCTAAAATGCCTGAAGATCTTTTCCATTTTACCTCTATTAGTTGTCCTTCTTCTGCTTTCATCTATAAATATTCTTGGTACAATCTAACTTGGTTAGGTCTCATGCCAAGATCTCTGCAAGATTATTTTCACTTCAATTTCTTTTTATGACTCTGTAAAACAGTATTATTTTTCTTTTTAAAAATTTCCTCCTCATTTTATGTAATGTTTGATTGATATTCTTGTACTCTGAACCTGTGTTGCACTTGGCTGCCATGTCAGCCACTTTGGCATGGGGATTGTTATTTCTGGACTGAGTTGTATCCTCAGCTGTTTTGGACCTTCTCAGTATGATTTTCTTACACTGGTTACTCTTCTCTAAGAATTAATAATAGATATGATTTTTACCTTTACCTACTTCCCACTTTCCAGAGCTGAAATCTTATTTAAACAAGTTAAATGGGAGCAGAAAAATTATACAAGATGTCTTATTTTTATCTTTATCCTATCTACTAAATTAATATTTGCATTGCTTTTGTTCTTAGTGTTTAATGATCTAAGTACATATAAAAAGCCAATTCAAAAATAACTTATTTCTGCAACCAGTTGTTTCCTGTCAATTTTGCTTTTAGTAGTGCTGTTTGGTGCTTATCCAATGCTTTCCTACTCTCTTCTTTAAAAAAAGTATCCATGACATATAGTTATGAGACTTTTGAGTAAATTTCAACCCTTTTGTTAATAGCAATAGAGCACATGAGCTTTTGGGAAGATATTACCCACATCCTTCCACCACAAATCTCTTAAGAATAAGACTTCAATGCCCTAAAGCTGTTAAGGGTTGCTACTCTATCCTCCTAGGAATCTTTTGGGGAATGATCATATTATGTGTTTGGCAGTGTGAACCTGAATTATGAGAGAGAAAAAGAGGGAGAAAGAGGAGATTAATGGTAAGAAACAGAGAAAAAAAAGATGAAAAGGGGGGGGAGAGAGAGAGAGAGAGAGAGAGAGAGAGAGAGGATCCATATCCACCTCATCATTTAAATGAACTATCTTATTTTTAAACATGTAGAGGGCCAGCACTCTCAGGATCTTCCAAGTCACTTGCCAATAGAATAGAAAGGGACAATATTTCATGAGTACTATTATGCACATACCTCACTCACCACCATTCCAAACAGCTACAAGGTACTGCCAGTATGTCACTTGCCATTATGATATTTCTGGGGATGACTAAGCAGGCAGGCTCCTAACACACTGGGGGAATTTCAAGTTTAGTAACAGCATAGAAATCCTTCAAAATGACTTCTCTAAGTTGACAATATGATCTTTAATGTTAACCCTAAAGCTTTAAGGCACAATCTTTCCTGCAAATAGAATGGATATTTATTACCAATTGAAACCTATTCTAATGACAGAATGGGCTTCCTTGCAGCCACCAGAGAAAAACAGAAAAGCCAGAAAGATCTATTTTTTCCCTTAGAAGGGGAAAAAATCTTTGCCTATTAGGTTCAACAAGAAGACAGTGAATGAAGAACACTATTCCTCTGCCCCAATAGGGAGAAGAAAGAGATTAAAAAATATATCTGAAACCTCCACCCACCCATGATAGTGGAATGGAGAAGTACTCAGCCAAGCTCTTTCAAATATGCCTCCAAAGAATGCTAAAATAATGCCTCAAATTGAATTCTGGAGCAGCAGAAGCAACAAAAGATCTTATGAAACAATTTTACAGTCCAAGACAACTTAGAAGGCTGACAGTAGAGGTTTGTCTTACCAGGGTGATGGTGGGCCTGGGGAGAGAAATACATACTGTGCTTTGGGGGCAATAACATTGGCTGCAGCAGCAGCTTTGAGAGTTCTTAGTCCACAGATAATGGGGAGATGGGGAAGCTGTCAGACAATTGGTTGAAAGGAGATTACTGGTGAACATTTGCCAGGTCTGGGTCCAGGACCCTGTTACATTGCCTACATGTAGTTCCAGGTCAAAAGAGGGATTTGTGGCACAAAGGAGTAGGTTAGGGTTCCAGGGCAGAGAGAAGTGCCTATGGTCCTTCACTGGTAAGCAGAAACTGGTCTCAATTCCAAGACAGAGAGGAACACTAGCAATTGTTACTTTGGGAAACCTGGAAGACCCAGTCACATACCCAGGGCCAAGAAGAATACTATTGCTGGTGACAGCATTTAATTTGGAACTAAAAAAAAAAAACATTAAAATTTTTTTGTTTACATGTATATATCCTAAAGCCTCTGCTCTTCTTGCACTGGGGATGGAATGATATTGTAAAAACAAAGTCCATATTTTAAAAAAGGAAGCCCAGATTTAAGCTCCACCTATCTAGTCATATCCTCATCCTACTTTTTGTTGGAATAGAGTTACGATTAGCTTTGTCTTCTTGAGAAGGGAAGTCAGTGCCATACCTTCTGCATTCCCAGTTTTGTCATACTTAATTATTAGTGGAGATGTCACTTTTCAACAGTAAGATTTGAGTTGAATGGGTCTTGTCCTGTTAACAAACATATCATCTCCCCAATCATATCACACAATTTGTCTTGTAGTCCACTTTCTTCTGGCTTATGGTTCTTTCCGGAGCAAAAGAAAGATGAATGATTCTTCTTTCACCTCCTTTACAACCCTATTTTGAATAGTTAGAGAATATAATTTGGTATATTTCAGGAGAGTGGCAAATATAGCTAAGAAGGGAGTCTCTAGCACTCTGACCTCTTTCTTTCTGGTATCCTGAGTCATATTTTCTGATATAGTTTTGTTTTTTTACTATCTTCTCCTTTGCCCACCTTCACTATGAAGTCATTAGTTATTAAGGTATAAATTTATTTTAGAGGATCTTTATAGAATCTACTTACTTTTACATATTCTGTGATGGATGCTTTAAATAACCTACAATTATATATAAGATGGTCATTTTGTTTACATTTATTATGAGCGTTGTAAAGAGAAATGACAGTGTTATATGTAATCATGAATCTTATTGCCTTTGGAAACAAAATGAAACCAACTCCATTCACATCTGTAAAGAGAAGCTGTGAAATAACTTCCTAATAGACCACAACTTCTTTATGTCTATTGGTTTCACAGAATTTCAATATTTGTCAGAGACTTCAGAAGCCACCTAGTCTAATCCAAAACAGGAAAATGTCTTTCCTAAAATATATTTGGCAAAAAAAAAAAAAAAAAGACTTGAGAGGAGCTACTGCTAGGTGCCTCACCCCTCAAACTCTCTGCTGCAAATTCTGTGCTTTAGCTTGCAGCTATCACAGACAACAAATGAAAACTTTGTGCCACTCTATAGATATTAAAAGTTGCCTTGGCGGAGCCAAGATGGCGGAGTAGAAACAGCTCGTCCAAGCCTCTCTGCCCCCAGATTCCCCACAAACTATGTAAAAAAGGACTGTGAACAACTTCTGGAGCCCCAGCACCCACAGAACGACACAGAGAAGCTAACCTCCCGCTGAGGACAGCCCAGCAGCCCTGCAGGAAGGACCAGCTCAGCGGTCTGGGAGCCGGCAGCGCGCAGAGTGCAGAGCGCAGGAGCCGAGCCGAGCCCAGGTCCGCGTGAGCCGAGGTTTTAGCCCCAGGGCGGCAGGGCCAGCAGCCAGCTGGAGGAACCCCAGAACACCAGGAGCTGTGGAGACTCCAGAATTATCAACATAGACTTGCCTGGGACAAAGTAAGAGGTTAGTGTCCTATGGACTTTGGGACCTGTATTTGGGGAATGCGTCAGCTCCCTCCCCTTGGGGCTAGAAGCCGCTGAAGACAAATGCCATTTTGTAGTTTTCATAGGCATTTCCGGCTCCCAGCCTACAAATCGTGGGGAGATCCAGCGATCAGTCTTGGGGGGTAATCGCTCTTGCTTTAACCTCCCTGGATCTGGATTGTGATCTAGGGTGGAAGTTGTGGGTGGGTTTACAGCTTGCCAGAAACGGAAGTTGCCCCCCACACGTTCGGGACGAAAATTCCTCTAGCTGGCCTTAAAGCCATAGTGTGGCAACAAGCCCAAAAGTCAAGCAATCAAGTGGCAACATGCCAAGGCAAAGGAAACAGAAAAATGCAACCCTAGACTCCTATTTTGGGGGCATAGAGCAGGAAAAGGACTGTGAGGTCAGAAGTCCTGCTCCAAAAGCCCCAGGGGAAAACATGAGCGGGTTGCAGGCCATAGAGGACCTTAAGAAGGACTTTAAAAATTAAATAAGAGAAGTGGAGGAAAAATTGGAAAGAGAAATGAGAAGGATGCAGGAAAAGTATGAAATGAGGGTCAACAGCCTGACTGAGGAAAACAACACCTTAAAAAATAGACTAACTCAAATAGCAAAGGAGGCCCAACAGGGCAATGAGGAGAAGAATGCCTTAAAAAGTCGAATTTGCCAGATGGAAAAAGAATCTCAAAAGTTCACTGAGGAGATTCATTCCTTCAGAGTTAGACTGGAGCAAATGGAAGCTAATGACTTTATGAGAAATCAAGATGCTGTTAAGCAGATCCAAACAAATGAAAGATTAGAAGGCAATGTGAAATATCTCATGGGAAAAACCACTGACCTGGAGAATAGATCCAGGAGAGACAATTTAAAAATTATTGGACTACCTGAAAGCCATGATCAAGGAAAGAACTTAGAAATCACCCTTCAAGAAATTCTCAAGGAAAACTGCCCTGATGTTTTAGATCCAGAGGGCAAAATAGAGGTTGAAAGAATCCACCGATCACCTCCTGAAAAAGATCCCAAAAAGAAAACTCCCAGGAATATTATAGCCAGGTTCCAGAATCCCCAGATCAAGGAGAAAATACTACAAGCAGCCAGGAAGAAACAATTTCAATATTGTGGAAACACAATCAGAATAGCCCAGGACCTGGCAGCTTCTACACTGAGGGATCGAAGGGCATGGAATATGATATTCCAGAGGGCAAAAGAACTGGGAATGAACCCAAGGGTCACCTACCCAGCAAAACTGAGTATTTTGTTTCAGGGGAAAATATGGTCATTCAGTGGAATAGAGGACTTTCAAGCATTCTTGAGGAAAAAACCAGAATTGAATAGAAAATTTGACATCCAGACGCAAGAAGCAAGAGATGCCTGAGAAGGTAATCAGGGAAAAGAAATCAAAAGGAACTTATCAAAGTTGAACTATTTACATTCCTATATGGAAAAGCAATAACTGTGACTGATGATATCTTTCTCACTATGAAAATAATGGAAGAAGGGGGTGTGGTCATATGAATACATATGTGAATGTGTGTGTATATGGTTACAGTTATATATGGATAGAGGGCATAGGTTGAATTTGTTGGGAAGGGAGAATACTCAAGGGATGAAATTATGAGGTGAGAGAGGAAAGTGGCAAGAGGAGATGGGGAGAGACATGGTAGGGTAAACTATCTCATGTAGGGGAAGTGGTTGCAAAGGAGGGGGAGAATAAGGAAGGCTAAAAAGGCAAAACCACATTCACATTGAATTTGGTTCAGGGAGAAAATGACATACATATTAAATGGGATATCTCAACCTGCAGCAGGATAGGGAGAAGGGGGATGAGAGGAGGGATGATGGATGGGAGGGCATCCTTGGAGTGAGGGGAGGTTGGAAGTACCCACTATAGAAGAGGGACAGGATCATGTAGGGAATCGACCAGGTGGGGGGTGGGATGAGTGGGAGGGAATTATAACCAGCCTTGTACAATATATCTACTATGATAATGTTTTGCATAGCTAGACATGTACAACATATACTGAATTACTTATCTCCCAAGAAGGAATGGGTGACAAGGGAGGAAGGAAATGGATCTGAAATTCGAGGTCGTAACATTAAATGTTTCAAATATATATATATATAAATTAAGAATTTACATATATATATATATATATATATATATATATATATATATACTATTATTAATACACTTTTGCCTATAATTGGGAGATAAGATGTTCAGGCATTGGGACACAAAGATTCATCTTCCTCTAATGGAAAAGTTGATGGGGGTATGGGAGAAGGTATGGGAGAGAGCAGATTGGAGGAAGCGATATCTTGTGGGACTACTATTCTGGGAGGTTGGGTAGGGGAATAATGGGGGGAAAATGATTGTAACTCAAAATCTGGCGGAAATGAATGATGTAAAACAGAAGTTAATAAAGCATTTGTTTAAAAAATATATATATATTTGGCAGATATTCATCCAGTCTTTTCTTGACAATCATCAATGAATGGGAAGCCACTGCCACAGAAGACCCATTCAGTTTTTGGAGAGCTTTAGAACAGTAGTGTCAAACTCATAGAAATGGGGCAATGACACCATACATAAGGATCCCTGCGGGCTGCATTTTGACTTAGAAAACTACATTTTAATATTACCTAAGTTTTGTTGTGTTTTTGTCTATTTTGTTAAATATTTTCCATCTCTATTTTAATCTTAATCAGGCTACACTTGGTAATGGGCTATATGTTTGACACCTTAATTCAAAAGGAGCATTCCAAGGTTAGATATCATAACTCTCCTTTTTTTTGCCTTTAGGAGGACAATTGGGGTTAAATAACTTGCCCAAGGTCACACGGGTAGGTTTTTATTTGTGTGCCCCTTAAGTGTCTGAGGCCAGATCCGAACTCAGGTCCTTCTGACTCCAGGGCTGACACTCTACTCACTGCGCCACCTAGCCACATAACTCTCAACCAGATTTATGAAAACCACACTGTCAGCCAGTCAGCTAGTCAGTAAGCATTTATTAAGCACCTACTATGTGGCAGACACTATTAGGTGCTGAGGATGCAGAAAAAAAGGACAAAAGAGTTTCTATTCTAAGAAACCTCACAGTCTAAGGGAGACAAGTAAACAACTATGTACAAATAAGTTATGCAGGATAAATAGCAAATAACGGACTGATGGAAAGCAAAGGAATTAAAAGAGGGATTGGGCAAGGGCTTTCTGAAGGTGGAATTTTAGCTGTGATTTAAAGAAAACTAGGGAAACCAGGAGGCAGAGATCAATAGGGGAAGCATTCTAGGTTTGTTGGACAGCTAATGAAAATCCTTGGAGTTGAGAGTTATGGTCTCTTTTTCTGAGAAGCAGCTCATGTCACTCCATTACAGAGTACATGAAGGGATGTAACGTACAATAACACTAGAAAGGTGGGGGTGGGGTGAGGCTAGGTTATGAAGGGGTTTGGATACCAAAAAGAAGATTCTATATTTCATCCTTGAAGTAGGGATCTAGTGGAAGTTATTGAATAGGAGGTTTGACATGATCAGACTTGCGCTTTGGGAATATCACTTTTGACAACTGAATAGAAGATACACACTCATGTGGGTAGAGATTTGTGGCAAAAAGACGTTCAACCATAGCCTGGGCATAAAGAGATGAGGGCCTGTACCAGTGGCAGAGTCAGAGGAGAGATGTCACAAAGGTGAAATTGACAGGCCTTGGCAACAGATTAGACATGGGAGTGGTGGGAGAGTGGGGAGTTAAGGATGACATCTAGATTGCAAGTCTGAGACTGAGAGGGTAGTGGTACTCTTTACACTAATAGGGAAATTTGGAAGGAGAAGGTTTTAAAAAGAAAAAAAATAATTAATTCAGATTTGGATATGTTGAGTTAAGAAATCTATGAGACATTGAATTCAAAATTTCTATTAGGCAATTGGATATGCAAAACTGGAAGGTTGGCAGAAAAATTATTGCTATTTGAGAATCATGAGCATAGAGATAATAATTGAATCTATGGGAGTTGATGAGATCACCAAGTAAAATAGTATAGAAAGAGAAAGGAAGAAAAGCCATACTTGAGTTCTGCAGGATACCCTGAGTTAGTGGCCATGAGCTAAATGAAGATATATCAAAGAAATCTGAGGGGCCATGGTCAGATAGATAGGAGGAGAACCAGGAGAGGGTAGAGTCACAAAAACTTAGAAAGAAAAGAGTGTCAAGAAGACAGTGATAGTTTCAAAGGCTGTACAGAGGTCAAGAAGGATGTAGATTGAGAAAAGGCTGCTAGATTCGTCAATGAAGAGAACATTAGTGACTTTGGAGAGAGAAGATTTAGTCTCATCTAAATTCCTATATTCTTCAAGAAGCCTCAAAGAGATTGAGAAGGATGAGGATTGAGAAAAGATTTTTGGATTTGTCAATTACGTGGTCCCTGGAGACTTTAGAAAGAACAGTGGCCACAGCTAAAGAAGGAGCTGGGACTTTGCACAGTTTGCCACCATGGCCCTCTGTGTGTTCTTTTTGACTTTTCTTTGTATCCTCTGGGTTTAGCACAGTGCCTAGTGCATAGTAAGAGCTTCATAAATGCTTGTTGACTGGTTGACTTAAGGGTATCAATAGTGAAATTAAATCTTAACAGCCTCTTGGCTTCCCCATGGAATCAGAATGGAGCATGAAAAAATGAAGGTAATTATTGTTTCCATTTTGTGGGTCTCTGTGAACCATCCCAAAATAAATTATCTTCTAGAAGTGAATAAATCACATTTCTTGTTCTTGCTCTGTAAAAGGAGGTGATTGAACTTGAAAATATCGAAGATTCCTACGAGTCTATAATTCTCCTTTGTCTGCTATTCAAGACTCTCCATGATTTGACCTCACACTGCCTTTTGAGATATCTCTCACTATGCTTTTTTTTTTAACTCTATGCTTTACTAAAACAGGACTATTGTCCAGCTGCTCCACCTCCCTCATCTCACCCCTCCCACCACGTCATGGCTGTTCTGCAAATCAGCATTTACTTGGGGGATTTCTTTCATCTGGAATGTTCAACCTTTACCCTTCCCCTACCCCCACTAGCTTTACCTGGCTGAATTTTCCTTCCTCACCTGTCTTTTAGAATATAGTGCACATGTTACCTTATTCCTTTGACTTCCTTTTCCCTGAAAGCTGGGAATGATTCTTCTCTCCATTGAACATCTATCACACTTTGCTGCTACCATTCTTAGGATCAGATCATCATATTGATTTAGAACTGGAAAAGACCTTGTAGATCATCTAGTCCAATCCCTTCATTTTATAGAGGAACCTGAAGCCCAGGACCATGGGGTGTGGGAGTAAGTTGCTCAAGGTCAGAAAGCCTGCCCTTTGGATGGAGAAGGGAATTAGCATTTGTTTGCTGTAGTTCAATCATTCAGTTATTCATGGACTCTTCATGATTCTGTGGGCCATACCATCCATGGAGTTTTCTTGGCAAAGATACTTGGAGTGGTTTGTTGTTTCCTTCTCCAGTGGGTTAAGGCAAATAGAGGTTGTGTGACTTGACCATGGTCACACAGCTATTTAGAGTCTGAGGCCAGATTTGAACTCAGATCTTCCTAACTCTAAGTTTGATGTTCTATCTACTGTGCCACCTAGTTGCCTTAGCATTTTGTCAGGCACTGTACTAAGCATTTTACAACTATCTCGTTTTATCATCACAAGAACACTGAGAGGTAAGTGCTCTTATGATTCTCATGTTACAGTTGAGGAAACTAGGGCAGTCAGAAGTTAAGTGACTTGCCAAGGGGTCATATAGCCATTAAGTGTCTGAGACTAATCTAAGAGAAATCGATAAATATTTACAAGAACATTAATTGCCCAGATCAACAGAAGAGGAAATAGAATGCTTAAATAATCCAATTTTAGAAAAAAAGAAATTGAATAAGCTATCAATGAGATCCCTAAACAAAAATACCCAAAACTAGATGAATTTATAAGAAAATTCTAACAAATATTTAAAGAACTAATTCTAACACTATTTAAAGTATTTGAAAAAAATAAGTAAAGAAGTCTTACCAAATTCCTTTTATGACACAAATATGGTTTTGATACCTAAAACAGGGAGATCAAAAACAGAGAAGGAAAACTATAAACCAATTTCCTTAATAAATATGGATGGAAAAATATTTAAGCAAAATATTAACAAGGAGATTATAGTAATTTAACACAAAGACCATACATTATAACCAGGTGAAATTTATACCAGGAAGGTAAGGGTGGTGCAATATTAGGAAAACTGTTAGTATAATCAACCATATCAAAAATAAAAATTTAAAAAATATGATTATGTCAGCTGATTCAGAAAAAAATTTTATGGTATACAACACTGATTCCTATTAAAAACACTAGGGAACAGCTAGGTGGCACAGTGAATAAAGCGCTGGCCCTAGTGATACTTACTAGCCATGTGATCTTGGGCGAATCAACCCCAATTACCCTACCTTCCACCTTCCAAAAAAAGTTAAAAAAAAATACTAGAGGGGGCGGAGCCAAGATGGCGGAGTAGAAACAGCTCGTCCAAGCCTCTCTGCCCCCAGATTCTCCACAAACTATGTAAAAAAGGACTCTGAAAATCTTCTGGAGCCCCAGCACCCACAGAACGACACAGAGAAGCTAACCTCCCGCTGAGGACAGCCCATCACCCTGCAGGAAGGACCAGCGCAGTGGTCTGGGAGCCGGCAGCGCGCAGAGCGCAGGAGCCGAGCCAAGCCCAGGTCCACGTGAGCCGAGGTTTTAGCCCCAGGGCGGCAGGGCCAGCAGCCGGCTGGAGGAACCCCAGAACACCAGGAACTGTGGAGATGCCAGAATTATCAACATAGACTTGCCTAGGACAAAGTAGAGGTTAGTGTCCTATGGACTTTGGGACCTGTATTTGGGGAATGCGTCAGCTCCCTCCCCTGGGGCTAGAAGCTGCTGAGGAGACACGCCACTGTGTAGTTTTCAGAGGCATTTCCGGCTCCCAGCCTACAAATCGTGGGGAGATCCAGCGATCAGTCTTGGGGGTAATCGCTCTTGCTTTAACCTCCCTGGATCTGGATTGTGATCTAGGGTGGAAGTTGTGGGTGGGTTTACAGCTTGCCAGAAACGGAAGTTGCCCCCACACGTTCGGGACGAAAATTCCTCTAGCTGGCCTTAAAGCCATAGTGTGGCAACAAGCCCAAAAGTCAAGCAATTAAGTGGCAACATGCCAAGGCAAAGGAAACAGAAAAATGCAACCCTAGACTCCTATTTTGGGGGCATAGAGCGGGAAAAGGACTGTGAGGTCAGAAGTCCTGCTCCAAAAGCCCCAGGGGAAAACATAAGTGGGTTGCAGGCCATAGAGGACCTTAAGAAGGACTTTAAAAATCAAATAAGAGAAGTGGAGGAAAATTAGAAAGAGAAATGAGAAGGATGCAGGAAAAGTATGAAATGAGGGTCAACAGCCTGACTGAGGAAAACAACACCTTAAAAAATAGACTAGCTCAAATGGCAAAGGAGGCCCAAAAGGGCAATGAGGAGAAGAATGCCTTAAAAAGTCGAATTTGCCAGATGGAAAAAGAATCTCAAAAGTTCACTGAGGAGATTCATTCCTTCAGAGTTAGACTGGAGCAAATGGAAGCTAGTGACTTTATGAGAAATCAAGATGCTGTTAAGCAGATCCAAACAAACGAAAGATTAGAAGGCAATGTGAAATATCTCATGGGAAAAACCACTGACCTGGAGAATAGATCCAGGAGAGACAATTTAAAAATTATTGGACTACCTGAAAGCCATGATCAAGGAAAGAACCTAGGAATCACCCTTCAAGAAATTCTCAAGGAAAACTGCCCTGATGTTTTAGATCCAGAGGGCAAAATAGAGGTTGAAAGAATCCACCGATCACCTCCTGAAAAAGATCCCAAAAAGAAAACTCCCAGAAATATTATAGCCAGGTTCCAGAATCCCCAGATCAAGGAGAAAATACTACAAGCAGCCAGGAAGAAACAATTTCAATATTGTGGAAACACAATCAGAATAGCCCAGGACCTGGCAGCTTCTACACTGAGGGATCGAAGGGCATGGAATATGATATTCCAGAGGGCAAAAGAACTGGGAATGAACCCAAGGGTCACCTACCCAGCAAAACTGAGTATTTTGTTTCAGGGGAAAATATGGTCATTTAGTGGAATAGAGGACTTTCAAGCATTCTTGAGGAAAAAACCAGAGTTGAATAGAAAATTTGACATCCAGATGCAAGAAGTAAGAGATGCCCGAGAAGGTAATCAGGGAAAAGAAATCAAAAGGAACTTATCAAAGTTGAACTATTTACATTCCTATATGGAAAAGCAATATCTGTGACTGATGATATCTTTCCCACTATGAAAATAATGGAAGAAGGGGGTGTGGTCATACGAATACATATGTGAATGTGTGTGTATATGGTTACAGTTATATATGGATAGAGGGCATAGGTTGATTTTGTTGGGAAGGGAGAGTACTCAAGGGATGAAATTATGAGGTAAGAGAGGAAAGTGGCAAGAGGAGATGGGGAGAGACATGGTTGGGTAAACTATCTCATGTAGGGGAAGTGGGTGCAAAGGAGGGGGAGAATAAGGAAGGCTAAAAAGGCAAAACCACATTCACATTGAATTTGGTTCAGGGAGAAAATGACATACATACTAAATGGGATATCTCAACCTGCAGCAGGATAGGGGGAAGGGGGATGAGAGGAGAGATGATGGATGGGAGGGCAGCCTTGGGGTGAGGGGAGGTTGGAAGTACCCACTATAGAAGAGGGACAGGATCATGTAGGGAATGGACCAGGTCGGGGGTGGGATGAGTGGGAGGGAATTGTAAGCAGCCTTGTACAATATATCTACTATGATAATGTTTTGCATAGCTAGACATGTACAACATATACTGAATTACTTATATCCCAAGAAGGAATGGGTGACAAGGGAGGAAGGAAATGGATCTGAAATTCAAGGTCGTAACATTAAATGTTTCAAATATATATATAAATACTATTATTAATACTCTTTTGCCTATAATTGGGAGATAAGATGTGCAGGCATTGGGACACAAAGATTCATCTTCCTCTAATGGAAAAGTCGATGGGGGTATGGGAGAAGGTATGGGAGATAGCAGATTGGAGGAAGCGATATCTTGTGGGACTGCTATTCTGGGAGGATGGGTAGGGGAATAATGGGGGGAAAATGTAACTCAAAATCTGGCGGAAATGAATGATGTAAAACAGAAGTTAATAAAGTATTTGTTTAAAAAAAAATACTAGAAAACATAGGGATAAATGGAGCTTTCCTTAAAAAGATAAGTGGTATCTACCTAAAACCATAAGCAAACATTCTCTGTAATGCAGACAAGTTAGAAACCTTTCCAATAAGGTCAGGAGTGAAGTAAGGATGCGTTATCATCACCATTATTATTTAATAGTATACTAGATATGCTAGCTACAGAAATAAGATGAAAAAGAAATTGAAGGAATCCGAATCAGCAATGAGGAAACAAAGCTATTACTCTTTGTAGATGAGGAAGAATTAGAAAGAAAAATTCCATTTAAAATCACTGCAGACAATATAAGATACTTGGGAGTCTATCTGCTGACACAAACCCAAGGATTATATTAATAAAATAACAAAACACTTTTCATATGGGTAAAGACAGACCTAAATACATAGAGAAATATCAATTGCTCATGGATAAGCCAAGCCAATATGATGAAAATAACAATTCTATCAAAGTTATTTTATTTATTCAGTGCCATACCAACCAACCTACCAAAGAATTATTTTGTAGAGCTAGAAAAGAAAATGACAAAATTCATCTGGAAGAACAAAAGGTCAAGAATATCAAGGGAATCAATGGAAAAAATGTGAAGGAAAGTGGCCTAGCAATACAAGATTTCAAACTGCTTTACAAAATGGTAATAATCAAAACAATCTGTTACTGACTAAGAAATAAAATGGTGGATTAGTAGAGTAAATGCCCATAGGAATCTAGTGTTTGATAAACCCAAAGAGCCAACCTTTTGGGGCAATAGCTCACCATTTTACAAATATTTTGGGGAAAACTGGAAAACAGTTTGGCCAAAATGAATTATAGACCACCTCTAGGGAGAGAATTAATAAACTCTAAATTCATTTTTCATTTTTCTTTTATCTTTTTTGCTTGTGCTTTCTTTTGCAACATAGCTAATATGGAAATGCTTTGTGTGACTACACATGTATAATCTATATCAAATTGCTTGCCTTCTCAAGGTGAGGGTTGAAGTGAGAGAACTCAAAATATTACACAATCATTGCAAAGTATTTAAAATACAATTGGGAAATATTTAACAAAATAAAAATATATCTAATAAAAAGAAAGAATGAAATCAGTTTGAAATTACTTTTTGAAAAGTGTTAACTGATTTCCCTGGGCCAGTAGCATTTACTTCCTTATAGATAAATGTTCATGATGGGTAGATAACTTAGTTTTCTGGTTGTGATATAAAAGATAAATATTTTCTTTATGTGAAGATAACTTGTCAGTACAGGTGGTCAACTTATAGCCTTGATATGATTAATTCCATAGTGTAAGCCACTAAGTTATATAAGATTAAAAAAATATAAGGTGACAAAATTATAAAGCAGATGATTCCTCCTCCTCCCCACCCCCCCAACAGCAGTGTGCAACAGTGTTTAAAAGTTAAGATTTGGAATCAGGAGATTCGTATTCTATTCCTGTTGCTATTGCAAACTCACTATGTGACCTTGGGCAAGTCATTGCCTTTTCAGGCTTCAGTTATTTCATATGTAAAGTGAATAAACTGAATTAGCAATTTTTTCCAGATCTGCCAATCTTGATTCTCCTCTTGACTTTTCCCCTGATCCTCTGCTGGATCATCACCGATCATCACCGATCATCATTGCTCTGCCCTCTAACTTTGGGTATACTCCCAAGGTTTTATCCTAGGCTCTTTTCCCTCTTTTTACACTTTCTTTCTCAGATATAATTATCATCTCAATGCAAATTTTTCCCTGTATCTATCTATCTACCTACCTACCTATCTATCTATCTATCCATCCATTCATGTATCTTTCTGTCTATCTATATCTATCTATCTATCTATCTATCTATCTATCTATCTATCTATCTATCCTACTCTAGTCTCTAGTCTTATATCTCTATTCTAGTCTCCTATCTCCAGCTGCCTATTGGACATTTGCAACTGAATGTTCTATAGGTATCTCTAACTCAATATTTAGGAACCAGAACTCATTCTCTTTCCCCCTAAATCATGCTTCCTTTCTAACTTCCCTATTTGTATTGTGGATACCACCAGTTATCAGTGTTTGAAATCTTGGAGTCATCTTTAACTGTTTATGCTTTCTTACCCTCCATATGATAATTACTAACATTTACATAGAACTTTCAGGTTTGCCAATCACTTTGTAAATATTATCTATTAACCCCACTTTATTATGAAGAAACTGAGGCAGATAGAGGTAAACTTGCCTTGTGTCATGCAGTTAATAAATGTCTGAGGTGAGATTCAATGTCAGATCTTCCTGGCTCTGTGTCTTAACACCCTTGCAGTTGAACCCCCTGGTTGCCCCTACCTCCATATTCAAAGAGTTGCCAAGTATTGTTGATTCTGACTTTAAGCTATCTCCATTATCTGACTCCTCTCTACACTCACTACAACCATTCTAATTCAAGCCCTCATCACATCTTACCTAGATCTTAAGGATATGATCTCTCACTCAGAGGGTGGGAAGAAGTATCACATCCCAACCCACAGTAACCAGTAATGGGAGGGCTGTTTCTATCATGACCATAATTCTCCCCTATTGTGCCCCTTCCACTGCTATGTTCATATAACTGTTCAAGCCCCCAAACTTTTCCCTTTAGTGCCAGCTTAACCCTATCTGGGCACCAGCATCGACTGCCTTGCAAGTGAAATTCATCCTCTTCCCACATTTTGTCCCTCAGATTTCCTCATGAGGATGGCAAACATGCTTTAAAAGGTAGACTCTTTGCTCATGGTGGGGAGAGGAGGAGTTGGGGGCATTGGTCAGTAATTAAATCCTGATTCTTTTGTTTTCCATTTTCTGTCAGTCAATCAACAAATCCTAAGTACTTACTATAGGCAACTAGGTGGTGCAGTGGGTAGAGAGCAGGGCCTGTAGCCATGAAGACCTTAGTTCAAATCTGACTTCAGACACTTACCTAGCTGTGTGACCCTGGGTAAGTCACTTATTCATTTGAATAATGAATGAACTAGAGAAGGAAATGTCAAACCATGTCAGTATCTTTCCCAAGGAAACCCCAGAAGAGATCACAAGGAGTCATACATGACTGAACAACAACAATACTAAATGCCAGACACTGTGCTAGCTGCTAAATAAACAGAGAATAGGAAAAACATGTTCCCTACCTTCAAGGAACTCACATTCTAGGGGGCCATGTGACCTTTGACAAGTCACTTAACCCTAATTGCCCTACCCTCTCTCCTCCAAAAAGAAAAAAAAGGAACTCACATTCTAATGAGGGAGACAGCATGCAAATAGCTGGGTACACAAAAGATGTATACTGTACAATGTAAATGATGAGAAATTGGAAAGGGAAAGTCACTAGCAATAGAGGCTAGTGGAGAGAGAGAGGTTGAGGAATTGGAAAAGACCTTTGCAGAAGGCAAGACTTGACCTGAGTCTTGAAAATTGAAACTTTGGTGGGACAGAGTGAATACCATAGGATGAATAGGTATGGATGTATTGTCATCAACATTATAAATCTCATTATATAATCTTTATTAACCCTCCTCATTGCACCATTTCCCTAAACTTCTTTGTCTCTCTAGAGAAAACAGGGTATCACCATCCTTCCAGTTACTCAGCTTCAAAACCTTAATGTTGGGGGCGGAGCCAAGATGGCGGAGTAGAAACAGCTCGTCCAAGCCTCTCTGCCCCGAGATTCTCCACAAACTATGTAAAAAAGGACTCTGAAAATCTTCTGGAGCCCCAGCACCCACAGAACGACACAGAGAAGCTAACCTCCCGCTGAGGACAGCCCAGCACCCTGCAGGAAGGACCAGCGCAGTGGTCTGGGAGCCGGCAGCGCGCAGAGCGCAGGAGCCGAGCCTAGCCCAGGTCCACGTGAGCCGAGGTTTTAGCCCCAGGGCGGCAGGGCCAGCAGCCAGCTGGAGGAACCCCAGAACACCAGGAACTGTGGAGACGCCAGAATTATCAACATAGACTTGCCTAGGACAAAGTAAGAGGTTAGTGTCCTATGGACTTTGGGACCTGTATTTGGGGAATGCGTCAGCTCCCTCCCCTGGGGGCTAGAAGCCGCTGAGGAGACACGCCATTTTGTAGTTTTCAGAGGCATTTCCGGCTCCCAGCCTACAAATCCTGGGGAGATCCAGCGATCAGTCTTGGGGGGTAATCGCTCTTGCTTTAACCTCCCTGGATCTGGATTGTGATCTAGGGTGGAAGTTGTGGGTGGGTTTACAGCTTGCCAGAAACGGAAGTTGCCCCCCACACGTTCGGGACGAAAATTCCTCTATCTGGCCTTAAAGCCATAGTGTGGCAACAAGCCCAAAAGTCAAGCAATTAAGTGGCAACATGCCAAGGCAAAGGAAACAGAAAAATGCAACCCTAGACTCCTATTTTGGGGGCATAGAGCGGGAAAAGGACTGTGAGGTCAGAAGTCCTGCTCCAAAAGCCCCAGGGGAAAACATGAGCGGGTTGCAGGCCATAGAGGACCTTAAGAAGGACTTTAAAAATCAAATAAGAGAAGTGGAGGAAAAATTGGAAAGAGAAATGAGAAGGATGCAGGAAAAGTATGAAATGAGGGTCAACAGCCTGACTGAGGAAAACAACACCTTAAAAAATAGACTAACTCAAATGGCAAAGGAGGCCCAAAAGGGCAATGAGGAGAAGAATGCCTTAAAAAGTCAAATTTGCCAGATGGAAAAAGAATCTCAAAAGTTCACTGAGGAGATTCATTCCTTCAGAGTTAGACTGGAGCAAATGGAAGCTAATGACTTTATGAGAAATCAAGATGCTGTTAAGCAGATCCAAACAAATGAAAGATTAGAAGGCAATGTGAAATATCTCATGGGAAAAACCACTGACCTGGAGAATAAATCCAGGAGAGACAATTTAAAAATTATTGGACTACCTGAAAGCCATGATCAAGGAAATAACCTAGAAATCACCCTTCAAGAAATTCTCAAGGAAAACTGCCCTGATGTTTTAGATCCAGAGGGCAAAATAGAGGTTGAAAGAATCCACAGATCACCTCCTGAAAAAGATCCCAAAAAGAAAACTCCCAGAAACATTATAGCCAGGTTCCAGAATCCCCAGATCAAGGAGAAAATACTACAAGCAGCCAGGAAGAAACAATTTCAATATTGTGGAAACACAATCAGAATAGCCCAGGACCTGGCAGCTTCTACACTGAGGGATCGAAGGGCATGGAATATGATATTCCAGAGGGCAAAAGAATTGGGAATGAACCCAAGGGTCAACTACCCAGCAAAATTGAGTATTTTGTTTCAGGGGAAAATATGGTCATTCAGTGGAATAGAGGACTTTCAAGCATTCTTGAGGAAAAAACCAGAGTTGAATAGAAAATTTGACATCCAGACGCAAGAAGTAAGAGATGCCTGAGAAGGTAATCAGGGAAAAGAAATCAAAAGGAACTTATCAAAGTTGAACTATTTACATTCCTATATGGAAAAGCAATAACTGTGACTGATGATATCTTTCTCACTATGAAAATAATGGAAGAAGGGGTGTGGTCATATGAATACATATGTGAATGTGTGTGTATATGGTTACAGTTATATATGGATAGAGGGCATAGGTTGAATTTGTTGGGAAGGGAGAATACTCAAGGGATGAAATTATGAGGTGAGAGAGGAAAGTGGCAAGAGGAGATGGGGAGAGACAGGGTAGGGTAAACTATCCCATGTAGAAGAAGCAAGGGGAAGTGGTTGCAAAGGAGGGGGAGAATAAGGAAGGCTAAAAAGGCAAAACCACATTCACATTGAATTTGGTTCAGGGAGAAAATGACATACATACTAAATGGGATATCTCAACCTGCAGCAGGATAGGGGGAAGGGGGATGAGAGGAGGGATGATGGATGGGAGGGCATCCTTGGGGTGAGGGGAGGTTGGAAGTACCCACTATAGAAGAGGGACAGGATCATGTAGGGAATGGACCAGGTGGGGGTGGGATGAGTGGGAGGGAATTATAAGCAGCCTTGTACAATATATCTACTATGATAATGTTTTGCATAGCTAGACATGTACAACATATACTGAATTACTTATCTCCCAAGAAGGAATGGGTGACAAGGGAGGAAGGAAATGGATCTGAAATTCGAGGTCGTAACATTAAATGTTTCAAATATATATAAATACTATTATTAATACTCTTTTGCCTATAATTGGGAGATAAGATGTGCAGGCATTGGGACACAAAGATTCATCTTCCTCTAATGGAAAAGTCGATGGGGGTATGGGAGAAGGTATGGGAGAGAGCAGATTGGAGGAAGCGATATCTTGTGGGACTGCTATTCTGGGAGGTTGGGTAGGGGAATAATGGGGGGAAAATGATTGTAACTCAAAATCTGGTGGAAATGAATGATGTAAAACAGAAGTTAATAAAGTATTTGTTTAAAAATCTTAAACAAAAAAAAAAAAACCTTAATGTTGTCCTTGACCTCATTTTTACTCATCCCATATTTCAAATTATTTACCAGATTCTGCTATCATTACCTCCATAATATCTCAGTATGAAGCTTCCCTTTACCCATACAGCCAGCACCTTAACCTCAAGCATATAGTGCCTCTTCCTTTGACAATTTCAATAATCACCTAATTGATCTCCCTATCTGTAGTTTCACTCCTTCTTTAATCCATTTTCCACATAGCTGCTAAAGCAATATTCATGAAATGTAAGTCTGACCCTGACCAAAAAATTATCTCTTACCTGTAGGACAAAATATACACCTATCTTAAGGTCATTTTAAGCCCTTGAAAATCTAGCCCTAGCCTCTTTCTCTGAGTTTTTTATATAGCACTGTGAGTGGCAAATAATAAGTGCTTAACATATTTCTTGAATGAGTGATTCATTTAGCATTCTATATTCTTTGAAACAGGCCCCTCTGCTATTCCTCACAATATCCCAAAACCTACCTCTTTGTCCTTGTTCACTTTCTCCTAGGTCTGGAGTGCATTCTCCCTTCACTTTGCCACTAAGACTCTCCAGATTCTTTCAGAGCTCAGCAATCATTTTGTCTACTGTACCATTTCAGATCTCCCTTTGTTCTCATTAATCTTTCTGTCAAATTACTTAGTATATATTTTGTATTGACTTATGCCTATTGTCTCCCCTGGTATAATGTAAGCTACTTGAGGGTAGGTACTGTTTATTTTTTGTCTTGGTATTAATTTTAACCCTTACCAAATGTTTTTGATGATTGCTGTCTTGTAATATATTTTGAGATATGGAAGGCTCACTCTTGCCTCAGTCTGTACACAACATTATTTCCCACCAAATACATATGTGTACATAATACTATATTAAGAATTTCTGATTCTTATATATCATCAATAGTTTCAGAAATCTAAGATTTCATATGTTTACAGACAAGTAAAGAAAAATATAAAATTATTCTAAAGTACTTTGAGAGTGGGGTGGAACACAAGTAAATAGGAGAATTAAAAACAAATTCAACGCTTGAATATTATACTTTAAATATGCCTCGAAAAACTTGGTGTGAGAAAGTGTTGTATTTTTGACTGCCAGATTGCTGTGAATTTGAAAATTAATAGCTTGAACATGTAAGACACTAAAGACCAGAAAAAATAGTATAGGGTACAAAATTCTTCTAGTTAGGAGAATCCTCATATATTAACTTGGATGGTATATCTATTCCTAAAGGGACAGTGGAAAATGGGGAACTGGATTTGAAATTTCCCTAGCTTTGTCACATTCTCTATGAGACTTGAGCAAATCACTATTTCCCCACATAAGCTGTTTCCTCCTCCACAAAATGAGGGAAGTATCCTGGATCAGTGGTTCCCAATATTTTTGTTCTTCCTCCTCACAGTATAGTATTATTCTTTGCCGTGAGGAATTACCGCTGACTCATGAGAATGGAAAGACTCAGGCATGTGAAAGCAAGTGTGAATTTTATTGCAAGTACAATGTCAATATGTTACTGAAAAAACTGAAGGAGAGAATGAGGAGAAAAATAAGCATGGGCTAACATAGATATCTATAATACTGCTTCTGCAAGAGAGCAAGGAAAGGAGGGAGGGAGAAAGGAAGTAAGGGAGAAAGAAAGGAAGAGAGGAAGGAAGGAAGAGAGAAAGGAAGGACAGAAAGAAGAGAGGGAAGAAGGAAGGAAGGGGGGAGTTAGGAAGGGAGGGAGGATTAATGGGTGGGAGGAAAGGAGAGTGGGAGAAAGGAAAGAAAGAAGGAAGGAGGGAAGGAGGGAAGCTCACCTTTTTCTGAGAGCTAATGCTTCTTTTAAAAAAATGTTTTTGGAAGAAAAAGAAAATTGGGAAGATGAGGAAAAAATAGCAAAATGCTTAGTACAAAAAATAAGTTGGATATTATACACAATATACCATCCTCATGTATCTCTTCTCATAGTTGTTCTTTGGGGCCAAACTTTTTCTTTATAATTTCACATAATTCAGTTTCAATAGTTTTTCTAGTAGTTGTCCTTTCCAATCTACATTGGTATAGTTTCTGTTTATATTGTTCTCTTTGCTCTCCTTACCTCACTTTGCATCAGTTCATATAAGTTTTTTTTTCTCCCTTTCTTTCCAGGAAGCGTATAGCTTCAGCATTTGTTTTGCTTGGAGATAAGGAGAAGTTGGTATTCCAGCATAGCATTGCAGGCAGAAAGAGTATCCATTGACTAAATGGCAGTCCTGTGTTGGAGCCAGTCAAACAAAAGTTACTTAAGTATTTACTATGTTCAATGCACTACGCTTGGTGCTGGAAATAGACTGACCTCAAGAAGTTTAAAGTCTAATAGGGGAGGAAAGCTATACATAGAGATAAATACATTGCAAGGTATAAAGGGTTAGAGGTGGGGATAAGGTAAGGTTTAGACAAGGTATCCTAGGAAAACTTGAAAAGGGAGACCTCTATTTTTCCCTATTAATGATAACTGACCCTTGATAGACTAAGAAGTTTGAATTTGATGTAAGAGACACGTGTTTACCAAGATCCAGTCACAGAATTAGCTATTCCCAGGCTACAGTCAATCAAGATGACGATCCCTAGACCCAAGTTATGTATGAGGGGATCAGAGGATGTAGAGCTGAAGAAACTAGGACTAGACAGCCTGAATCATACAAGGGACGGTAGGGGCAGGAGGTCTAGCTGAGCTGATGCTCTAAGCAATAAAAAAGACTCTGAGGGCTTTTAGATAATCAGCTTAGCTGGTGCTAGCTGTCTGCCTTCACAGACCCTTCAGGCTACAGCTGATTTATGGCATCTCTTCCTTCTCTTCAGGGTTTCCCCTGATGTTCATTTTGTTGACTTATGTTGTGGATCAAGCTTGAGATGAAAGGAGGATGGGGAATCTGACTGACAGGGGAGACAATTGGTCTGAAGTAGATAACAAATTTGGAAAAGAAGCAAGGGAGGCTATGAAAGGGGAAGTCTCAGGGATAGTTTGGCTACAGATAAACATAATAACAGAAAGTTAGATCTGTAAATGACCTCAGATTTCGTTTTGTCTGACATTATTTTATAGTTAAGGAAACTTAAGTCCAGAGCCTGGGACTGAACTTCCCAAGGGCACACAGATGCTAAGTATTAAGCCTGGGACTCAAGTTCAGGTTTTCATAGTTCAAGTCCTGTGTTCTCTCCCCTAAGACAAGCTTTCTTTAGCCATACCACATTTCCAGGTGACTAGCTAGTCTAGTTAATTAATATTTGGGATAATAATTTGCTCAATGATATAAGAAAGTAAGTTGCTAAAGAACTCACAAGGTATCTAGTTGAAGATATACATAGGAAGGGGAAAATCCTGTGTAAACCTTGTATTTCTAATCAATTCTTGTATAACCAAAGGTTTGTTATTCTGTCATTTCAGTCATGTCTTACTCTTTGTGACCCCATTTGGGATTTTTTTTTTGCTTTTTTTTGGGAGGGCAATTGGAGTTAAGTAACTTGCCCAAGGCCAATGGCTAGCTGTGTGTGTGTGTGTGTGTGTGTGTGTGTGTGTGTGTGTGTGTGTGTGTGTGAAGTGTCAGAGGCCGAATCTGAACTCAGGTTCTCTTGACTCCAGGGACGGCACTCTACTCACTGCACCACCTACCTGCCCCTCATTTGGGATTTTCTTGACAAAGATACTGAAGTGGTTTGCAATTTCCTTCTCTAGCTCATTTTAGAGATGAGGAAACTGAGGCAACCAGGGTTAAGTGACTTGTCCAGGCCCACATAGCTAGTAAGTATCTTAAGACCACAGTTAAACAGGTCTTTTTGACTCTAGGCCTGGAACTCTATCCACTGTGCTACCTAGCTGCCATATGCCAAAAGAGTTTGTCTCTGTATACCTTTTTTAACGTGTCTTGGGATATGTTATTTAGAACATTTTACATCTTCAACCTGCCATGCCTCTGCACTCCTGTTTATGCCTTTATTCCAGCACTTAAAATCCTGCCACTCAACTCTAACTCCAATGACTCCTTACACCATGAAAATAATGCTGAGTTCTCTAAGCATGTGGAAATGGAGTATGAGGTTGGGCAAGTCTACCAAGCCAACCTTGAAACATCTTGAGCATTGGCTCAATGATGGGATTTTTTTTTCTGACTAGGTATCAGTTTAGCTAAATTTTGAAAGGCTCATTAACATGTTGACTTCTAGAAGATTATTTTGATTTTTGGTCACAGATACTGATGAGTACCATTTACTAAATCATAGATGGGCTGTGATCTAAAAAAAGGAAATCGATTATCAATCATAAGTTATTCAGAAGTTTATATTGACCCTATGCTTTGATAACATGAGGGAAATTAAGACTTCACTGGGTACATGAACTGATGCAGGGTGAAACAATTAGAGCCAAGAAAGCTATGCACATGTAATGCAACAATGTTAAGGGAAAGAACAACTATCACAAAATGATCAAAAGAACAAGAAGCATGGTCCCAAAGAAGAGGTAAGAAGACTCTGCACCACCTCCCCCAGCCCTATCTTATTGCAGAAGTAGGAGGTCCATGGATGTGCAAAATCATACATATTTTGAGATTTTTTTTCCATTGTATTGATTAGTTTTGCTGGTTGTCTTTTCTCTTCTTCCTTGATTTCTTTTTAAAATTTAAAATATTCTTTATTGTATAGGGTGCCTCTTTGGAGAGGGACCTAAGGGGAAATTTGGATGATATGAAAACAAAAAAAAAATCAACAAAATGTGTTTTAAAAAAGACTGCACTGTAGGAACTGAGGGGAAAGAAAACATCAAGCTCTCTAAAAAGGGGATCCTGGCTCTGCACCAAATAACAGGAGTTATTTGAGGTAGGAAGAATCAGAAGGGTGAATTTCCAATTGACCCCAAAGTCAATTTACTGTATTGTAATGGCAATAGAGGTAATGTAGCATTAAAGACACAGTTAGTCAACAAGTACTAATCAATCACTATGTAGCAGGCACTATACTAAGTACTTGGGATACAAAGAAAGGCAAAAACATTGTCCCTGTTCTTGAAGAGCCCACATTCAAAATGCACCTATTCATATATGACATATGCAGAGTAGATGGCAGGTAATTTCAGAGGAGAAGGTGTTAACAGTCAGGTGGACAGGGAAAGGCTATCTGCCAGAAGGTAGGATTTAAAACTGAATATTAAGGAGAATCAGAAAAATCTAGGAGAAAGAGCTGAGGATGGAGAGTGCTGTAGACCCAGAGAATGAGAGCAAAGGCATGGTTTTGGGAGATGGTTATGTCTGAGGAAAAGCAAATGGGTCAGTGTAGCCAGGTCATAAGGTGCATGGAGGAAAATAAAGTATAAAAGACTTGAAAGATAGAAGAAGACTAGGCTGTGAAGGACTTTAAATACTAATGGACTTTATAGTTGATACTGGAGGTAATGGGGAGTCATAGGGAGTTATTGAGTGAGAAAGGAGGGAGAGAAGATAATAAGACTTGTGCTTTAGGAAAGTAAGCAGAGGATGGAGTTGTGTTTGAAGAGATTTGATCCAAGGAAAGCAGTGAGAAGGCTATTTTAATATGTAATGACATATTTTAGGGTGTTGACTGAGTATAGAGAAAAAAAACATAGAAGAAATGTTTTGAAGGAAGAAATAAGAAGATATGATGGACTGGATATGTGGAGTGAATATAAGTGAAGAGTTGGGGATGATGAGGATGATCTTGAGTTTGTAAGGTTTGGTTATTAGGGGAATGGTGGTAACCTTGACAGCAATAGGAAAGCTTGGAAGGGAACAGAGTATTGGGGAAAAGGTAATGAGTTCCCTTCACATGTGTTGAATATGAGATGCACTCAGGAAACACAGTTCAAGATGCCCAAAAGACAGTTGGCAATGTATGAGTGGAATTCAGGAGAGAAGCTAGGGCTGAATATATAGATTTCATCTAAAAAAAAAGAGGTGATCTATGGGAGTTGTTGAGATAACATAGAGAAAAATGAGGAAGTGATCAAGATAGAGCCTTGGTAGAAACTCATGAATAATGGATGTGATCTGGATGAAGATTCAGCAAAGGATCCTGAGGAGTGGTCAAGTAGAGAACAGTGCTATGAAAAACTAGAAAGGAGTGAGTACCTGGAAGGAGATGGTTAACAACAGCATAAAAAAGCTTTAGAGAAGTTAAGAAGAATTGAGAAAACAGTATTACATTTGTCAATTAGGAGATCATTGGTAACCTTAGAGAGAGAAATTTTAGCTGAATGATGAAACTGGAAGCCAAATAGAAGCAAATGAGAAGTGAAATGAAGATGCTTATTATAGATGATGTTTTTTAGAGAAAGGAAAGAAGTAGGTGAGTTTTTTTTTTTGTTTGTTTTTTTTTTTTAAGATGAGGAAGACATGACTAGAGTGTTAAGAGTCATAATGACCTAGATTAAAATCCAGGCTCTGACACTTAATTGTGGTGTTACACTGAGCAACTCAACCTCTATGTGTGTCAAGCAACTACTCAGAACATATATTAAAAGGTAGAAAGATTGAAAGCTACATCAGTGAAGGAAGTTCCCATGACAAATGACTTATGGTGAGGAAATTGGGTAGTCACACTTGAATGTAGTTCATTTCATTTTAGTTGTGCAGCAATTAACAAAGAATCATGTAAACAAGGAAATGCAGATTCTCACCTGACTCCATTTTAACCAGATTTTCCCTCTATAAAGATATTAGAGCAAAAGCAAGTGGAGCCTTTGGCAGAAGAAAAGCAGCATAGTATAATGGAAAGCAGCCTGGACCTGAGTTCAAATTTTGACTAATATAATCAAGACATAATAATATAATCAAGACATATGATCTGGGGCAAGTAAACTAATTTCTTTGAGTCTCAATTTCCATCAAATGGAATTAATAGTTTCTTATTGTTTAGTTGTCTCAGTTGTGTCTCACTCTTCATGACCCCATTTGGTGTTTTCTTGGCAAAGATACTGGAATGGTTTACCATTTCCTTCTCTAGCTCATTTTACAGATGAAGAAATTGAGGCAAACAGAGTGAGGTTACTTGCCAAGGGTCACACAGCTAGTAAGTGTCTGAGGCCAGATTCAAGTCTTCCTGACTTCCACGCAGCTTCATCCACTGCATCACCTAGATGCCTGGAACTAGTAATACTTTCTCCTAGGTATCTCACTGAGCTGTAGTGAGGGAAATAATTTATAAATTTTTAAATTCATTAGAAATGATGGTTTTTGTAATTTCTTCTGTTTTCCCTTCACATCTTCCTGGGTGTGTCTGTCCATCTACGAAGTGTGTGTGTGTATTTGTGTGTATATATTTGTTTAAGGTATGTATATTGTATATGTATATATGTATATATATATAATGTATGTATATTTAGATATATGTAAACACTATTTTATTTCTATAATTACATGTAAAGATAATTTTCAACATTTATTTTCTATAAGATTTTGAGTTTCAATTTTTTCTCCCTTCCTCTCATCCCCCCTCCCCAAGACAGTAAGCATTCTTATACAGATTATACATATGCAATCATGTAAACATATTTCTGTATCACTTGTGTTGTAAAAGAAGAAATAGAACAAAAGGGAAAAGCCACGAAAAAAAAAGAGAGAGAGAAAATAGTATACTTTGATCTGCATTCAGACTCCATAGGTCTTTCTCTGGATATGGATAACATTTTTCCATCATGAGTCTTTTGGAATTGTTCTGGATCATTGTATTGTTGAGAAAAGCTAAGTCAATCAAAGTTGATCATCACACATAATGTTGCTGTTACTGTGTACATGTTCTCCTGGTTCTGCTCACTTCACTCAGCATCAGTTCATGAAAGTCTTTTCAGGTTTTTCTGAAATAATGCCTGCTCATCATTTCTTATAGCACAATAGAATTCCATTACATTCATGTACTACAACTTGTTTAAGCATTCCCCAATGGATGGACATTCCCTCAATTTCCAATTCTTGGGCACCCCAGAAAGAGCTGCCATAAATACATCTGTACATATAAGTCTTTTTCTCTTTTTCATGATCTCTTTTGTATACAGACCTAATAGTGGTTTTTCTGGGTACAAATGTATATGCAGTTTTAGAGTCTTTTGGGCATAGTTCAAAATTGCTCTCCAGAATGGCTGGGTCAGTTCCCAACTCTACCAAAAATACATTAGTTTTCCAATTGTCTCACATCTCCAACATTTTTCATTTTCCTTTTCTTTAATATTAGCCAATCTGATAGGTGGGAAGTGGTACCTTAGATATGTTTTAATTTTCATTTCTTTAATCAATAATGGTTTAGAACATTTTATATCACTATAGATAGCTTTAATTTCTTCATCTGAAAACTGCTTATTTATATCCTTTGACCATTTATCAATTGGGAAATGACTTGTATCATTACAAACTGACTTAGTTCTTTGTATATTTGAGAAATGAGGTTTTTATCAGAAACATGTGCTGTAAAAATTATTTCCCTGTTTCTACTTCCCTTCTAATCTTGACTGTGTTGGTTTTGTTTGTGTAACCCCTTTTTAATTTAATGTCATCATTTTGCTTTTCATAATATTCTCTATCTCTTGTTTCATCGTAAATTCTCCCCCTCTCCATAGATCTGACAGGTAAGCTATTCCTTGCTCTCCTAATTTGTTTATAGTATCACCTTTTATGTTTAAATCATGTACTTATTTTGACCTTATTTGGGTACATGGTATGAGATGTTGGTCTGTTTCTAGTTTCTGCTATACTACTTTACAGTTTTCTCAGAAGCTTTTGTCACATAGTGAATTCTTATCCCAGAAGCTGAAGTCTTTGGGTTTATCAAACAGTAGATTACTATAGTCATTGACTACTATGTCTTGTTTACCTAATCTATTCCACTGATTTACCACTCTGTTTCTCATCTAGTATCAAATAGTTTTGATAATTGCTGCTTTATAATATAGTTTTAGATCTATCATGTCTTTTTTTTTGGTATTTTTTTCATTGATTCCCTTAATATTCTTGACCTTTTGTTCTTCCAGATGGATTTTGTTATTTTTTTTCTAGCTCTAGAAAACAATTTTGGTAGTAGAATTTTCATTTTTATCATATTAATTTGGCCTACCCATGAGCAATTGATATTTTTCCAACTGTTTAGATCTGACTTTGTGTGAAAAGTGTTTTGTAACTGTGTTCATATAGTCCCTGGATTTATCTTGGCAAGTAGACTCCCAGATATTTTATATTGTTATAAGAATGGGAATCTAAAGATCTTCCTTGCCCTAGGCCCTTTGATAGGCTTGACTCTGAGAACCTTCCCTAATTTGAAAATATACTCTTCCCCCTACTAGGCTGAAGGTGGTCACCTGGAGCCTGTGGTGGGAGGCTTGTTTCTCAGGAACACCCACACCTTGATACTTTGTGATTGGGCAGTGGGTCAAGAAAGTTGTGACATTCTCTGAGCCAGGAAAAGGTTATATATTCCTTGATGTGAGGTTTTGTTTTGGGGCTCACTTTGAGAATAGTTGTATGATTTGACCAGACTAGATTCTGGGTAGCTGTTGAGCCCCCGGCTTTGAAAAAGCAGATGCTGGTGCTTCCCTCTCTGGTAACTGACTAGGTATGGATGTAATGGTCAGAGAGCTTTCCAGCCTGTCCGCTGACCTGTTTCTCTGTCTTTTAATATTTAGTGCTTTAAAAGTAATGCTTTCTGGGGCTCACTTTGAGGAGAGCTGTGTGATTTGACCAGATGAGACTCTGGGCAGCCATTGAGTCCCCTGGCTTTGAAAACCCAGATGTTTGTGTTTCCCTCTCTGGTTACTAACTAGGTATGAATGTAATGGTCAGACAGTTGGAGGCCTGTCTGTTGATGTTTCTCTGTCTGCTTGTAACTTCTGCTTGTAACTTGTTTGTATTCTCTGAAGTTTGGGGTACTGACCTTTTTCCCCTGAACTAGGTAAATGACATATGTTTGATTAAAGCAAGATTGTTAACCCATTTTGAGTTGCTTTCCTTTAGAAAAGCAGATCTAAGAACCTGTGTTGGCAGCCATCCTGGCAATGCTAGGGTGCTTGCTGCTATAATTGTCTACAGTCATTTTAAAAGGAGTTTCTGTATCTCTTGTTGTTGGGCTTTGTTGGTGATATATAGGAATGCTGATGGTATATGTGGGCTTATTTTATGTCCTGCAACTTTGCTAAAGTTGTTTTTTTAATTATTTCTTTAGAATTCTCTAAGTATACCATCATATTATCAGCAGAGAGTGATAGTTTTGTTTTCTTATTGCCTATTCTAATTCCCTCAATTTCTTTTTCATCTCTTGCTGAAGTTAACATTTCTAGTACAAAACTGAATAATAATGGCAATAATAGGCATCTTTGTTTTACCCCTGATCGTATTGGGAAGGCTTCTAGCTTATTCCCATTACAGAACTTGCTGATAATTTTAGATAGATGCACTTATCACTTTAGGGAAAGTTCCATTTATTCCAGTGGTCTCTAGTGTTTTTAATAAGAAGGGGTGCTGTATTTTGTCAAAAACTTTTTCTACATATATTGAGATAATCATATAATTTCTGTTGACTTTGTAATTGATATGACCAATTATGCTAATAGTTTTCCTTATGTTGAACCAACTTTGCATTCCTGGTATAAATCCCACCTTGTCATAGTGTCTTCACTATGACAAGGATATGTCCTCATGCCCGGTTCATGATATATTGCTACAATCTCTTTGCTAATATTTTACTTAAAATTTTGCATCAATATTCATATGAGAAATTGGTCCAAAATTTTCTTTCTCTGTTTTGGCTCTTCCTGGTTTAGGTATCAGCACCACATTTCTGCCATAAAAGGAATTAGGTAGAACTACTTCTTTGCCTAGTTTTCCAAATAGTTTGTATAGTATTAGAATAAATTTTCTTTAAATGGTAGAATACATTTTTTAAATCCACCTTGCTCAAGATATTTTTTCTTAGGGAGTTAATTGATGGCTTTTCAATTTTTTTTCTAATATGAGATTATTTAAGTATTTTATTTCTTCTTCTGTTAACATGGATAATTTATATTTTTTGTAAATCATCATTCATTTCATTTAGATTGACAAGTTTATTGGTATATAGTTAGGTAAAATAACTCCTAACTATTGCTTTCATTCCCTCTTCATTGGTAGTGAATTCACCCTTTTTATTCTTTATATTTTCTTCTTTTAAAAATCAAATTTTCTATTTCATCACTTTTTTTCAATAGAACTGGCTCTTAGTTTCAGTTCAATAGCTTTCTTACTTTCATTTTCATTTAACTTCTTTCTTTTTTTTATTTTGTTGTTAGATTTATTGAGTTTGAGAGAGGTAGGTTGAGTTCCCCCACTGGTATTATTTTGCTATTTCTTCCTACAACTCACTTAACTTCTCCTCTAAGAATTTGGATCCTATACCACTTCATGCATATATGTTTAGTACTGATAATACTTCATTGTCTATGGTACCTTTTAGCAAGATGTAGTTTCCTTCCTTGTCTCTTTTAATTAGTTCAATTTTGTTTTTGCTTCCTCTGAGATCAGGATTGCTACCCCTGCCTTTTTTTCACTTCAGCTGAAGAATAATATATTTTGCTCCAACCTTTTTCCTTACTCTCTGTCTCAGTCTCTCTGTCTCTTTCTCTGTCTCTCTCTGCTTCAAACATATTATAGAATTCTGTTTTTAAAATTCTCTTCGATATTTATTTCTGTTTTATGGGAAAATTCATCTAATTCACATTCACAGTTATGATTATTAATTGTGTATTTCCCTCCATTCTATTTTCTCCCTGTTTGTACTTTTCTTTCTCTTCTCTTTCACCCTGTCCCTCCTCATCAGTGTTTTGCTTCTGACTACCACCTTCCTGAATCTGTCTTCCCTTCTATTCCCCCCCCTTCCTTTTCTTTTCCCATTTACCCTACTAATTCCCTATAGGGTAAGATAGATTTTTTTTTACCCAAGTGTGTGTACGTTATTTCCTCTTTGAGACAAATTCAATGAGAGTAAGGTTCAAACAATGCCCACCCCTACTTTCTTTCCCTTTACTGTAACAGGTGTTTCGTGCCTCTAAATGTTATATAATTTACCTGATTCAACCTCTCCCTTTCTTCTTCTCCTAGCACAATCCTTTTTTTCACCTCTTCATATTTTTATCATTACATCAAAGTCATCTTATACTTACATCCTCTGTCTATTTATATTCCTTCTAACTGCCCTAATAGAAATATGGGTCTTAAGAGTTATAAGCATCATCTTCCCATGTAAGGGTGCAAACAGTTTACCTCTATTGAATATCATGTTTTCTTCTTCCCTGTTTAACTTTTTTATGCTTCTCTTGGATCCTGTGTTTGAAGATGGAATTTTCTGTTCAGTTCAGGTCTTTTGTTCAGGAGAGTTTGAAAGCCCCCTATTTCATTGAATATCTATCTTTTCCTCTGAAAGATTAGGTTCAGTTTTTCTGGGTAGTTGATTCCTAGTTGTAATCCAAGCTCCTTTGCCTTCTAGTATATCATATTCCAAGACTTTTGATCCCTTAATGTAGAAACCAAGCTGCTAAATCCTATGTAACCCTGCCTATGGCTCCTTGATATTTGAATTGTTTCTTTCTGGCTGTTTGCGGTATTTTCTCCTTGACCTGATAGCTTTTGAATTTTGCTATAATATTCCTTGAAGTTTTAATTTTGGGATCTCTTTCAGGAGGTGATGGGTGGATTCTTTGAATGCTATTTTTGCTCTGGTCCTAGTATATCAGGGCAGTTTTCCTTGACAATTTCTTGGGAGATGCTGTACAGGCTGTTTTTTATCATGATTTTCAGGTAGTCCAATAAATCTTAAATTATTTCTGTTGAATCTGTTTTCCAGGACAGTTGTTTTTTTTTTTTTTCCTGTGAGGTATTTTACATTTTCCTCTATTTTTTCATTTTAAAAAATTTGTTTGATTGATTCTAGATGTCTCATAGAGTCATTAGCTTCCACTTGCCCACTTCTAATTTTTAAGCAATTTTTTCTTCAGTTAGCTTTTGTAACTCCTCTTCCATCTGACCAGTTCAACTTTATAAGGAGTTTCTTTCTTTAGTCATTTTTTGTGCTTCCTTTTCCAAGATATTAACTCTTTTTTCATAATTCTCTTGAATAACTCTCATTTATTTCCCTAATTTTTCTTTTACCTCTGTTACTTGATCTTTAAAATCCTTTTTGAACTCTTCCAAGTGGACCTTTTGGGCTTGAGACCAATTAATTTTCTCCTCTGAAGCTTTGTATTTAGGGATTTTGACATTGTTGTCCTCTTCTGAGTTTGTGTCTTGATCTTCACTGTTGCCATAGCAGCTTTCTATGGTCAGGGCTCTTATTTTTTTGTTTGTTTCTTTGTTTTGTGGGGTTTTTTTGCTCATTTAAAAAAAATTGAGCTCTGCTCTTGGGGTACAGGGAACACTGTCTCAAACTTCTTGCACTGAAGGACAGTGTGCTGGGGCCTCTCTGACTGGCAGCTTGCCACTGCTCTGGGATGGCCTGGCCCAGTCGTGCATCTTATGTCCTGGGTTGGGCTGGCAGTTTGCTTACTGATCTGGGGCTGGAGGCCTCTCAGATAACCTGCTGTGCCATTGGCCTGCTGAACCAAAATTTCACATCCTCAGCTGCTGCTCTGTTCTGTGACTAAGAGAGTCTTGCTAGCTTGCTGAGATACCACCAGTGCTGGGTTTTGCTCCTCTTTTACTCAAGAGAGACAGACCTTCCCTGAAGTCCTTCTAAGTTATCTTGGGCTGAAACATTTTTTCACTATGTCTTTTTGTGGATCCTGTCCCTCCAAAATTATTTTAGAGGCTTGAATTAACTTCGTTTCTGAGGGAAACTAGGGAGAACTCAGGCAACTTCTTGGCTTCTCTCCACTATCTTTACAAAGTATATTTTTAAAAGAAAAAGAGTAGAGGTTTCCCACAAATGAGATTTTGTACTGATTTAAGGTAGAATTAATTTTAAAATTACATAAAATATTTATGTTGAATACTGTAAGGCAGTGGCTTTATAATCATAATTGCCGTAATTTGATTACTTTGCAGATAGCAAAAATTCAATCATCTAATTTCATATTCTAACAGATAATTTCCTTATTTGACCCTGCACACTTGAGCTGGGAAACTCCAGGGGCACAAAGTGAAGGCTTTTGACTTAGGAAAACTGAAATCTCTCCTCAATAGAATAATGTTGGCCCATTAAAAACATAGGAAGAACAAAACTGAACTCTTGAACTGTGCATCTAGCAAGTGGTTTCAAAGGGGAAATGTATCCTTAAAAAGGGAGAAACCATAGTACAGTGGAAAGATGGTTACACTTTGAGTCACAGGATTCATGCTCAAATTCTGAACCTGCCATTCACCTGCTACCTATGTGACCTTGCCCAATGCTTCTGACCTCGGTTTCTTCATTTATAAAATGAAGGGGTTAGACTAGATGAACTTGAAGGCCAATTTGAGATATAGGTCTATGATTCTATGAAAAAAGGAAAAGGAAATGACTGGAACTGGGAAGATTTGTGGTTATAACCTGCCTCTAGAGATAGGTAGTTTCCCATCATTGGAAGTCTTTGAGATTGAATGACCAAATAGATTCCTCTTCTGGTATAGCTTGGACTATATAGCTTGGTTCCTTCCAGCTTTGACTTTCTGTGGTTACTCATCAAAGTCCCAAGTCTGATTAGAAAGCAGGCTAGGTGGTAGCCCTGTTTAATAGTGACTATCACATAGTAGTAGCATCATAAATATTTACTGACTGACTAACTTATATCACATGTTATTGAAGCTCTGATGCTTTTGGCACCTTTATTGTCCTTGTTTTCTTCCAAAAGTTTGATTTACAATCATTTTAGTGCAGCTAAATATTTTTTCCTTGGGGGTAATAGCTTATCATTATTTTTTCTGCCAAAACTTTTGTGATTTGGTGATGCACACTATTACTACAAAGTTACTTTGCCTTTCATTTTCTGCTAATTTTCCTGGCTAGCTCAAGTAATTTCATTTAACTGAATATGTATTAAGCACCTAATGTGTATAAGAGAGTTAATGTGGCATAGTGGATAGAGTACTGGATTTAGAGTCAAGAATTGACTGATTTCATATCCTTTCTCTAGCAAATTAGCCCTATGATTATAGCCAAGTCACTTCATTTTCCCAGAGGCTCATGTAAGTCTCTAAGACTTATCTACTAAGGTTACACAGAGCTTGCCATCAGTGTTGGTCTAAGGGAGGCCACACCCATACTCATAATATTACAGATCCTTAATGTAGTGAGATATTAGCTCTGTGAAAGGCTCTAAGCTAGGTGCCCAGAACACTGAGATGAGAAATAACACACTTGTTGTCTTTAGTATAATATGAGATAGAATTTGATGTGAGCAAAAGCAGGACTTTGACCAACATCATAAAGGAAATTTGAGAAGAGACCACTTACAGCTATGGAAGATCCAAGAAATGATAACCACATTGCATTCACGTGACCATTTACATGAATGAGAGAGCTGATTTCTAACCTACTCATAAGCATACATCGAATCTGAAATATCTAATTGGAATGCATATATTTTTTCCTGAAACTATGCTCCATTCTAAACTCCATTTTGTCTCTCCATCCCCACCCCTGTCAATCTTGATTTATAAAGAAAGAAATTAAGAATCTAAGAGAATTGTGTGTAGAAAATCTGGGGCACTTTATTTGATCAAAGCTATGGAAATGGCTTGGCTAGGCTGGATCTCAGTCTCTGATTTAAAAAAACAACAACAAAACAAATGTTATTCTTATCAACAGAGTAGAAGTAAAGAATAGTACCACTAGGGGGAGGAAAAGTGTTAATTTCTAAAATGGAGAGAGACCTTCACATTCAGTAGACTGATGGAAGGTAAAGGGAAAACAAGAAAAGAAAAAGGGAAAGAAAATCATCTCTCTCTCTCTCTCTCTCTCTCTCTCTCCCACTCTCTCTCTATTTTCCTCTTTCCTTCCTTCCTTCCTTCCTTCCTTCCTTCCTTCCTTCCTTCCTTCCTTCCTTCCGTACCAAAATCCTGAAACCTCTGTATTTTGATATGATGGCCTATAAACCTTACAGAGTTCCTAACTGAAAGTGGTAGTAAATCATAAAATGTATCTTATCCATCGCTCCAAAATTCCCAAACGAATAATCCAACTCCTTCTGTGGTTTGTAACTTGGGATGAAATGTCAAGAAGCGTCACTGGAATAGCCTTCCTTCTATTTTTTTTTTTTTGTTAATTTAAATAAAATAAAGAAAAGAAAAGAAAAAAAAGAGCCACAAAAGTGAATTTCTAAATGTTACATATCGGTAGTTTCCTCTGAAAAAGAAATGCTATTGTGCAGCTGGCTTGAAATGCAAGATCTAAGGGAGCTGAGAATAGAAATAGATTTACAAATACTCCTTGGGGATTGCCAAAGTATTTTTAAAGTCTTACTCAAGATTGAAATTCTTGTATTCACATTGCTATAATTAAATGTATGTCCAGTTTTCTTCTATTCTTTTAGCTCTCAAGGAAGCTATAGAGGCTTTTCTTTGGCTAAATCTGGCAGAAATGAAGTTGCAGATATGTCATTATACTTGAGGTATTTCCCATCCTTCCCTAAGAAATATTTCTTGCCCTTCCCCAAAATGGACCTAAAAATCCTAGAAGTACAGAACTGGAGACAATCTTAGACAAAGTCTAGTCTAGCTCAACAAAACCTAGTCCTGCCATTTTGCAAAGGAGGAAATTGAGGCCTATTCTGTTTCAAATGACTTACCTAAAGTTCCACAGTTAGTTCACAGCACATGGATTTGAGCCCGTGTCTCCTTGATTCCAGGCCAGAGCTCCTTCTGCTCTACCTTCTTACTGTAGCTCACTACATTGTTTTTATTACTGGTTGTCACTTGTTTGGGTTGGATCATGGAATCATGGGATCACTAATGAGCTAATAATAATAGCATGTATATAGCACATTAAGGCTTGCGAAGGCCTTTACAAATATCATCTCATTTTATCCTCACAAATCCCTGTGAAGTAATACTATTTTTTCGTTCCCATTTTCCAGATAAAGAAACTAAATTTGAGAAAGATTAAATGGTATTCAGGGGTACACAGCTAGTAAGTTTCTAAAGGGGGGATTCAGCCTCAGGTTCTTCTGACTCCATATCCATTCCTCTATCTATTGTATAGCCTAGTTGCCTAGATGCTAATGAGTATCACAAAGGTTTAAAAGTGTCAGAAGTTCTCCAGGGCCACATTATCAGGATAAAGCTCTGGCTGAGCCTACCAAGCATGAAAGGAAAAGCACTTTCTATCTGTTACCTCATTTGATCCTCTCAACATCCCCTTGTTTTTATTAATTTGTATTAGTAACTACCTATGTGACTTTGGGTAAGACATTTGACAGATAAGGTACTGGTTTCCTTCTTTGCAAAATGAAAGGACCAAATTTTGTTATGCTGGACGAGGTAGGTGATAGTATCATTTCAGTTTTATAGATGAGAAAACAGACTGAGTGAGGTTAAGTGACTTGTTCAGGGTCCCACAGTTAGTGACTGTATGAAGAACCACTTAGACTCCAATCTTCTTAGCTCTAATTTAAGAGCCATCATATCTCATTTGTACTGCTGGATTTCATCATGCTCTCTGGGATCTCATCATCATGCAAAATCAGATCAGGATCTCCAACTGATAAAAATGGTCAAAGGATATAAAGAGGCAGTTTTCCAATGAATAAATCAAAACAATTTATACTCATATAAAAGTTTTCTAAATCACTATTGATTAGAGAAATACAAATTAAAACAATCTTGAAATAGCATTTTACACCTACCAGACTGACTAAAATGATTGAAGGGGAAAGCAACAAATGTTCAAGTGGATGCGAAAAAATTGGGACACTAATTCATTGTTGGTGGAACTGTGAACTGATCCAACTATTTTGGAGAGCAACTTGAATCATGCCAAAAGAGTTATTAAATTGCCTATACCCTTTGTCAGTAATACCTGTACTAGGTCTATTTCCAAAGATGATTAAGAAAAAAGGAAAACATTCTAAAATGTTTATAGCAGCTCTCTTTGTGATGGCAAAGAATTGGAAATTGCCAGGATGCCCATCAATTGGGGAATGACTTCAGAAGTTGTGATATATGATCATGATGGAATATTACTGTACTATAAGAAATGTTGAGCTTAATGATCTTGGAAAAAACATGGATAGACTTGCATGAAATAATGAAGAGTGAAATGAACAGAACCAAGAGAACATTGTATATAGTAATAGCAATATTGAATAAGGACTTTTGAGTGACTAAGTCATTTTGACTATTGTAAATACCCAAATAACTACAAAAAGCCTATGATGGAAGATACTATCTGCATCCAAAGAAAGAACTGATAAATAGAAGTCTATATGATTTTGCATATATGTATATGTATATACATATATGTATATACATATTTACATGATAACTTTATTATATATATTAAATGGAATAGCAAGTTGTAAGTAATATATTTGCAGTTGCATGTGCAATCATTTTTTTTTAAAAAGTTATCCCATGTTATGGAAATGCTTGTTTTACCCCTTAAATTAAAAATACAATAAATTTAAAAATTTAAAATCAAATTAGCAGTGAAATTCTCACCTCTTCAGTATCTCCTGTCCCTGGGATTCCTCCCTCCATCTTTTGGGAGAGGGTAGAACATAGAGAGTGGAGGGAGAGCTCTTCCCAGATGTTTCATTTAAGGACAGTCCCAGGCTTCACTCCACTGGACTTTGAAATTGATCATATGCCTGGCCCACATGCTCCATTCTCCCTTTCCCCCAATTTCCAGTTTCTTTTTATGTATTATCTTTGCTGTTAGGTTGTGAGATCTTGAGTGGATCTTCTATCTTTCTCTGTCTTTCCAAAATTTGGCACAGTGCTTGACATATAGTAGATACTTAAATGTTTACTGACTGATTGACTGACAATGTCACCTAGCTGCCCTCAAGTCCAAGGCTCCTCACTCCAAGTCCAGTCTTCTGCCAACTACATTCAAATCAGAATGTCTCTCTGAAATAAGGAAACCTTGGTAATCTCTTTTTCTTCTCAGAACCTTGCTTCTGTCTGTATGGGGAATGTTAATAACAACTCTTCCAGATTTCTCCCTTTGATGAATGTAAGGCCTCAGCTTACCCTGATGGAGAACTTATCTTCGATTTTGACTTAACGGTTCTAATCACATTCAAGCTTCTTTTGAAGTCCTCTCTTCTTTCTTTCTTTTTTCTTTTTGGAGGGGGGAAGGTAGGGCAATTAGGGTTAAGTGACTTGCCCAAGGTCACACGGCTAGTTTTGTGTTAAGTGTCTGAGGTCAATTTGAACTCAGGTCCTCCTGACTCCAGGGCCAGTACTATATTCACTGTGCCACCTAGCCGTCCCCCTTCTTTCTGAGGGATATAATTGCCCAGATCTAATAAATTTAGTTAAGATAGAGGACTCCACTACCATCCATTGTCCATGACTGCACAAGCTGGAGTCTTTTCTCCTCTTGTCTCTATCCCTTGCTCTAGCTTCTTTTTTACCTCTTCCAAGTTTCTGCTAATTTTCCCCTTCTAGCACATGTAGCCAAGGACATAAATGGTTCTTGTTCCAATTCACCCACATTTCCTGGTCCTGACTTTGGTAGGGATAGAGAATGAGTTTCAGAGAAATAGATTCTAGTATTTGTACTTCTTTAAAATTAGGGGATTCAAAGCTCATTTCTGATTCTAAGTTCTGTTGCTCTAGGTCATTTCTTCCTTCTCTCCTTCCTTCCTTCCCTCCCTCCTTCCTTTCTTCCTTCCTTCCTTCCTTCCTTCCTTCCTTCCTTCCTTCCTTCCTTCCTTCCTTCCTTTTGTCAATCAGGGTTAAATGACTTGTCCAGGGTTACACAGCTAGTAAGTGTCAAGCATCTGAGGCTGGATTTGAACTCAGGTTCTTCTGACTCCAGAAGGTACTCTGTCTTCTATACCACCTAGCTGCCCCTGTTCTGGGTAATTTCTAGTTAGGAAGTCTAAATTACTTGGGTTTATGATCTCAGGGGAAGGGGAGGCTTCAAAGTATTTCCCCCATCTTCTCATTATTGTCTGAAATTTTCCCATAAGAATTTTAGGTTAAAGCTTTCATCCCTAAAAAGTACAAAATCCCTCAAGAAAGAAAACACATTGAGATGTTACCAGTATTTGAATATTCGGTGGAAATAAATTTTAAATCTTTTTTTTTTTTTTGATAGGTTTGAAAAGCCTCAAAAAGTAGAAAGCTTGGCAGCTGAGAAAAAGGGGCTAGTGTCATAAAAGCGGGGTAAAGGGTCAGAACTAAAAGTCTGGGTCTTTCCAATTTTTCTGAGTATTTGGCAATGTGCCTCTGTACTTTAGAATGTTATGATGAAAAGACCCCTTAGAAATCACATAGCCCAATCCTCTTATTTTGTAGATAAAGAAAGACCAGAAAAGATGGAAGACTAGAAACAAGAACACCTAATTTTAGTTTAGTAAGTTAGTAAATTATCTACTTTTACCTTCATTTCTTCATCTCTTAAATGATGTTCAAATAATTTGAGCCTCACAGTGACCTTAGGAAATACGTATTACTATTGGCATTATGTCTATTTTACAGATGGGAAAATTGAGACTCAAAGAGGTTGAGTAACTCCCACATAGTGACAAAGCTAGTAAGCATTAAGGCAAGATATGATCCTAGGTCATCCTGAGTCCAGGCCCAACACTTTATTCACAAAGTGAGATAATAGTTGGCCTTTCCATAGGTTTAGATAGTATTTTACATACATATGCTAACCTTACAAAACTCCTGAGAGAGAGAGTTACTTTAGAAGATCATATTATCCACACTTTACAGAAAAGGAAGCTAAGACTCAGTATTTACATGACTTGACTATGGTTACATAGTCAATAAGTATTGAAGGTCAGAGATTTTGGGAAAAAAAGACAAAAACCAAACATTAAGTTAATGGAAAAGTTAGAACCAAAATTCAGATATTGATCCTCCTGGTCCATCCAGTCTTCTTTTTGCAATGCCATGCTTCCAATACTGTCAGGCATTGTTGAACTATCAGAGTTGTGAGTGACCTATGCTGGTGAAGAAATAAGGGGGGAGATGAAAGATAAATCATACCCAATTACTCATATCCTCAAATAAGATTTACTTCATTCTAAACTGGGAAGATGTGTGTTCAGGCATTCAATTTGGTTGTCAGCTTTAAATTAGAAAAATTAAAGGGAGTCCTGCTTGTTATTCATTACATATGTTAAGCATTCTTGAAAGAGTTAATTTGTCTCGAAGTCTTATCCTTCTTGTAGACAGTCTAAAATCTTCCTGACAGATATCACCCATTTCATATTCTTATTTCCCAGAAGACCTCTGCTTCCCTGGGTCCATATATGTGAATTATCTAGAGTGCAGCTAAGTGTCAGCAAGTCACACAAGCCTTTTTAATTAATGGAATTCATAAGTGCTAACTGGAACTTAGTATTATGGAGCCCACTTCTTTTTACCTGACATTTATATGATGCTTTTAACTTTTCAGGGTGGAATCAAATGCATTATTCCATTTTATAACCCCAATGAACCTTGAGGAAGTTAGAATAGGTGTATTAGCTCCATTATTTAAAACAAGGAAACTGAGGAATGGTGAACTTGGGAGCCCAGTGCAATGAAAAGAACACAGGCCAGGAAATTATGACTGCTGGATTTTGGGCCAGCCACTTGCATGATGTGTGACCTGGGCAAGTCATTTCACCTTTGACCCTCATTTCCTCAACTTTTAAATGATGGCATCATAGAATTACTGAGCTTCACAACTATAAGCAAGGTTAAAGATCCTTTAATCCAATACTCTAGTTTAACAATTCCCTTTGACAAGCTGGAGAGTTTCTAAATTACTGTAAAATCATATGAAACCATGGCAGAAGAGCACTGATTGAAGGAACCAGGCATATTTTGTCCTAAGGACCATGGAACTTTTCCATCTGATTTATGATTGAAACCTTCCAGATACATTATCTCCCCTATTGGAATGTGAGCTCTTTGAACTTTATGTATTTCTAGCACTCAGCACAATTCTGTGTATATAGTAAACCTAAATGCTTTTTTCATTCATTCATTCATTCATTCATATTTTTGTTGTCATTGTTCAGTCATTTCAGTTTTGTCAGACTCTTTACAGTGCCATTTAGGATTTTCTTGGCAAAGATACTGGAGTGGTTTGCCATTTCCTTCTCCAGTTCATGTTATAGATGAGGAAACTGAGGCAAACAGGGTTAAGTGTTTTGCCCAGTGTCTTAGCTAGAAAGTATTTGAGTCTGCAGGGATTTATCCAAATAGTCATTTATGGCACATTCCTTAACCCAAGAGGAAAGTTTCACTTTCTTCCTTTCACTGTTTCATTTCAATGCAATTTCAAATCCAATTCAATTTCAAATGCATAACCATGGTTTAATTGTAAATATTATTTATATGGGTCCATAGGAAACAAAAAGGAATAAGATAAACTACATTAAAATAATGTGTGAGTTATATGGAATTGAGTAGGTTTTCAAACCTAGGCATCCCACAGGGGTGTGCTGGAGCCAGCTCTAACCTTCCTATGAAAACCAATCTTTAAATTTTCACTGTGAGCATTTACACCTCAAAATCCTCAATTAGGGCTTGATTTATGTCTTTATTGATTGTCTGGAATTAGGAAGGTGTTAATAATGCAGAATAAACTTCAAGTGTTTGTACATACATTTTTCTCTCAGAGAGACTGGCTGTCAAACATTTTACCAACACTCTCCTGTTTTATTCTACAAATATTTCTTGAGCTCAGCAGCAGGGCAGTGGAAAGCTCAGAGAATGAAGTCATCAGCAGATTGGAGGTCTAGTGATTATGAACTAATCATCATTATGATAAAAAATCATAGTGATTTTCAACATTTATATACTACTTTAGAGTCTGCAAAGTGTTTTATATCCATCTTATTTGAGTCTCATAACACCCCTGACCTTAATTAATCTGTAGACACCTTCTAAACACAATAGTTTAATTTTTTAAAAAGTATATAATTTTGGGACTGCAGTAAAACCTTTAGCATAGTGCCTAGCATTATTTTCAGCCAGTCCCACTGGGAACTAGTATGCATCTCCAATGCTGAATATTAACAGGAATTCCTCAATCATCTTTTCTACCTATAGCCTCCAGAAGGGTCAATGTCTATTTAGTTAGCATTTAGGACAATTAGTTGATTGACCTGGAGGGCAGATTGCTCTTCTAGATACTTTTTCTTGATTACCATTATGTTGCTGATGTAGGCCTTCATTCAGTATGACCCTCTGATTTCATTTTGATATAACTGGGTCATTAGTTGGGTTCTATAGGATTTCTTTAACTCTTCATGGTTTTTTTTTCCTTTTTTGGTTCATTTTTGTTTTTGTTTATGTTGTGCTTTCTTTTCCTAGCAGTATGGTGCAGTAAAGGGGAGGGCAGGTCTAGGCCCAGAGACAGTTTCCATTCCTTCCTTTAAACAATGTACCACCGCTTCTGGAATCTTTATTCAAGCCACGCTTGCTATTAATGGCCCTGGGCCATTGCTTGACTGATTTTATATCAGCTCATCCATATAGGACTGACCTGAGTCAGGCTGTATCTAGCAGGAATTCTGGCATAAGGATAGCACTCTGGGCTCTTGCGTTCTCTGCTCTGCTCTGTCCACCTTTCCTTGCTGAACTTCCGTTTCCTCATATGTAAAGTAAGAGAATTGGACTAAATTATCTTTAAGATCACTTTTAATACTACTATGCTAATCAGTACAACTGTGCTAAAGGCTATTTATGTTTTGTTTTGTTTTTTTTCAAATGCAACTGATGATTCAAGTGGCATGGTGGTATAGTTTAGACAGAGAGTTGTACTTATAGTCAGGAATTTGAATCCAACTGCAACATATAATACGTATCATCTATATGACCATGAGAAAGATTTCACATCTCAGTGTCCTTAAGCAACAATAGAACTATGAGTTACTGATAAATTATTGACAGGAACAATTGGGTGGACAGTTTTTTATATACCATAAATTCAGTTTCCCCCCTACATTAAATACATCATAGGTCTTGACTATTTCTTTAAACCTTAAAGACAAGATTTAAAAGGCAATAGAGTATTGTGTTTGGCTTGGGATCAGAAATACTTGGGTAAAATTCTGTCCTTGACATTATATTATGACCCTGGACAAGTCCTTTAGACAACTCCCTAGGGTTTATTTGTTAAATTGTAAATGGGTTATGTATGGAGAGAATGTTTGCCCCTGATTAGGACATTTTATATCTTGTGTATGTAGGCCAGCACTCAATCTCTTTTACATAATGTTGTCCTTCTTGGTGTAGAATGATTACTTCATGTTCTGTGATTGCAAGAAGGACAGAATTCATAAGAACTGGGGAAAGGAGAGATCATAGTTCTTTTGTCTTCCAGTTTTTCCAGAAGAGATGATCTTTAAAAAGAGGTCCCTAGAGAAAGAAAAAGACTGGGAAAAAGCCAACATGTAAAGGAGCTGGAATTAGAAAACCTCTATTCTCAGAGCTTTTCTCTTACACCCCAGTAACTTACATTAGGTTTATATTTTAAGATCTAGTTCAATCAGTCAAACAACATGCATTTAAGCATCTACTATGATCTGCACACTATGCTAGGCCCTGGGATTTCCAGGGAAAAAAATGGAAGCGTTCGTAGCCTCAAGGAATATACATTCTATTGAGAGAAATGACTTGGACCACATTTGAGCAAAGAAAAAAATACATATACTCTCTACAGTAGTTAAATTTACATTTCCTCTCCTGGAACACATTGTCTTGGTTTGCAAGTGCAAATTCAACTATCTCACTGTATTTGGCAGGCCTAAGACCACCAAACTAGATAGTACTTCATATGTCATCTGTCCACCTGAATCAGTCATCTGATCTGCCACTACAACTCCATCCCCTCCCTGTACCTTTCTACCTATTTCTCTGGGCTTAGTAATCAAATAAATACTACTGTGTTACCATTCTTCCTTGAAGAAGGATATCACTTCTACTGCCTTATAGATTGACTCATAATCCCTATATGCCTATGATTTCCATTCTCTCTTCCTCTTTTGGCTAACACTTCCATATATGTACTTTCTCACTTCAAAATTTGTATCCCTAGCAATTAGGACAGTGCTTGACTTATAACACTGTAAGTGTCTGATAAAAGTTTTTTTTTTTTCATTCCTTAATTCCAAGTAAATTCAAGGTAAATACCACATAATTTAGGAGGAGGCACCAGTAGTTGGGGACTCAGGTGGTTCCATAACTGAGTGAAAAAGGGAGAGAAAACTTCTATGAAGCAAGGAAAAGTGAGGATCTATTACAGCGATGGAAATAACCTGTGCAAAGGCACAGAGGCTGAAGATGGATGGTCATGCATAAGGGACAGCAAGCATGCTTTTTTTGCTAGAACACAGAGTGCATGACCTCCTCCATGAAGTCATATGTAACTCTAGTCAGCTCTGATCTCTCTTCCATTTCTCTCAATTCCATTGCTCTTAGAATCAATACCAAAGTAATCATTATTTATTAGCACCTACTATGTCCACAGTCTTGTTCTAGGAGCTCAGTTTAGTTCAAAATTGTGCTCTACCTATTCCACAAGTGGTAATTTTATCTTCTCATGACACTTGTAAGTTTGAGAGTGAGACCAAGGTATCTAGCATGGTCCAGGGACATTTATATAAAATAATCAATTACTTAATGATTGACTAATAAATAATTATTAATACTTAATAATTGATTACAACATAATAAGGCCCTAATAAGTGCTTTATGATAGATTTGTGTCCTGCAGGACAACTTTAGAGACCAAATAGTATACCCTAAAACAATTTAGCACCAAAAGTCAGGGCTGGCTCTGAATAATGTAAAAAGTGACCTTTCTCTAGTATTTCATCAGTAATTTATAGCCCTAAAAGTGTGCTCTTTACAACAAATATTTCACTATGTTGGTTCAAGTGTTTCTAGCATCTATATAAAATAAGAACAGCAAATGTTTTGTTTTGACTTTTTCTTCCCTACTTAGCATCTTTACAAGGAAAAATCTCTCCTAATTTGTTGTAACTAATGTATTGCTATTAAAGAGTTTTTCACTTACTAAAATGTACATTAACAAATGAGCCATGTTCTCCATCTAAATGTAAATGTGCATACATTTTAGAACAGCCAGTGGCTAAGTGGCCTTACTAGGAGAGGTTATGTGGCTTAAAAATTGACCAAATAAAGCAGTAGTTCCTTTGGTTACTAGAGTAACTGTTCTCTGTTAATTTGGTTTGAGACAGGTTGACATAGTGAAAAGAACCTGGGACTAGGAGTCAGAAGACCTAGGCCCACTTTCTAGCTTTGCCACTAAACTAGCTGCTTGCCCCTTAGAGATATCTCTTAACTTCTCTGTGTTCCATTCCCTTGTCTGTAAAATGAGGATGGTTTAATAGGTAACATTTAGATGTCACAGGCTGAAGAATGCCCATTTATGATTAAACTTTCACCACTATGAGGCATTGAACTGCTTTATGAAAGATTGAATTTGTAACTTTGAGGCAGGCTTGCATGATCCTTGCTCAAATTCTATCTTGAACGTATTCGGTGTACTGTACAGCATCAGATTATGCATTATACATATCCCATAGAAAATGTAGATACCATGTGAGCTCCTGATTGACGACTCTCCCCAAAGGGATAGAAGCCAAAGCCACATACATCAGAACCAAAGAAAGCAGGTAGGGAAAATCCTGGGTAAAGTCAAGTCACTACAATCTACTCAGAGGTTTCCCCTCTAGCTCATATGCCACTAAGCAAATTGCTTAGGAACGTGGCTAGTTGGACCAGGATATACCAACAGTGAAAGCAGTGATAAGGAGGCATAAGTACTAATTTTGTCCAACTGGATATAGGTAAAAGCTCTGATCCTCAGCCCCAAGTGATATAACTGAATAGCCCCTCTGCCCTAGCATGCCTTACTGATGTGCTGATGCTTGTCTCTGCTGCTGATTATTCCTTTATCCCCCATCCTTAAACTAACTCCAAGGTTCCTTATAGCTTAAACATGATTCTATTATAGCAACATTTTAATTTCCAACTGCCACTAATACTAAATGACACAAAAACCATGTAGTGCCCCATCAGGGGGAAAATTGCCCTGGTGATGGGTTAACACTTGAAAAAAAAAGATTTGAGTCCCCCTTATAATTTTCTAGGCTCTTCTCACTCCAGAATTGAGATAAAATGGGTGAGAAAGTTTGAAAGAAAAGAGATCCTTTGAAAAAGGCAATGATCTTGGCACTGCACAGTAGCAAATAAAGAAAACAACATCATAGCAGCCAGTCTTCATTGAAAGGAGCTAATGTAGCAGAGGATAACACAAGACATCTGTGTTCATCTGTGTAGCTTTCAGCTTTGGCAAGAGCTGATGACATGTGGAGCTCCCGCCTGACCCATCTGGCTGACTCGGGGCAACACTGATGGGAGCCATAGACAGCTTTGCTGGGTCCGAAACTCATCCAATTCATTGGTGATGGGAGAAGGAGGCTGTTGGAGAGGGGGGGAGTTGGCAAGAGAAAAGACATATTGGGTCTTTGAGATGACAAGCATAAAGTGTCAGAGTCATCTTTTCCTTTCTTTTAGCAAAAGACAACCAACAAATATTTTCTGCTTTTTCTGATTTCCCTTATAGCAAGTAGAAATGGATTTTTGAATTGTTTAGAGGTTCACAGAATTTTGATAGAAATAGTCAAAGAATTTTATCAGTTATTCCCTATAATTTAGGTTCATTAATAATACTGACTTTGGGGTATAGGACTATAAATCATGAAAAATCTTATTTAAACTCAGAAGATAACTTTTAAAATATGTGAATTTATAGAATAACAAATAACTATAACTACTCTTATTAGTATAGGTAATGGTCCAAAGTGATCAGAATGTTAGAGAATCCTACTAGGGGTCAAGGGGGCAGAAAAGCAAAGAAGTAAAGGACTGATTAGCTTCAGTAAGGGGGGAAAATGGTCTCTGAATCTCGTTTTCCTCTACTTGACATTTTTCCTATTTTATGGTGTCCTTATCAAAGGAATAAGGAGGTATAGATTGAAAATCAGGAGATGAGTTCAACTTAATTTAACACACATTTGTTAATCATCTAGTGTATACAAAGTGAGAAGTATTATGGTGTATTATCAAAGGACCTACCTTAGAGTCACCACGACCTACACAGGTGGCACAAGCAATATTATCCTCATTTTATAGGTGAAGAAAGTGAGACCCAGGGAGGCGAGGTAATTTACCCAGAGCCCCATAGCCAGTACATAGCAGGACCGGGAATAAAATCTAGGCTTCCTTGTTTCAGTATCAGATGGCGTGCTCATATCATGTTCTAACTCTTTTTTATACCATTTATCTCCCATGTATCTGCTAATGGGTGGGAAGTGTGATTTGGAGGTTAATCTCTGTCTACTTGGATGATATGATCCATTCCACCATGAGAGGTTTAGCCTTTTGGCTTAAATATTTGATCTTTCTTAAAATGCCAATTTCTGAAGAGGACTGACATTTCAAGCAGTTATAAGACCCGTCACTGGAGTTTGTTTGTTTATTTATTTATTTATTTTTTGGATGAAGGTTGAATTACTATTTTGCTAGAGATTTTGAATTCATCAAGCACTTATTAATCACCTACTATATGCTAGGCAATGTGCCGTTTGGTATTTTAAGCCAATGTTCTAACAAGATAAACAGCACACACAGACATATACACACATATGTGTGTGTGTGTGTGTATATATATATATATGTATATATATATGCATATCTTTATACTTACAGAGATATGGGGGGAGAGAGAGAGGGAGATAGAGACAGAGAGAGACAGAGACAGAGAGAGACACAGAGAGAGAACTTTGGGAGGAAGGAGGGCAGAGCACTCGAAACTCAAAAGATCAGGAAGGTTCATATAGGAGACAGCAGTTACTGAGTTCTGAAGCATGTTAGGGATGCTATGAGGTGGGGTTGAAGAGATAATTCATTTTTATTATAGGAACTTTCTGTGCAAAGGTACCAAGATGGGAGATGGAATGTTGTGTGTGAGCAATAGCAAAAGCTCTAAGTCTTAGAAAAGAAAAGTGAATTGCATTGTTAAACAAGTAGTAAGTAAGTTTGGGATTTAATCCTGGGTCCAATGACTCCAAATCTAGTCTTCATTTCACTATGTGGCTCAATTGAACCTAATTTGGAACCTAGTCCACTTTTGGTTGTGAATGACCTCTTCTTCAGGTTCCTGCTAATGCTCCATGCCTTTCATTTCATTCACTAAGGTCCACTTTTCTCTGGTTTTCTATCAGTAATTTTTTGGAGAATTTTGGTCTCCCCCATGTTTGTTCCACGAACTGTCATTCAGCATCTGGAAGTCCAGACCAATTCTCAGAGTTAGGATTTCCTAACAAACAACATTCTGCCCCAATATAATATCATCTAACCAGATTCCCCTAGCTGGCAGGCATTTAGATAATCTGCTTTCTAAATTTTTTTCCCCCTTCTGGAGGATTAATCCTTTGGGTCTATCCAGCCTGCTGTGGAGCTGCAGGGAGAGAGCCAAGTTTGAGGAAATGAAAGGGTGAAATGTGGTCTCTGCTGTTGTGCCAAGGACTGAGCATATGAGAAAGTGAAATTGGTTAATAGATGAGGACAGGTTGGGTGTACTCTAGTGATAAATTGTTTCTCTCTTCCAGACCAGGGAGCAGCAGTGCTGCACATATGGTACACTGACATATTTGTCCCTTCTGTGCTCCACGTTTGGGAGCTGAAAGTCAGGGATCTGATCGCTATTCATAATTTATAAGGTGAGGTCTGTTAATATAGGCTTTGGAAAAAACACACAAAACAACATGCCTTTGACCTACATTTGCTGAGGTCTCTGTTGAGTGGAGAGGAGTTCCATTTTATACACAGTAGCACCTTTCAAACAGCGAGTATCCAAGCTGCTCCACAAGCATCTCAAAGAGTTCCAGGTGCTTCCCTATGCATGAAAACAAACCCAGAAGTCTTTTTTCCTAATAAAATTCTACTTGCTGAAAACTTCTCTGTGATCATAGGAAAAAACAGTTCTATTTCCTCCCTCCAGAACCATGAAAGTCTCCTAAATTTAAAGCAATGGTAATTCATGTCCCAGAACTGCAAGTTCTGGGCTTATATGGATTAGGTCCAATCTTATGGGCAGCCCACCAAAATTCACTTTCTTTTTTGCTCATTGCAAACCCACCTAGGCTTCCCTCTGGGAAATTTATGGATATAGATGAAGAAAATAGGATTCAAAATTTATTTTAGATCCTGAATAAGCACTCAAGGTAACTAATATATGTATGGTATGTATAGGGCAATCTTTGTTCCATCCATTAGAAAATTCAGAAAACATATAGAGGGTTTACAATAAGCCAAAACAATGGATACAATTCTTCACCTTCCCTAAAGAGTTTCACCTTTCCAAGGGTCCCTATGTCCTCTAGTCTCATAGTACTATCTTGTGGTTTGGACTTCCCTTGAGGAAAAATGACCTTTGGGTTGCTAGGAAAGCAACCTTCCCAATATTTCAGTAAGTCTCTCTTTTGTTCCAGAAAACTATTATAGGTATCTAAAGATATAACATGAGCTTATTATTTAGAGTTCCCTCAAAAAAGAAACAAATCAGGGTGTTCTAGAAAGACAATCCTCTTACTTGAATTCTATATTGTCCAAATAATGGACACCAATATCAAAGGGGAAAGTCTAGTTTTCTTCCTCCTCTTTCCTATCTCCAATCATGGCTTTAGTTCCTTGCTACCACCACCATCCTCAGGGATTTTATGTATAAACCACTTCTCCCCAAGCTGCTGGTGTTGCACAGGTAATTCTCCTTCTCACAATAGAAAACTGGATTCTAAAAGTCTCTAACTAAAACAATATAAACAACAGAACACAGAAAGGAAGCCAAACTCTGAGTAATTTTAATGATAAACCTTATTCTCAGAGAACAGATGATGAAGCACACTTCCCTCTTCTTGGTAGAGAGATGGGAGGTGGGATGGGGGTTGAGAAAGCTTTGGATATAATACAAAGCATAAAGTATCAGGTACATTTATTTCCTTGTGTGGTGGCTGGTTTGCTTAATTTTTTCTTTAATGTTACAGAGTTCAACTGAGGGTGCATTATAATAGAAAGTAAAAATAATAGAAAAATAAAAACAAAACAATAAAGTTTACTCAAATTCTTAAGTAGATTTGTGATCTTGATTTAGATATCCCTTCTAGTAATATAGACTACAGTCTATTCTTGCTTCACTTTCTTATACAACTCTTCCCAAGAAATCCATTTCTTCCCATGAGATCTACCTAACATCCTGGCATCCTCATTTGATTTCTGACATTCCAAGGATAATAATGAAGCAAAGGGTCAGAAAAGCATCTGGTGGTGCAGTGGATAGAACACTGGGCTTGGTGTCAGAAAGACCTTAGTTCAAATTCAACCTCAAGTACAAGTCACTTAATCACTGATGCAATTTTTTCAACTATGAAAAGCTCCCAACAGCACCTACCTTACAGGGTTGTGATGAAGATCAAATGAAATAATATCTGTAAAGATGCTTAGCACAGGGCCTGACACGTAGAAGATAGTATATCAATCAATTAACAAACATATATTAAGAACCTACTTCAGGCCAGGCTCTGTGTTAGGCACTGAAGGTGGGAGGAGGGTACAAAAAGAGCCAAAAAGTCTCTGTCCTCAAAGAGCTTGCAATCTGATGGGAGAGAGAGCATGCAAACACACACACACACACACACACACACACACACACACACACACACAAAATAAGCTATATACAGGATAAATAGGAAACAACAGAGAAAAGACACTGGAATTAAGAGGAGTTGGGGAAAGCTGCCTGTAGAGGGTCCACTTTTAGTTGGGACTTAAAAGGAAGCCAAGGAGGTCAGTAGTCAGAGTTGATGAGGGAGAGAATTTTAGGCATAGGGGAAAGCTAGAGAGAATGCCAAGAGCTGACAGATGGAGTGCCTTGTTCATGGAACAGCCAGGAAGCCAGGGTCACTGAATCTGAGAGTATGTGTGGAGGAATAAGGTATAAGAAGAGTGGAAAGGAAGGAGGTGGCTAGATTATGAAGGTGTTTGAAAGCCAAGGGCAACATTTTTTATTTGATACTGGAGGCAAAAGAAAGCTAATGGAGTTTATTAAGTAGGAGAGTAATATGGTTGAATTTGCCTTTAGGGAAATCATGTAAGTGGCTGCATGGAGAATGAATTGGAGCAAGGATTGTGAGGCAGGCAGATTTACCACCAGGCTATTGTAATAATCCAGGTATGAGGTGATGAGGGCCTGCACTAGGATGGTGGCAATGTCATCAAAGAGAAGGAGGCATATTTGAAAGATGTTGCAAAGTTAAAAGTGACAGACTTTGGCAACAGATTGGATAGGGAAGTGGTGGTGAGGAATAGAGAGATGACTCCTAGGTTGGTGTAAAGCAAAGCATGAGCAGCTTTCCAGAGGACTGCTGCTGTGAACAGCTTTCAAGTTCTGATTACATAGTATAGTAAACTCTCTATTTATTCAATAACAAACCAGAGCAAAACATTCACAGAAAATCAAGGTACAGCATTCACAATGTTAAAACTTATCCCAGAAAATCAAAACATAGCATTCACCTTGTCACAGCTGAACAACTTATCATTAAAATGGCCACATAGTTTTCACCAAAGTGGTCACATAGTTTTCAACAAAGTACAATCATTTAGTAACTCAATCATTCAATCATCCTTAAGGAGGCTTGCCTCCTTAAAGGACACAAAATATAAAAGTCAAAGCCTTCCACCCATGTGGTGCATTTAAATTACAATTTCATCAGTCACTACTCAGTACCCTCTTAAGGGGTAGTAGAAAATATAAAAAACACCCACCCCTAGGTGACAAGAAAATCACAATTTCCCCAGTCACTACTCAGTACTCTATTTCATCAGTCACCACTCACAATTTCATCAGTCACTACTCAGTATCTACAGAGAGATCTTTTCATCTTGACTTGAGGCAGGTAGCTCCTACCTAAATCCACCAAACTGTCACCTGGCATCAAAGGCAGACAGCTCTTAGTTCCTTGTCCAGCTCTCCATGAAGTCCTTCTCAAATACTTCACAGTCTCTGCTCCTAGGAAGATGAGGCTTAACAAAGCCACAATAACATTCATTCACATTAACAAAGCCTCAACATTTGTACAAAATACTAGCACCACAGTCTTGCTTCCTCAGTCTTCAGCAGCTCCAGCTGGCCCTTGGAAGTCTTGCCACCACAAGTTCGGTTTTGTGTCAATTCTCAGTTCTTCTCAATTCTCAGTTCAGCCTTCAATCCAGCAGTAGCAACCCAGCTTCCAGATGCTTGCTGAGAGAAATTTTCTCTCTCTCTCTCTCTCTCTCTCTCTCTCTCTCTCTCTCTCTCTCACACACACACACACACAGCTACCCTGCCTCCATGATGCTTATCCCAAGAAGTTCTGACGATCCAGCTTGTGTTCTTTCTTATATAGGTATTAACTCCTCCCTGTTCAGCCCCTTCCTATTACTTCAGCAACAGGGGTTAATACCTCCTATTTCTTTACAGAGGCGTAATTTGAAACTAGGTGCTAAGTACCTGTCAGCTTGGCAATACAATGGGGAACTTCAAATTTCACTACTATTACAGTTGGGAATCTGAGGGACTGTGAGGATGTTGTTGCTGTTTACAGTAATAGGGAAGGTAGAATGGAGAGGGTTCAGGGGAAAAGACAATGCTTAAAATAATAATACTTATTCCCTTCTCATACAATGAGTCAATCAATCTTGCCATATGGCTGGTTATGCTTCTCTATACTTTGTACCACTTATCCTTCATAATTTTTTGTTTGCAGTACACTGCACCTTGGTCATACCCACTCATATACTTCTGCATTGTCCTTGGATGATTTTAGACTATATTTTTTTTCAGGTAGCACTTAACAAAATCATCTCAAGGCCATTTAAGGAGGAAAATGGAAAGAGAACAATAAAGAAATATGAAAAATAAAAGCTATTATAGTAGACTATTTTTGTTATAAAAGACTGCAGAACCACCACTCTGATAATCCTAAATGTGCTTAGAGAAGAGGTAGAAATATCAGTAATGGAAGAACAGGAAAAATACCTGGGTTAGACCAGGTATGTATAGAGAACATTTGTTCTGGAAGTGAAACAATTATGAAGACACCAAGGGATAAATTCAAGTATCTAAAAGAAAAGACACAAAAGATGTGCAAAAAATGTCAGACTTTAGTAAAACTAAAAAGGTAACCAAGACAACTTCTTGAGTTAGACTAGACTAGACTATGAGTCTAGTCTTCCATCTATGCAAAATCTTTATGAGACTCACCTACACATGAATCAAGAACAGCCATCATTCAGAGGAAACAGGGAGATTTTCTCAAGTGACATTTAAAAAGTGGATCACTTCTTTATTATTTCACAATTGACTGAAAGAACAAGATCCCAATGTAATTATTGTTTGATGATTATAAACAAGCATGTGATTTGTTGGAGCAAAATAAAGGCTCTTTTCAAAAGACTGAAGTTTATTCAACCATCTGTACATCAAAATCATTGATGATTTTCTGAAAGATATAACAATGGAAATAAACTTGATGAATGAATAACCCGTTTTTCATCAACATTATAAGAGACAGAAAATCGGGAGATATATGTATATTTGTCAAAAGTGTTTGCTACTGTGATGAGGATTCAGTACAGAATCCAAGACAATCTCTGAATGATGAGGTCCTCCAGATGCTCCATTATGATGTGTGAGTACTAAACATTGAATATTTTCTCATATCTGTATCTACATCTCTCTATATTTGTGTATTATATATTCATACATACACATAATACACACATGCAGATACACATATATGCATATATATGCACAAGTGTGTATATACCCATCTATATATAGGCATATATACATACATATGCATATACATATGTGTGTATAACACCATGAAATCTTTTGGAATGAAATAGATAGGCATGGGTATTAATGTGTTATGTTATTAGATTAACAGTATCCCTTTCCTTGCTAATATTCCATAAGTACATTTCTTTATTATTCATTAAAAACTTTTCGAAGTCAGGTACCAGATTGTCTGCTTTTTCTATATCAAAAACAGTTGACTGTTTTCAAGTCTATAACCTCACAACAAACTTGTGAAGAAGTTCAGTTACTACTTTTCCCCCATAGTAACAATGGGTAGCATTTTTATGGAACATTATTTTCTGCAAAACTTTACAAATATTATCTCATTTTCTTCTCACAACCCTGAGAGGTAGGTACTATTATTATTATCATTTTATAGGTAAGGAAACTGAAACAGAGGTTAAATGACTTGCCCAGAGTCACACAGCTGGCAAGTGTTTAAGGGTGAATTCAAACTTAGGTCTTCCTGACTCCACACCAGCACTCTATCTACTGCATCACTTAGCTATCTCTGAAAGGCCTGAATTTCAGAGTGTTTAAGTTACTTGCCTAAGAACACACAACAACTACTATGTGTCAGACTAAGTGAGTCTATTTCTCTACCTCTTTTTTAACTTCTTTTTTTTTTAAGTTTTTGGAGGGGGGAAGGCAAGGCAATTGGGGTTAAATGATTATAACGGCTAGCAAAGAAGTACTTAGCACCTTGTTTCAGCTATTTAATTATTTATCACTTTGTTTCAAGTGCTAAACTTCAAGTTTCTTTCGAGCCTTGCCCATAATTATATTATATTGTCTTTGTTAAGAAATAGAACTTGTGCTCTTTCCCATCTCTCAAGATGGCAGACCAAAAGCCACCCAAGGAAAAGAAGGTCAAAAAGGAAAAAAAAGAGAAAAAAAAAGGAAGATGTAGCTGAAAAGGCCAAAAAGTCTCGAAAGCATTGCAGTTGGAACCCCGTCCTGGCCCGAGGGATCAGTAGATACTCCAGGTCTGCCATGTATTCCCGGAGAGCCATGTACAAGCGGAAATATGCTGCCCCCAAAACCCGGATTGAAAGGAAGAAGAAAGACAAAGTGCCTGCTACTATCTCAAAGGCTGTTGGTGGTGATAAGAATGGAGGAACCCGAGTGGTAAAGATTCACAAAATGCCTAAGTATTACCCTACTGAGGATGTGCCTAGAAAGCTGCTAAGTCATGGCAAAAAGCCCTTTAGCCAGCATGTGAGGAGACTTTGAGCTAGCATCAAGCCCAGTACGGTTCTGATCATGCTCACTGGCCACCACAGGGGCAAGTGCTTGGTTTTCCTAAAGCAACTGGCTAATGGCTTGCTACTGATGACTGGACCTCTGACCATCAACCATGTTCCTCTGAGAAGGACCCATCAGAAATTTGTCATTGCCACTTCTACCCAAGTTAACCTTTCAGGTGTGAAAATTCCAAATCATTTTACTGATGCTTACTTCAAGAAGAAGAGGCTCTGTAAACCTAGACACCAAGAAGGAGAGATTTTTGACACAGAAAAAGAGAAACATGAGATTACACAGTAGCGCAAGGCTGATCAGAAAACAGTAGACTCTCAGATCCTGCCCCAAATCCAGAAAATTCCTCAGCTCTGTGGGCTACCTGTGTTCTGTCTTCTCTCTCTCCAATGGAGTTTATCCTCACAAACTGGTGTTTTAAATGCCTTGCAGAGAACACTTATTAAAATATTTGCAATAGGGGGCGGCTAGGTGGCGCAATGAGTAGAGCGCCAGCCCTGGAGTCAGAAGGACCTGAGTTCGGATCCGGCCTCAGACACTTAACCCACACAAACAAAAAAAACCTAGCCGTGTGACCTTGGGCAAGTTACTTAACCCCAACTGCCCTAAAAAAGGGGCGGCTAGGTGGCGCAGTGAGTAAGAGTACCGGCCTCGGAGTTGGGATGACCCGAGATCAAATCTGGCCTCAGAAAATGAGCACCCACACATAAATAATGACTAGCCGTGTAACCTTGAGCAAGTTACTTAACCCCAATTGCTAAAAAAATATATATATATATATTTGCAATAGTTAAAAAAAAAAGAAATAGAACTTGTGAAGCCCACAGTGGGAGGGACTTGCCAAAGACAGGAATAGGAAGGATGTAAGAGGTGGGCAGAACAGGGAGGAGCTAATGACCATATATGAGGAGAAGCCCAAGCTGGGAAAGAACAGAATTGAGAAGGGAATGCTTGTGGTGGTGGCATTCTGTTTGTCTCTTCTGTCTGTGTTGATTTTTGTTTGTAATACTTTGTACAGAAGCCCTGGAACCTTAGTGGAAGCCCTAAAAGAGGATTTTCCTGTAGTTTGTTTATAGAAGTCCTATAGGAGGGTTTCTGAGCTGGTGGAACTATACCGATGATTTGTGTTGTGTTCTCAGACTTTGTTTGTGGGTCTGTGTTGAGTTCTCAGACCTTCTTTGTGGATTTGTGTTGATTTCACAAGTAGATAGTGAATCGATGATGGTGCTGGCAATGTGCATGAATGTTGTTTTGGCTGTTAATCTTTGTCTTTGAAAGTTCGGTTTGAAAGTTTGAAGGGACTTTGAGATCTTGTATTTCAGGGCAGCTAAGTGGATAGAGTACCAAGGCCTAGAGTCAGGAAGACCTGAGTTTAAAGCTGTTCTCAGATGCTTACTAGTTGATTAACCCTGGGAAAGTCACTTAATTCTATTTGCCTCAGTTCTTCATCTACAAAATAAGCTAGAGAAGAAAATGTCAAACCTCTCCAGTATTTTTTGTCAAGAAAGCCCCAGAAATAGAGTCACAAAGAGTCAGACATAACTGAAATGACTGAATGATAGCAACAACCTGGTAAGGCCAAAAATGTACGTCATCTGTGGCTAACTTCCTAGTTATGTCTGTCTTTGACCTCTGTTCAGCTGATCCATGAATGAAAGAGATACTGAATATTGATTATCTATCTTTGAAGCCTGTTCAGTTTGGTAGGGTTTTGTAAAACATGTGTTTCACTGGTATAGTGAGTAGGTAGAATTTTCTCTATGTGGTGAGGTGTTAATGGAGTGGTTCAAATGCTGAATGTGTTTCTATTTCTTTGTCTTTCTCTTGTTGTTTGAAAAGATATTAGTTCATTGATTAAATAGGAAGGCGGTAGAACATCCCCAAATTTTGTCATGTAATCAGTGGACTTTATGATTGGTTAGTAATGATAAATAATAAATTTGTTGATAATGATAAATGATAAATAAATGAACTTTATTCATTATGCCCAGGTAACAAATTCATACCCAGAGTATAGAGTTTGGGGTATAGAAAACACCGTTTTCTTTTGGGAATTGTTAGAGAGTTGCTTAAGATCTAGAGAGAATCATTGAGCAAGGCCTAAAAACTTTATTTAGAAACCTTAAGAGATTGAATAGTTGTCTTTTGTACATGTACCTTACCCTAGTATATTATTTCTGAATTTGTAGATTTTCTAATTTCTTGTAAATAAGCCATAGGAAATACATTCTTGTAATCTGAAATGTGAGTATGTGGAAGCTGGAAGTAGAAAAGAAAGAGGGAACAGATAACAGATCTATATATACAGTTCTAGTGGCAGAGTCAGCAGGAAAGAAAACAGTAACCAGGGATATTCTGAAGCAGATCTCTGGCTCCAATGAGCCATAGTTGAGTGTATTAGATCAGAGGTCTCAATAGCTCAAGTTGGGATTTAGTGATCAGCAAAGGGTTCAACTACAGTAGTGTCAAACTCAAATAGAATACATCTGGGACATATATTGACTTAGAAAACCACAAAGTAACATTCCCTACATTGCGCTGTAATTTTATTTATGTTAAACATTTCCCAATTACATTTTAATCTGATTAGGTTGTACTCTCGAGTTTTGCTAGCTGCTTGCTGCCCAAAGGCTGTGAGCTAGACATAACTGGTCTACAACATAGCAGATGCTGACAATCTTGAACAGAAAGCAAGTTAATCTAGACTGGCTTAAAAAAGTCTGGTACTCCTGGAAGCTGATAGAGATGAACAATTTCAAATTCTTGAAGTTGGAACCATCAAAGCATATCCTTCTGGAATATACAGTTAACTCCATGCCACAATAAGATACTGGAGAAGGACTTATTTTAATTCCTTACTTATAGTAGCTGACAGCATATGTTAACATACATAGTAGAGCAGAAACATAAGATTTGAACTTATTTCCTGGTTATGATATTTGTTTAGCTTTGTAAACTTGGTCAAGTCTATAAACTTTTATCCCTATCTATAAAATGTGGATAAAGATATTAGTATCATGTTCTTCATGAGGCTTTTGGGAGGAAAGTGCTCTTTGTAATCCTCAAAACAATATAAAAATATTTTTGCTGAGGTTTCTATCAACATCATTATTATTTTGCTTGTAATAAGAAAACATTGCTTTTGTTTTTTTTTTATTTTTTGGGGGGCTAACAATCTTGCTTTAATCAAACATATGTTGTTTACCTAGTTCAGGGGAAAAAGATCAGCACCCTAAACTTCAGAGAATACAAACAAGTTACAAGCAGACAGAGAAACATCAGCAGACAGGCCTCCAACTGTCTGACCATCCATACCTAGTTAGTTACCAGGGAGGGAAACACAAACATCTGGGTTTTCAAAGCCAGGGGACTCAACGGCTAACCAGAGTCTCATCTGGTCAAGTCACACAACTCTCCTCAAAGTGAGCCTCAGAATGCATTGCTTTTAAAGTGCTAAACTTTAAAAGAATAAATTACAAATGTGCAAAAGCCCTGAACTAATGTCAAAGTATTATTATAATTATTATACATTATCATATTTGATCCTCACAATAACCCTCTTGCAGTTTTTCATTTTCTCTACATATGTATGCATGTATATATGTATGCATATGTATATATATATATATATATATATATATATATATATATATTAACCTCTGCCTTAATCCATTGGAGAAGAAAATGGCAAACCACTCCAATATCTTTGCTAAGAAAATCACATATGTAGTCACAAAGAGTCAGACATGACTCACCACCAACAACAACAATAGTGTATTCATTTTGCATATATGCATGTGTGTATGTACACACATATATAAATACAAATCTCTCTCTCTCTCTCTCTCTCCCTATATATATATATATATATATATATATATATATGTTAGATGAAGGCTTCTTCTCATAGGACATAACATCTCTGCTGGACAGGTAACTCTGATGGACTGAAGGGTGCTGTAGTGACCACATACAGCTTTAGGATCAGTTTCAATCATCAGCCATCAGAAAGACTAGGGGTCCTTAGTCTTGGACTGCAAGAAGTTTCTGCCATTCTGTTCTCTTAGGGGTTTGGTTATGAGGTCTATGTCCCAAGCAGGTTGTAGAACAGAGGAGTACGTTATTAATTTAAGGCTAGGTTCCTTGGATGAGAGAGTTCACTCCAAGTTAGAGTGATTTTAGTGCATTTCCCAAATCTTCATCTCTATAGTTTAGAGACAGACAAATAGATAGATAGATAGATAGATAGATAGATAGATAGATAGATAGATTCATAGATAGATAGATTGAGGGAATAGGCAATATTAATTTATCTGATAATCACAAAACAGCTCTGAGGTTCTGGGTCCCCCAGTTTTTTGTTTTTTTTCTTTAATTTTAAGACACACTTGTTGGTCTGTGCAAATGAATGGTAGGGCAAAAAGTATAGAGACTATATGTGCTTTGGGGGCAAATTAATTGCACATTCTTGACACTCAGTTGGTTTTTTGTCCTTTTCATATGTATCTATATGTATACATATGTATATTATAACTTTCTATATAATGTAGTAAGGGTATTTGGAGTAATAACCACGGTTTTCTTCTTTTTCATAATCCTTTTCTTATTAGATTGGAACATAGGAACAGAGTTTCTTAGAACTGATAGGAACCTTAGATGTTGTCAAGTTCAACTTTCTCATTTTATAGAAAGAATTGCATTGACTTTTTATTAATTAAAATGATTTATAAGAAAGTTGTTAGCATGTTCTGGGGAAGGTGAACCCAATAGCACTGGCTACAAAGAAAGAAGCTTCCCTAAATTTGTTTGATATAGATCAATACCTTATAAGGACATTAAGAAGTTGATCTATATTACACAAATTTAGGGGAGCTCATTTCTTTAGATATAACCTACTTTGGGAAGAATAGGAATAGAAAATGGACCTCTTTCATTGGTATGTGGAACATTCATATGAGAAAACTCCCTCTGCCAGTATAGATCAGCACTGGCAACTTATACAGTAGTCCAGGGAATCAAGAGGTCATGACATTTACCCCAGGGTGACACAGACAGTATAGATCAGAGGGGGACTTGAATCCGATCTTCCTTACTTCAAGGTCAGGTCTCTACCCTCCATGCCACACTGCATCTCATTTGGGTTTGAGAAAAGGGATAGTTTAATCTCTCTCACCCCAGGTGAGAAGCATCTCTGTAAATTAATTACATTGCCAGTAACTTGCTTTGAGAAGAGTGACCAAATCAAGCCAATTGTTTCTGTAGCTCTTCCCTCCCTCCAGTGCCCTCTAGTCCATCCCCGCCAGCCTAAGCAACCCCCTCAGTGTTTCTGCAGATGGACAAGGAGAGCTGTGCTTGCATGAGGAGGCTCGGGAACATCTGGCACACTTGTGGTGGCTTTTGTCAGGGGTCCAAAGCAGCCGGAGCTTTCATGCAGCAGAAGCCAGAGGGAATTACCCACAGTTGGAATGGGAAAGAGAACAGCATTAATAATGCTCTTCTACAACATTTGTAGAGCTGAAGCCAGCCCTATTTATTATTCTTTCATGCCTCTCCCAAATGAGGCATTAACAAATTCTTGGAGAGGTTGTTTGGCTGAGTAATGTACAGGGATAGGTGCAGGTAGAACCAAAGCCTATTCTGGGGGGTGGGGGAGATGGGAGGGAGGAAAAATACAGGGCCAGGGCCCAGAGAAAATTGTACCCAAATGTACCGTAGGAGAAAGAGCACTGAATTTGAAGCCAGGGGACCTAGATTTGGGTCCAGTAGTGCTACTGTCTACTCTCTATTCTTTCATGAAGCAAGGCCGGTAATTAGACAAACGCTGCAGCTGAACAAGAACAAGTCCCACATTGGGGGAAATTGGGCTTGATTCCAGATTGGAAATTGAGAAAGTACAAAGTAAAAGTCAGGCCAGGTTGTCATAAGAGTGTCACTCAAGCACCAGCAGCTCCAAGAAGCTGGTATTTAAATTAGAAACTTCACCCCACTTCTTGTCATAAGATATAAGGATTACCTAGCAATATCTAACTGCATTTAGATCAGTTGCTTGGTTGCCCCACCTTCCATCTTGCCCCAGTGCTGATTTACTAGAATGGTCCCATCACAGGTAAACTCTAATAAGCCTTCCCCTAACTCACCAGTCCCTCTTAATCTGTGGCTCAAACAGTTCTCAGACTTTAAAATGGACATCCAAGGCAGCTCCACTATTGGTAGAGAGTATTCAGGATCAGCTTCTAAATTTCCATACCTCCTCTAAAACTTCTAATCAGCAAAGCTTTTGACTGAATTCACCCTTGACTTTTCCCTATCCCTCACGAATCCCTTCAATCAGTTGCTACACCAGTCATTCTTTGCCTATGGCTCAATCCCCTTCTCTTCATTCACTCAGGCAGCATCTTATTTCATAACCTTATTACCTCTTGCCTGGAATGCTGCAATTTCATCACAAGTGGTCTTGCTCCTTCCAGACCGTCTGCTCTCTAATCCATTTGCCTCACAACTGCCAAAATATTTTTTTCCTAAGGCATAGGTGCAACCATGTCACTATCTTACTCAAAAGTATTAAGTGATTGTCTCTTGCTTCTAGGGTGAATTATTACCTCCTCAGCCTAGTAGAGGAAGCAACATGATGATATGGAGAACTACTGGCTCAGGAGTCAGAGGATGGGGGTTCACCTAAGCTTCTTGATGGCTCAGTAGATAGAATGCTGGGTCTGGAATTAGGAAGACCTGAGTTTGAATCCAACCTCAGAAGCTTTCTAGCTTCATGACCTGGACAAGTCAACTAACCTCTGTTTGCCTCAGTGACCTCACCTGTAAAATGGGAATAATAACACTTAGCTTGCAGGGTTGTTGTAAGGCTCAAAAGAGATAGCATTTGTAAAGCATTTAGCATGCTGCCTGGTATATCATAGGCACTATGTAAATGCTATTCCCTTCTCTTCAATTCCTATCTCTCATGCTTACTACCTATATGACTAAATAAGTCATGTAATCTCACTGTTTCTTTGTATATAAAATGAGGGAATTAGACAAGATAGTCTCTGTGACATCTTCATCACTAAAACTATGATGTTTAGGATCCCCATCCTCCACCCTGTAATAGTAAGGGAATTTGAAAATCTTTCCTGCCCCCTAATGGGACTCAAGTGGAACCCAACAGGAAGCGTTTGATTGGGGGGAGGCTTGTTTTTCAGGAAGGCCTACACCTTTTGTTACTTTGTAATTAGGCAGTGGGTCATGTAGGTTGTGATATCCTCTGACCCTGAAGAAGGGTATATATATATATTATGGGAACAGTTGTGTGATTTGGCCAGATGAGACTGGGTAGCTGCTCCACCTGCCGGCTTTGAAAACCCAGATGTTGGTGTTTCTCTCTCTGTTAATTAATTATGTATGTATTTTATGGTCAAACAGCTAGAAGCCCTGTCTGTTTGTCTGTTGAATAGTGTTATTTTCTCTGTATTTTTTATCTGCTTGTAATTTCTGTTTGTATTTTCTGAAGTTCAGGGTGCTGACTTTTTCCCCTGAACTAAGCGAATTACACACACACACACGCACAGATGTATGCATGTGTACATATATATATATATATATATATATATATATATATATATATATATATATATCTAGTTTAATTAAAGATTGTTGACACCTTTAAAGTTGCTTTCCTTTAGTAAAGCAGATCAAAGAACTCCTGCTAGCCGCAATCCTGGATATGCTAGAGTGCTTGCTATTTACCTCCACCCCCACAATCTGGCTCCAACCTATTTTTCTAGTGTATCACCTTTTTTATAATGATGTGCTCACTTAAAGTCTGTGTAGGGCAATATAATGTTTACTAAGGTCCACCTGTTTTTCTCTTTAATTTTAGGGAGTTCATTTTCTCACTTCAGTTACAGTTACTCTAGGCCCCTACATATGAAAAATTACTAACACTGAGGTAAAGATTGGTTTTCTGCTTTACCTTACATTCATATTTCTCTAGTTAATATTCGACTTCTTACTGATCAAGGCAAAATTTAATTTACTGGAAACATTTGAATAACAAAATTGTAGCTTATATTATGAATAGATCATAGACAAGCAGGAAGATGGGAAGTAAAGTGACCAAACATGTATTAGTATTTGTTCTGTGCTAGGCAGTATGCCAAGTATTGGGAATACAAACAAAAATAAAGATAGAAGCTGCTTTCATGGACTTTACATTCTAATGAGGAAAGACATAAATGGAAGCTGAAAAATAGCAGAGATGAAGGGAAGAGGAGGATAGAGGTACATGAGTGGAGACATGGTGGAAAAAGAAGTATGATGAGCCAGAAGTGGAGCTGGGAGAAGAATAATGGAGTGAGAATGTGGCTAGCCTAGACATTTTGTAAAAATGGGGTTTCTAGGAGGGACTGACCGATTAGAGCAAAGGGCAAGAGGGGCAAAACGGTATTCCAGAATTGTGAGGGCTGCTGACTCATAGTGGCAAAGATTTCTTCCAGGGTAAGAAGGATGCTGGGGAATGGCAGAGAAGGAATGTTGAGGAAAAAGTCCACCTTTCCTTGGAACTTCCCTCAGTCCAGGTTTTCTTCCCAAGATGCTCATAAAATCAAGAGGTTTCCTTGGTATCTGTCTTCTCTGCCACATCTCAATTTTCCCTTTGCTCCAACATTTCAAATCCGGATGCACAGGATTACCTCTTCTCCCAATTCTGGAATAACTTTTCTCTTTTATGCAAATCTGTTAATGTTTGATTTAATATTTAATGTAATGCCTTTGACTGATTCAGGGAGAGATCCAGATTCTGTTCACAATCCATTGTGATTGCTCAATTTAGTCAACAAGTATTTTCCATTATCAAGGCAACTGAGTTATATGGGAAGCATTTCAACCCTATCCTTAGCTGATGTCTACCTTTTTAAAAATTTTAAATTTATTTATTTATTTTTAGTTTTCAGCATTCATTTCCACAAATTTTTGAGTTGCAAATTTTCTCCCCATCTCTCCCCTAACCCCCACCCCAAGATAATGATCCTACTGAAAACCCCTTCCCCTAATCTGTTCTCTCTTATATCCTCCCCTGTCTTTCTACTTTCTTGTAGGGCAAGATGAATTTCTATGTCCCTGTACCTGTATATCTTATTTCCCAGTTGCATGTAAAAAATAATTTATTTTCATTTTTTAACATTTGTTTTTAAAGCTTTGAGTTCCAGATTCTTTCCCTTCTTCCCTCCTCACCCACCCCCACTGGAAAAACAAGCAATTCAATACAGGTTGTACATATATAGTTACGCAAAACATTTCCATAGTAGTTATATTGTGAAAGACTAATTGCATTTCCCTTCATCCTACCCCCCCACTTAATCTATTTTCTTCTTTGACCCTGTCCTTTTTCAAAAGTATTTGCTTCTAACTACCTTCTCCCCCAGTCTGCCCTCCCTTCTATCATTTTCCCTCTTATCCCCTGTCCCCTTACTTTCCTCTAGGGTAAGATACCCAATTGAGTGTGTATGTTACTCCCTCCTTAAGTGAAATTCAATGAGGGTAAGGTCGACTCATTCCCTTTCACCTTCCTGCTCTTCCCCTCCATTGTAACAGTTCTCACTTGCCTCTTTGATATGAGATAATTTACCCTATTCTATCTCTCCCTTTCTCCTTATATAGTCCTCTTTTACATCTTAATTTTTTTTAGATATTAACCCTTTATATTCAACCCATTCTGCCCTCTGTGTATGTATACATGTATACACATACACACACAAACATATATTTATACACACATACACCCTCCTATACATACATACATACATACATACATACATATTCCCTTCAACTATTCTCACATTGAGAAAAGTCTCGTGAAATAGTTCAACTTTAATAAATTCCTTATGATTTCTTTTTCCTGTTTACCTTCTCATGCTTCTCTTACTTCTTGCATTTGAAAGGAAAATTTTCTGTTCAGCTCTAGTATTTTTATCAAGAATGCTTGAAAGTCCTCTATTACATTGAATCTCAATATTTTCTCCTGAAGTATTATATTCAATTTTGCTGGGTAGGTGATTCTTGGTTTTAATCCTAGCTCCTTTGACCTCCAGAATATATTCTAAGCCCTTTGATGCCTTAATATAGAAGCTACTAGATCTTGTGTTATCTGATTGTGTTTCCATAGTACTCAAATTGTTTCTTCCTGACTGCTTATAATATTTTCTCCTTGACCTGGGAACTCTGGAATTTGGCTATAATATATCTAGGAGTTTTCTTCTTGGGATCTTTTTCTTTTCTTTTCTTTTTGGAGGGAGGAAGGCAGGGCAATTGGAGTTAAGTGATTTGCTCAAGGTCACACATCTAGTGTTAAGTGTCTGATGCCAGATTTGAACTCAGGTCCTCTTGACTCCAGGGTCAGTGCTCTATTCACTGCACCACCTAGCCACCCATTGGGGTCTTTTTGAAGAGGTGATCAGTGAATTCATTCAATTTCTATTTTGCCCTCTGATTCTAGAATATCAGGGCAATTTTCCTTGAGAATTTCTTGAAGGATGATGTCTAGGTTCTTTTCTTGATCATGGCTTTCAGGTTCTCCACTAATTTTTAAACCAGGTCAATGGTTTTTCTAGTGAGATATTTCACATTGCATTCTATTTTTTTCATTTGTTTGGATCTGTTGTATATAGTATCTTGATTTCTCATAAAGTTATTAATTTCCATTTGCGCCAATCTAATTTTGAAGAAATTATTCTCTTCAGTGAGTTTTTGAAATTCCTTTTCCATCTGGCCAATTTGGCTTTTTAAGGCATCCTCCTCATTGGCTTTTTGGGCCCCTTTGGCCTTTTGAGTTAGTCCATTTTTAAGGTGTTATTTTCTTCAGTATTTTTTGGGTGTCCTTTAGAGGAATGTTGACTCCCTTTTCATGAGTTTTTGCATCATTTTCATTTCCCTTCCCAATTTTTCCTCCTCTTCTCTCACTTGATTTTCTTTTTTTTTTATTTAAACAAATGCTTTATTAATTTCTGTTTTGCATCATTCATTTCTGCCAGATTTTGAGTTACAATCATTCCCCCCCCCCCGTTTTCCCCTACCCACCCTCCCAGAACAGCAGTCCCAAAAGACATCACTTCCTCCAATCTGCTCTCTCCCCTATCCTCTCCCACACCCGCTTCGACCGCTCCATTAGAGGAAGGTGAATTTTTGTGTCCCGATGCCTGCACATCTTATCTCCCAATTACAAGCAAAAGAGTATTAATAATATATATATTAGACTCTGCGCGCTGCCGGCTCCCAGACCACTGCGCTGGTCCTTCCTGCAGGGCTGCTGGGCTGTCCTTAGTGGGAGGTTAGCTTCTCTGTGTTGTTGTGTGGGTGCTGGGGCTCCAGAAGTTGTTCAGAGTCCCCTTTTAGATATTTTGGAGGAAATCTGGAGGCAGAGTGGCTTGGACTCGCTGTTTCTACTCTGCCATCTTGGCCCTGCCCCTGTCACTTGATTTTCAAAATCCTTCTTGAGCTCTTCCATGGCCTGTAACCTATTCATATTTTTCTTGGATGCTTTTGATGCTAGAGTTTTGACTTTGTTGTCTTCTTCTGCTTCCATGTTTTGATTGTCTTTGTTCCCCCCAAAAGATTCTATCTTCTGATTGTGCTTCCTCTGTTTGCTCATCTTGTCTGTCAATTACTTGAGTTTTGAGCTTTTTGCCCCAGTACAACTCTGCTTCCAGGGTGGAGGGAGCTGTGTCCCAAATTTCTGGAATTTTGTGTAACTGTTGTCAGAACAATGAGGGTGACACCCTCTCTACAGCCAGCACAAGTTCTGCCATGCTAGCTCTCCTTACCCCAGGACCACAACCCATGACTGTGACCCAGATCCAAGCAGGTCAAAGTAAGAGCAATTACCCTCTGAATGGTTGCTTGGTCCCCCTGTGATCTGTAGGACAGGAGCTGGAAGCAGCTACACAGGAGTTGCAGCCACCACACTGCAGCCACCTCTGTTGCCCCAGGGGCGTGGGCTGGACCATGCTCTTTTCTCACCCAGTACTATCCTACTGACCTTTTACTTTCCCTTTGGTGTTTTAGGGTTGAGAAGTCTGGAAAGCACAACAGGTGCTGGTGATTTGCTCTCCTGAACTCTGCTCTGGCTGGTTGGTGCTGTGAGTCTGGACCATGTGGCTCACACAGGACTTCACTTGGCTCCCAGTCTGGTGTGATAGACACTTCCTGTTAGCCTGCCAGCCTGCCTTCAGTGGGAGATTTGTTTCTCTCTGTCACTTTGTGGGTTCTGTAGCTCTAAAATTTGTTTAGAGTCATTTTTTTACAGGTATTGGAGATGGTTGGAGCAGGAGCTCAAGCAAATTCTTGCTTTTACTCTGCCATCTTGGCACTGCCTCTGCCTTCTTTTAAAGCTCAACTTTCAAGCCAAATTGTGGTACTATTTTTAGAAATGGATGGCTCATATCATGCCACCTGGCTTTTGCTTTGGCTATCTCCCAAGTGTGGAATTAACTCTTTCCTCATCTTTGATAATTCTTTTCTTTATTCAACATTCTGTTCAAGTACCACATTCTTTATGAAGTCTTATTGATCATCCCCCCACAACTTTAGTACCCTTTCCCTTATCAAATCACCTTGTATTTACTTGAATGAATGAATGATGATAATTGGAAATTATTAAACACCTATTATGTACGAGACACTGCTACATTCTGGGGATACAAATAAAAAAAGTAAGATAGCTCTTCTCCCTCATATTCTAATAGGTAAAGACCACACATATAAGCTAGTATTAGTGGTCTGGGAAGAGAATTTTAGTCTGGGAAGTCAAAAGAATTGTGAGTGGAGTTACAGAGAAGTTGCTTGTCATATTTTTTATAATATCAATGGTAGTATTAATTTGATGACTATTCTGAAAATAAGAAGGCAAAAGGGGGTTGAGAAGACAGGATAGGTTATATGGCAAAATGCCCAAGCATTTTGGTTGTGGGTATGAATGAATTTATCATATTTCAGTACAGTTGCTCTTTCCTTTGAAATTCCAAACTACTTTATGTAAGATATGTATGGGTCCATAGAGAGATCTAGATGGACTGTTTAAATGCATAGACATGGCTCATAGATGGTATGGATAGGTATATCTTGAATCTGGCCCTCCCTTCTGTAAGAGGAATTTTAATTTCTGCTTCAAAGGGAGGAGGGAATGAAGGGGGTATTTGGGAGATTGTTCATACCCTTACATATCTTAAAAAAGGTACTGGGCTAGATTTAAATATCTATATATCACCTATTTTGGAAGTCTAGGGACAAGATTTGGGGAGGGATTAAGAAGGAAAGTCACTTCCCTACCTAGTCACTTTTAAAGGGGACAGCAAACCTCATTTTACAGCCCCTACCTTAACTCCTTTACACCAAAGGCTGTCTACACAAAAGACTATCAAAAACAGCTAATAATGAATAAGTTAATTATTCAAGCAAATAGACATTGGAGAAGTTGTACAGAATAGAATAAGCCAGAAAATCAACAAGAATAAATAAGTTCTTTACATGGTAGTGAGATGACATCTTATCTCAAACTAAGAGAAAGAGCCTGATCCTCAAGCAATGAATTTTCTGTCCAAAACCACTAGGGCAGCAAGATGGTAATTGTGGCCATATCTGCAACTCCTAAAGATTTTCCCTATGTCTTTTTCCTAAGAAGCTCTAGCACCAACTCTTATCTGCTGGCTTCTGAGCCAGTTCTTTTCTACTGTGCCATGCTGCATCCTCCAACAGGTAGGAGAGTTTTTATTTTATCTCAGAAACAATTGGTAGCCACTGAATATTTTTGAGTAGGTTAGTGCCATGGCCAGATTATTTTGGTAACTGCATGATGACAAGATTATAGAGCAGAGGGACTAGAAGCAAGGAGATCACTTAGGATGAAATTACAGCTTTCCAGGCAAGAGGTGATACAGTTATGAAGTAGGATGTTTTTAATGTAGATATAAAACATTACCGCAGCATTCTTTTTTGGGTAAGTGTCAAGTCTCTCTCATATGCACCACAGGGCTGTCTCCCCTACCTTTGGATGGGAACTAGAATTATATACGTTGTAGTAAGTGAAGAAGGCTTGGGGTTTTTTCCCCTCTGAAGTCATGTGGTCTTACAAAAAAGGTCTTAATACTTGGCCACAGCATTTGTTCTTTTCTATTTTAGGTGAAGGGATTAGGATGTCCAAATCTGTGGGTTTCAATAGGTCAGAAGAACACTCTGATGTTCCAGAATTAGAGAGTCTAAGTTTTGTACCCAGCATTGCCACAATATCCCATGATGCAAGGCACGATCTTTGGGAGTCATCTTCTGGACCCAAGTCAGTGGAAGTTGACAAGAGGACCAATCCAGTAATCATGTCAAATCTATACATAAATTTGGTGGGAAATAATGTTGTGAAGATACTGACATAAGAGTGAGCCTTCCATATCTCAAACTATATTATAAGGCAGCAGTTATCAAAAACATTAGGCAGAGGTTAAAAGAGAAAAAAGTGTATCAAAGCTAAAGAAGCCAAAATTAGTAATAATGGAACTTACTAGCCCAATATTTGATAAATTTGAAAATATAAATTACCTGATTTAATAAAAGGAAACTGCAAAGTAGTGTGGAAGAAATAAGGCTTACACCAACAACTAATACCATATTCCATATGGTATTAGTTAATAAATAAAAGAAAATAAAAATATAATAAATAAAATAAAAAAATAAAATAAAATAAAAATGGCCTGAAAATTAAATATTGTTTCATAAAAAATCAGAAAAGAAACAAAGTATGTATTTTTCATTAGCTTTTGGTTGAGAATGAATTATTGAACAAAGAAATAAAAAAGACAAAATAAATAATTTTGATTATATAAAGTAAAAAAAAAATCTTGTGCATAAAGAAAATCAATGCATTTAGTTGAAGAGAAGTAGTTTATTAGGAAAAATCTTCATATCATTTATCTGTGATGAGAATTTCCTATCTAAGGGATATAAATAACAAACACTATATATAAGACCAAAAGTTTTTTCCCAAAATAGGACTTCAAAGGATGTGAACAAATAGTTCTCAAAAGAAAAATTGCAAACTATTAACAAATGTGGAAGAATGCTCCAAATCTCTAATAATTAAAGAATGTACATCAAAGCAATCCTGAGATTTCACTGACATTTAGCAAATTAGGAAAGAACAGATAAAGATGTGAATAGTTAATGTTATAAGGGTTGTGGGTAGAGAGGCACATAAATGCATTGTTTTCAGAGCTGTGATTTGGTATAACTATGCTGGAAAATAATTTGAAATTAAACAATTTTAGTCAGTAGTAGACTCAAATGTCTACATGCTCTGACCCAGAGATTCCACTGCTAGACATACATCCTGAGAATGTAGTTGGTAATTTCATATATTCCAAAATATTTATAGTGGTAATTTTTTCTGATAGCAAAGAACTAGAAACAAAGAAGATTCCAGTCAAATGGAGAATGGCCAATCAAATTGTGGTTCACGAATGAAATAATATTAACTTGCTTTAAGAAGTAATGGAAAGATGTGTGTGAACTGTTGTAATTAAGTGAACAAAGGCAGAAAATTAATATACACAATGAAGACAACGGTGTAAACGGAATGAAGAAAATGAAGCAAAAACAATCAAAATTGAATGTTGTGAATTTTTTTATAAAGAAACAAAAATCATGGCTCCAAAAAAAAAAAAAAAAAGATGTAGGAGAAGAAACTTTTCCCCTCATACCTTTATAAAGATTAGGATTCCTGGTTACAAAAAGCTGGATATGAGGTCAATCTTTGCTATAAGGTATAGCTCTCTTGAGAGGGCATGGATGCATTTGTAGGAGAATATTTAAGTGATACAAAAGCAAATGATACTTAAAAAATTCATTTTAAAAGTCTGTTTTGACTATGTCCCATGGATCTTGGAATATTGTATCATTGCTGTGATTTTTCTTTGATGAAATTACCTATTGTTTTTATGATTTGTTCTTTGAATTTAGGATTACTTAGACTAGTCTCCATTTAAGTTTGTGTTCTCTCTTCAATTGACCATTAATTATAATACTGATTTCATCATCATTAACAAAGAATGTGTTTAATGTATCTACTTTCAGGTATTGCTTTTAAGATTTTTATTCCTTAGTACATGGACTATTTTCATAATGTACAGTTGCTAATGTACCTATTTTTTCAATTGCAATTCAGGAATTTCTAGGGATATATTATATCTAATTTTTCTAAAATCCTTTTCCTGTGCTTAATTTCTTGTATCTTTATTAGATTTCTCTTGGTCCGAAATGGGCAGAATTTAGGTCCCCAGCTATTATAGGTTTTCTGTTTATATATTCCTATACATTGATTAAGTTTTCTTTTTTTTTTTTTTAAAGCAATTGGGGTTAAGTAACTTGCTCAAGGTTACAAGGCTAGTCATTATTTATGCGTGGGTGCTCATTTTCTGAGGCCGGATCTGATCTCGGGTCATCCCAACTGCGAGGCCAGCGCTCTTACTCACTGCGCCACCTAGACGCCCCTTTAGGGCAATTGGGGTTAAGTAACTTGCCCAGGGTTACACGGCTAGGTTTTTGTTTGTGTGGATTAAGTGTCAGAGGTCGGCTCCAAACTCAGGTCCTTCTGACTCCAGGGCCAGCGCTCTATTCACTGCACCACCTAGCCGCCCCTGATTAAGTTTTCTTCTAAATACTGAATGCTATACCATTGGATAAATATATAATAGCTTGCAATTATGTAGTATTTTAAATTCTGCAGAGTGATTTTACACATGGTATTTCATTTGATCCTCTAAATACCAGGGTTATACAATCAGTAAGTATATGAGGCAGAATTCAAATTCAGGTCTTTCTGAGTCTAAGTCCAACATTCTATCCAGTAAGTACACATTCACGTAACTGTTGATATTCTTTCATTGTTTATAATGACTTTAAACAGAATGCATTTCCATCTGTTTTTCTAATCATGCTTATTTTTACTGTTTCCTTGACTAAGATCATGATTACTATCCTTGCTTTTATGAGTTCTCTGAAAGTTTAGTAAATCTTATGTTACAAATGTGATTCTGGTAAGTAAAATAAACTCACTGTGCCACCTTTCTTCATTTTATAGGTGGATTTATATCAATGATGTTCACTGTTGTAACTGATAATAATGAGTTTTCTTCCATCAAATCCTAATTTTTCCTCCTTTCTATTCTGTAAACATATGTTTTTAGAAATTCTGGGCCATGTTCTTGCACATTGTGATATTCTAGAGCCTATAGTCTCTGGTCTTACATAGACTGTATTCTACCTTTGCAGCAACTCCAAGAAATAACTCTCTCCTTGTATTGTATTATTCTCATGCAGAACAGAATCTGTGAAATTTTTTAACATATCATCTATCTAGATTCCCAGAGATGTTGGTGAAAGCTCCCCCAGATCCCATTCAAATACTAAACACAACAATGCACATATCAATTATAGAATAGTCTATATTCCATCATCATCACTACCACCACCATCACCCCCTAATTCAGAAAATATCTGAAAAGCCTTCAGTAACCTATAAGTAATCAATATAATTTTCCTCCCTCTCTTTTGAGTCTCTTTTTCCCCACAGAACGCTAAAGACCCTCAAACTCAGCTATGCATAGTGGTTTAGATACTCCTTAGAAGGGAAATAAATTTGAATTTTCCAGGGAAGTAAACCCCTTGTATTGTGTTGAGTCTCTCTTTCACTGTAGAGACCCATATTGATTGCTATACTTATAGTAAAACACTGAGACTTATACACTGTCTCTGCAAGGATGTAACTTAAAGGTTGCTGGAGAATTGGTCTTATTTGCAATTATCCACATTCTTTCCAAATAACCATAATAATTGAGGGCAAAGCTCAGGTCTTTTGCTGTAGGATGACTTGGTCTCTTCAGTTCCTACTCTAGCTTCAGGTTCTAAATGCATGATCTTTTCTCTCTTACAGTCTGGATCTTCTCAGAGATACCCCTTCTCTCAGTGAAAAGCTGGATAACTAAATTCTTGAACTTGAATTTTCCTTCTTTCCATAAGTAGTTAGGTGGTTTTGCTTTCTGCTGCTATGGAGTGTGTGTGTGTGTGTGTGTGTGTGTGTGTGTGTGTGTGTGTGTGTGCATGTAGGAGTGATGTCAAACTAAGTTGCTGCTTCTAGGGTTCAGAAGAGAGGCCACTCCAGCCAAAGCTTGAATCACAAGCCTGTTAGGTTGTTTACTTCAGCTGTGGTTTATGGGACATCAGGATAAATGGGAGCTTTACACACTTTGATGATCCATGGTTATTTCAGAAAGCTTTTCATTGTGTGATAATGTTTCCATTTTTACTGTTATTACTGCAATATTAATTACTATGGTTGGCATATTCCTGGCTGTTTTGAAGTTGTGGCTTTGGTAAGTTATTCTAAGCATACCTTTACCACCCTCATGCTAATCCCATTTTCCTAGTATCCTTTATCCCAAGACATTGCACTTCTCTAGAACTCTTACCTTCCTTTATGAAGTATATTTTTAAAATGGGGGTTCAGATGTCATCCAGTACATCTAATACCTGGGCAAGATTTCTTTACAACATCCCTTTCAAGTGGGAATACAGCCTCTGTTTAAAGACCTCTCATGAGTCCAATGCTGGACATTTTGATTTATAACGACTTGGCCTACAGCCCATCAAACTTACTTCAAGGTTTTTCTCTTAACATTTTAAGCAATAAATAATTCAAGACTTGTTTGCCTAGGGAGTCTCCTGTCACCATATGCCCATTGTGATAATTAGTGCAATAAGATCTATATGACAGGTACTGATGACTTTGCAAAAGTGGGGCAAAGAAAGTCTAAAAACTGCTCTTTTCTGTGACCTTAACTGATATCTTGGGTTAGGGCACCTAAAGTCTGAAAAGTTCTATAAGACATAACATTAATAACTGAGAGGGACCTTGGAGTTCAATGGTCTCACCTTCCAAAGTAGGAGAATGAGACCTTGACAAGTGTCCCACCCTTGTATCAGAGGCAATCTCATGAAGGGATCAGGCTTATTCTGGGGGATTTTCCATCTTTTGTCACATGGATTCTACTCAACAAGCCTAGGAAATGTAAAAATATTGTCCTCCACTTCCTAGGATACTTAGATCAAATCCCCACTTGTAAGTATGCAATTCTAAATCACATAGAAGAAAGTTTTGTTGAAAGAAGGGAAAAACAAAATAGAAATCCTTGAAAGCAACCATTAAAAACTCAAAGATGCATATAACTGCTGGACCAGCTGTAGAAAATATAGCTCCTCTGTCAGATGCTCTCCTCCAACCCTCCCTTGACTTAGTCATTCCACAGAATTTTAGCTGGGTCTCCTATCCTTTGCAGATAGGAGACCCAGATAAAGACCCAGATACTGAGAGCCTGAGCATCTCTGGGCAGTTCCAGACTCTCAGAGGGAATAGGAGAGGAAAAGCATGTCTCTCTCTTCCCTTTCCATACCTAGTTCCTTCTGTTACTCATGGCTCTCTTCCCTTTCCATACCTAGTTACTTCTATTACTCATGGCATCAGGTATGTTCCCCAATTTCTCTGAATCAGCAATGACCAGTCTCTAGAATTCTGTGATATTTTCATCTCACTCATCTCTGCCATGCAAGATGAGTATATAATCTTATAATTTATCTCATTTTTAAGCTGTGGTCACTAAACTCACTCTCTTTTTTTCCTTTTCTTTTCCCCATTCTCCAGAAGTTATCATTCCCACTTACTATCATATACAGTTTCAGGCAGGGTATAACTAAGGCAAAATAAACAGAGTTTTGCCCTACAGTGGAAATTTTCCCAAGATCAGGAAATTTGTTTCAAGGTGGAAAATTTAAAGGACGATGTAATAGCACACACATTCCTCTGAGCAAAAGGGGTCAGAACCTTTTGATAAGGCAGGTTAGAGCTGTGGCCAGCGGAAGACATGATTGGATGCTAAGGGTGGTAGCAAGAGTAAAAATGCAATTTTACTGAACCCAACAACAGCTTGACTGTGTTGAAAGATTAGTTGAACAAGTGAAGAAAGGCTTCAACTGCAATGATTGGACCTCTGGCCTAGTAATGGGGTATTGATGGAAGTTTAACTCTGAGCCACAAAGCTATTTGTATTTTTGTTGTTCAGTCATTTCAGTTATATCTGATTCTTCTTGACTCCATTTGAGGTTTTCTTAGCAGAGATACTGCCATTTCCTTCTTCAGTTCATTTACAGATGAAAAAACTGAGGGAAATAGAATTAAGTAACTTGCCCAGGGTCACAGAGCTATTAAGTGTCCAAGGTCAGATTTGAACTTGGGAAGATGAGTCTTCCTGATTCCAGGAAGCACTCTATGTACTATGGAGCTACCTAGCTGCTCCAGAAAGTATGTATGTATGTATGTGTGTATGCATATATACTTGCATATATACATACACTATATATATATGCATATATACATATATATAATAGTAGTAGCTCTTTAGAGGGCATTTCACAACGTTATGATTCCTATTTTAAGGCTGAGGAAATTGAAGCAGACAGTTTAAGTGATTTGCCCAGTGTCATTCAGATAGTACACATCTAAGTCTAGCTTTTAGCTCAGGTCTTCCTAATTCCAGGCCCAGGGCTCCCTCCACTGCTCTAACCAGCCACCTCTAAGGCAGCAGCAGCAGCAGAGTACTGACCAACTTGCCAGCAGGAAAGTCCGGGGTGGGGGGCTCCAGCTCATGGTTGGCCCATGTTGGTAGACTGAGGTGGATACAACATTTCAACTCTTCCTGGAGAAACATTCTTTCTTGGGGAAGCTTTGTCTCTTCAGTGTCAGGCTTTTTCTTTAATTTGAAATTGCGGTGGGCTCCCCTGGAAATGTTGAGTGGGATACTTTAAGCTTTAAGGCCCCTGGGTAGAACAGGGGGTAGATTACTCTGGATAGGGATTTTTACCCAATTCATCTTTCAGTACCACCTGTCCTATAAGAGGGATGGAGGGCTATCTCAAGTGAGACAAGATCATCACCCCTTCATTGAGGGCAATGCCTTTCTGTGGATTAGATTTCTCATCCAAGAGACCTTATCTTTCTTTCAAAAATTTTCATTCTCAGCTTGTTCAAAGTTTCCCATGGAATGACATAGTAGTATGGGGTCATGAGCTTAGAGCAAAGATGTATTTGAAGAGACTGAAAGTCCCCTCTCTCTGCTTAGCTATCTGAGTCGGGAGACCAGGGTCCATTGCTTTGGAAGGGCAATATAGGATAGGTCAGCTTTCCACAACTTGGATGAAAGAGTGCTGATCTTGGGATTCAGAAGACCCCTGTCCTAGGCTTTGCTCTGATACTAACTTTGTATTTCTGATGTCTCTTGTAAGTTAGACAAGGTGGATACTAAGCCCCGTTTCTACTTGTAAGAGTCTATGAGTCTATGAGATTTATCTTCCAAATGATTCCACCTCAACTCAGTCTCCATTTTAGGAAGAGTTGAATGAGTTTCCTATTTGATTTTTGGCAAGTCACTTTTCCCCCCCACTATTACAGCTTCTTCCTCTGTAAAACAGAATTGAATGAAGGAATCCCTAAAGATCTTTACAACAATTTCAGGAGCTTTGGAGGATATTGCTTGGGTTTTTCTTTTTTTTTTTTGAGGATAGGAGAGAAGTTGGTTTCAAGTCTATTTTTAGTCCCCTTCCTTAAAGCAAATGATTACCAGTCGGGAAATAAACAACAATCATTTAAATGTCTACTGATGTTTGGCATAATGCTAGGTGTTTGCTGGAAATATGAAGGCAAAAATGAAACAGTTCCTGACATCAGGGAGTTAACAAACATTATGTCAGGTACTTCCAATAATTAATTTCTTATATGCTAAGTGTCAATATTAAAATTTAGGTAGTACTTGCCAGGCCCTGTACTTAGCTCTCACAATAACTGTGTTGGGCAGGTGCTGTTACTAACCTCATTTTACAGATGGGAAAACTAAGGCAAAAATATTAATTGACCTTCCCAGGATGACACAGATAGGAATATTTGAGGCCAGATTTGAACTCAGGTTTTATTGACTCTGGGAAAATGACATCTAACTGTCTGTCAAGAAACAAGTGACCTCAGAACTAAGGTATCAAGAATAATTTGTTAGGGGCGGCTAGGTGGCGCAGTGAGTAGAGTGTTGGCCCTGGAGTCAGAAGGACCTGAGTTTGGATCTGACCTCAGACACTTAATGCACATACAAATAAAAAACCTAGCCGTGTGACCTTGGGCAAGTTACTTAACCCCAATCGCCCTCAAAAAAAAAAAAAGAATAATTTGTTAAAATGGGGTAGGCTGGTGAGCATCTTCCTAACAGTCTTCTCATGGCTGCAGGGTGTTGGAATTTCAGTCTCACCACACCCCTTCCCTCTTGTGATCCATCCTCAGGGAAGAACACCAATCATTTTGGAAGAGATGGGAAGGTTAAAGTTTATAAGGGACTTAAAGAGTTCACATAGATTAGCGAGGTGCAGAAGCAGGATTCAAACCTGATCACTGAAAAAATACTGAAGGACCAAGCCTAATGAACAGTTCTAAGTAATGCTATTTTCAAATGTAGTGAATAGATTGTAAATTTTCAGGACTCATGGGAGCAGAACAGATTAGGGATATTAAGTGGAAAGTTTGCCTTTCCCTTCCCACCTTTGAATAGCCACAATCAAATTTATGGTTAGAGGTTGCACTTATTCCTCAAAGTTACAAAACAATTTTGCCTTTTAGAGGGTATCGTTTCAGTGGAAGAGGAAGATATCAGAGCAAGACTAAGGGAGGGTCTTTTTTTTTCCTTTGTAACCAAGAGAATAGACTGGCAGAGCCCTTAAATGAGAAAGAAAGGATTGAGCTGTTTAATATCACAGTTTTTAAAAAATGATGGGCTTGTAATCAAGAGACCTGGATTTGAATATAAGTTCTGTCAGTATTCCTGTCATCTTGGGTAGGTTTTCACTTTTCTGGGTCACAGTTTCTTCATCTGTAAAATGCAGGGTACAGACTACATGATCATTGAATTCTTTCCCAGCTCTAAACTTACCCATTCTATGCCTTCCTTAGAGGGACTCTAGGAGGATTCAATTTAATTCGACAAACTTTTAGTAATCACCTACTCTATAACTGTTGTTGTTCAGTCATGTCCTACTCTTCCTGATCCCATTTGGAATTTTCTTGGCAAAATATTGGAGTGGTTTGCCAGTTTCCTTCTCCAGCACATTTTATAGATGATGAGGCAAACAGGGTTAAGTTACTTGCCCGGAGGTCATATAGTGAACATCTGAGGCTGGATTTGAACTCAGGAAGATGAGTCTCCCTGACTCCAGGCCTTGCACACTGTGCCACCTAGGTGCTCTCTATAGATATCAGATATAATGTATCTGCTAAAAACAGAAGACATAAACCAGAATAAGAAATTGTTCCTGCTTTCAAGAATCTTTCTTTTTTTAAATCTTTTTGCTTGTTACTTTCCCTTTCTCTTCCCTTTCTCTCTATAGTATTTGTGGAAATACAGAGAATTTTATGCTTGGAGTATCACGGAAGGTTTCATGAAGCAGATGGAATTTGAGAGGGCCCTTGAAGGATGAGCAGAATTCCAGTTGCCATAATTGCAGGGAAAAGGCATTCTAGTCATAGACAACGGCAATGATTATAAGCATGGAGGTGGGAAAGGAACATTCTCAGTTGTTGTGTAGTATATGGCATTGGGGAAAGAAAAAGTAATTTCTCATCAGTTGATCAGTTGAATGACTTTAAGCCTCAGCCTACATCTCCAATCATTACAGATTGCTATTTTTAGGAACTGAGCAGATTCCTATATCTAAATGCCATGTCATAAATTGGTTGTTATTACTTCCTAGAACAGCTCCCAGTCTCAATGTGTGTTTTCAATTTGAGTGGGTCAGAAATAATATATTTATTAATATGTTTAAAAGTCGCCATATATTTATGAAAATACAGTTTAATTTAGATGTCACGTGTTGGCACACACCCATCTTGATTACATCTATTTGCTCTAGAACATTACAATTTATTTTGATATTCTCAGGCAATCTCTATTTATAGAGCCCCACATGTTGCTAGTTTTGTGAATGTTTATCCTGGAAAACAGACTTTCTCTTCCACCCTGAGAAGAGTTTCTCTTCCATTCTGTAACTTGTAGATAAAAACAAAGACAAAATCTCAGAGCTAGTCTTCCTAAAGAGTCCCTTAGATGGTGGTTATAGAATTGATTATATTCACAGGAGGGAAATTGAGAAAGAAAGGGACTTCATTATGGCAGAACACTTCAGTTCTGAGGGATCAGGTTGCCTTAGAGAGCTTCTTTATAGGTCTGTGGTCATGTTCCATTATGCTCCTTGTACCTGGGCAAGTATGTGCTGGGCTGGGCTTCAAACTCCCTAAGGTCTTAGACACAGGAAGCAACATAAACCTGGATGAGTATGGCTATGTCACAAGGTGACCAATGACTATATTCTTGGGTTCTCCTTTAGATCCTTTCCTTATTCTTTCAGCTTGGCCTCAGTCAGAGGTCACAGGGCAGTAGCAATCAGAGGATCTTGTCACAGTGAAAGTTGAGACAACATGGATGGGTTAAATAAGTCTTCCTGGGCCATCACCAATCATCTTGACTTATATCTTGCCACAGGACTGCAATGACTTTGGAGAAGAGAATGAGGCTGATAACCTTGCATAGCTCTGCCTCATTTAAATACAATTCATTTACAAGTCAAGACATCACCCTTATTATGTCTTTGGTCCTCTTCAAGAGTGAAGGACAGAAAACAAAGAACAACAACAAAGTAAATCTTCATGTGGTGTTCCAAAGGACCTAGGAAAGGAAAAAGCATCATCTACTGAGGGTTCAATTTTGGTTCCTTTTCTTCTTGATTCTAATTCTTATTAATGTTCTTTTTTCTTCCTCACATTTATCCACATTGGACTAAAGAGTGATGAAAGTCATTTTCCTGTTCATATTTATTAAAAAAGATATTGTGGTGAGAAGTAGGAGACTTAGATATTAGTTCCAGCTCTGTCATTAACCAACTAGAAGTTTTACTGCGAATTTTACTTCCTGGGACTCAGTTTCACCAGAAGAAATGGCACCAGTTGATATTAAGGGCTGATCTAGCTTAATTTTACATGTCCACTAATTGTGGAGGTGACTTGATTTTTAGATCTTCTTTTAGGCATAATCTAGTATCTCATGAATAGTTGCTTTTTCCTTTGATTTTGACCCAAACCTATTTGTTTTGTGCTTGGGCTTAGGTCAGATAGCTTTTACTAAATGTCAGCAGAGAATTAAAGGAAGGCCCTGGAGTGTAACTAAAAGGACACTTGATTTAAGGGTCAAAATATTATTTCAAATCCCAGTTTTGCTACTTACTACATTTCCCACTAATTCCTCCACAATCTCCTAGCTAACTACTTTGCAGCTCACATCGGATCCATAGGGGAACTTTCACCCTGGGGCCCTCTTGTTTTTGATTAGTGTCTGCCTTTCCATGAACACTATTTAAGTAAAGCCCCAGTTAAGCCTCACTCTATTGATTCCTCTCTGGCTACCTCCTTCTCAACCTTCTTTACAACTGTCCCACTACCTTTTCCTTCCCATTATCCCCATCCCTTCAAGTTCTAGAACCATACACCATGTTAAATCAACTGTGCCATATCCCATATCACCTAGTTGGGACATGTCAGTCCCTCTAGCCTCATTCACCATAGTTCACTATAACTTTCCAGCCCAAAATATCCCTTGCTGGCCAATACACACACACACACACACACACACACACACACACACACACACACACTATCCTTCATTAAATGTAAACTCTTTGAAGGCAGAAATTAAATTCTGTTTTGTATTTTTATTTATAGCACTTAGTATAGTGTTTGGTATGTAGGTAATTGCTTAGTAATTTTTTCATCTATCCATCCATCTATCCATTTATTCATTCATTCTATCTCATTTAACCTTAGCAAAGTGGGGTCACCTATTTGATCCCTGGTTTTCCCATCTGTAAAATGAAAGAGTTAGCCAAAATAGTTGAAAGTTCCAACTTGAAAGTCTAGAATGTATGAATGAATGTCACCTACCAGACAAGGCTAGTCCAAATCCTTGATAATCTAAACCAAAGCCTTTAGTCTATAACATATGAAGTAAATGTTGTATGCAGCTGTCAGGTGGTAAATGGCAGGGGATTTCTTACTTTAGGAATTGCAAGGAGCCAGAATAATTCTTCCATTTTGCACTTACCTTCATTATCTTCATTAATGATGAGAACAGAGACCGAACCATTTGCTACTACTCCTTCATTAGGATTGATAACTAGTTCTCTGATGAGACTTTCTGACTGAGGACTAATTTCCAGATGAACTATATTTATTTTTCATTAACTCTTACGCAGGCTGGCAGAGAGGAAAGAGCGAGGAAGACCTAGGTTAAAGTCCCACCTTAGACATCTATTGGCTGTGTGACCTCAGGGAAGCTACATAAACTCGTTGTGTTCTAGGCAACTCTCTATCATTACAGATTGAAGTGTATGTAGGGATGTGTGCAGAAGTAGAGGGAATTCTTCACTTAGAGCTCCCTACATACCATCAAAATCACTGAACCAGTCTCTATCACTAATTCTTGTAGAACCCAGAGAGTGACAATATCACTTCAAACAGCTTAGTGATTGGGAGAATACTCATTTCATGTAATTTAAGAATAGAGAGAGACAGTCTGAATGGCTGGCTGATTTAATTACAGGATGTAAAAACTGGTGAGACACAGCATATTCTGACAGCTGATGGAGGCCTTGACTATATAGCCTTGTTTTCATCTCCAGAGATGATTTAGACAAATCTCAGGAGGAAATTCTGATGTGATCATAGTAAACAGACGCTTTTCTTTAGCTGCCAGGGTAAATTACCAGGTGATTTTGATGGAAACCAGTGTCACTCTATCATGATCTCTTTTCTTGTCTTTCTTTTTCTTCTTTTTTCTTTCCCCACTTAAAGTGTGTAATATTGCCTAAGTGATGTGAAAAGCGTGAACAAGTTCTCTTTTGAAACATAGTTTCCAAGGTTGATAAATTCTTTGTGTCTTGTCTACCTAGCATATTGACCCATAAAATGACTTCTTTTGACACTTGTCTATTAATTGGAGGTGGAAAGAAATGATAACAAACTTAAATTAAAGGTTTTCCTCTAACTTGGGAAGAAGTGGATCTCACAAATGGAGTTATTAACTGTATCTTATCCCATGGAGGAGAGGCCTATTAGGGATTTTGAAGTTCAAGGGTGACCCGGAAGGTATCACCTTGGGCTCACTATGATGCCATCTTCATTACCATCTATAACAGCCCATGGAAGAGGCTAATCTTCATCCTCATATGAACATTGTGTGCCTGGCATCTAGAGCCCTGAATCACATAACCTGGATCACATTTACCTTTCTAATGTCATTTCATGTTACTTCCTTTCATTTTCCATCCAAGCTAGACTGACCCACCAGCTCTTCTTGGTACCTGACATTCCATCTCAGTCTTTCTGCTTTTGTATAGGGTTAGACTATGCCCCTTCATCTAGGGGGAGCAGTGGATAAAGTGTTGAACTTGGAGTCAAGAAGATCTGAGTCCAAATCAGACTTTAAACACTCACTAGTTATGTGACTCTAGACAAGTTACATAATAACTCAGACTCAGTTTCTTTATCTGTGAAATGGGGATAAAAATAAGGATAGCACCTCCCTCCCAGGGTTATTGTGAGGATAAAATGAGATAATATTTATAAAGTACTTTGCAAACCTTAAAGCCCTACATAAATGTTAGCTGTTATCATTATCATAATAATTTTAATGATAACCTGGGGCGATCTCTATGTTCCTTCAAAGTACAACGTGGGTGCCATCTTCCAAAAGAGTCCTCTTTTTGATCATACCAGTGAATAGTGCTCTCTCCCTCTTGAAATTGGTTTGCATTTATTTATTTTGAATGGGTTATAAATTACCCCCTCCCTATTCCCCAGTAAAATGGAAGCTTCTTGAGGGTAGAGACTATTTAGGTTTTTTTTTCTTTATATCTACAGAGCCTAGGTGGTCATACATGCCTTAAGCAAGGTTCTGTAATATGCAGCCCTCCCCAAAGGGCTAAAGTGCTCATGTTCCACGGGAATTGTTCCAGTCCAGTGCCCCACTATATTAACGTATGTTTTGTGGTCGTTGATTTCATCACATTTTGACTACATAATATTTTGATCAGAAATAAGCTGCGTCCAAACCGGGGAGCAAATAAGAGAGTTGAGTCCCCACGTCAGGAAAGACAATAAACAGCAGCCATCACTGGTTCAAGGTTGGTTATTACCAAGAAAGCAATATTGAAACAGGTGTTAGGACTAGTGTGAAGCATCGAAACAGATCAAGAAGTGCTTGTGTATGACTGGGGATGTGATCTAATGAGGGCCTTAGCATCATAGACTTTGACTGGCTACCCAGTTAAATCCTCCACTGAGACAAGTAAAGCTAGAGTTCAGGAATGTGGCGTAACCATCCAATATAAGGAAAAGGGCAAATCATAGGTACGTATATTTAGAGCTTAATGAGACCTTTGAGATCAATTAGTCCTATATGAGAATACCAAGGCCCAGAAAAGGGAAATGGTCTGCCTAAAGCCACACATCTAACATATAGCAGAGCTGGGATTCAATTCACCCTATTTCTTGACTCCAATTCCAGTAGTCTATCTATCAATTATTCCTCTGGTAAGAACTCTGAGTTCTGAAAACAAATCAAAGAAATGTTGTGGATGTAGAATCAACAAACCTTGGTAACTAATGGGCTATGTGAGGTGAGGGCAAGTGAGATGACAAGAATGACTTCTAGAACATGGGTGACTGGAAGGATGGTGCTAACTTAGAGAGAAATAGACGTTTAAGAGTTGTGTGGTTTTGGGGGAGAGATAATGGGCTCTGTTGTGAGTATGTTCAGTTTGAGATGCCTATGGGACATCCAATTTGAAATGTCCAATTGTTAGGTAGCAATCTAGGATGGACACTCAGAAGATAAATAAAGGCTGAATATACAGACCTATCTTATGACTGTTTAGCAAAGAGATGCTACTTAAACTCATAAGAGCTGATGAGAGACTTTCATAGAACATATAGAGAAAAGCAAGTTTAGAAGAGCCTTAGGTGATTCTCATGGCTAGTGGGCATTACTGACTTGGTTAAAGGACCAGCAAAAGAAATTGAAAGGATGGCTAAATAGGTAGGAGAAGGAAGAGCGAACAGTCACAGAAAGGGGATAATATCCTAGATGAGAGGGGAATCGACAGTGTAGACTGCTGCAGAGAGGTCCAAGAGGAGTAAAAGGATTGAGAAAAAGCCGTCATATACAGTAGTTAAGAAATCACTGGTACCATTGGAGAGAATAGTCTTAAGCAAGTAAGGGCAGATTCCAAAGCTGACTAGAGAATGATTTTTTTAATGTAATTAACTTACACAAAAATTATTTCATATTTCGAACTGGCTTAATTTTTGTAGCTGACATGTAAATCTACTTTGAGAAAACTGTAGCTTTAACTAATACTATCTTTAGCATCTCTATTTCCCAGTTAGGTTTTTTCTTGTTCTTTTTTTTCCCCTCCCCAAGTCACTCCGACATACTTCAGTGCTTTAGAAATAGCCTAACACAAGTTGTGTAAGCTAATGATATGAAAATAAGGAGTAATGTATACTCAATTGTGCATAATAGGGTTGTAATTCCAGGGAGGGACGCTCCAGTGACTTGCTAATGTTGCTAGGAATTCAGCTTGAAGTCCAGAGAGCTTCAGTTTTTCCATTTGTTCAACTGCGTGACAGTCACAATATACAGTGGGGCCTTCCCTTGGGCTGCTGCCCATAAAAAATGATCTCAAGATTTAAAGTTAAAATGAGTCTCACAGACCCTCCAGTCTAAGAGTGGGGAACCTGCAGCCTTGAGGCATCATGTGGTCCTCTAGGTCTTTAAGTGCAGCCCTTCAGTCCCCCAAACTTAGCTTGAATTCCACCAAAGGGCTGCAGTTGAGGACCTAGAGAGTCACATGTGGCCTTGAGGCCACAGGTTCCCCACCTCTGCTCTAGTCCAACTTCATTATTTCTCAGAGAAGGAAAATTACTCACTCTAACTCATTTGATGGTAGGAAGTAGCAGATGTAGAAACTGAACCCAATTTTTTCAAGTCTAGGGACCTTTGGAGTAAAAAGGGTGGAAAGCAGGCAAAGTTTGGCAGCACAAAAGATAGAGTGCTGGACTTGCCACCAGAAGCACCTAAGTTCAAATCCTGCCTTAAACACTTAGTAACTGTGAGACCCTGAGAAAGCTACTTTACCACTATCTATCTCAGTTTCCTCATTTGTAAATAGGAAAGATTGCTCACAAGACTGTGAAGAGCAAATGAAATAATAAAATGTAATACTTAGCAAACCTTATGGTGCTGTATAAATGTTAACTACTATTATTACCATTCAATCAGCATTAATTAAGCACTGAATATCTACCAGGCACTATGACAGGTACTGGGGATTGAAACAAAAATAAAACAGCCCCTGTCCTCAAAAGAACTTGCATCTTAACCTGGAGATAACACACAAGGAAAATGAAGATGAGAGAAGTAAAGGATTTATTTCAGAAATACAACTTTTAAGAAGGAAAATTAGGATTTGAACACAGGGCTTCTGAGTCTTGGAATTATCCCAAGTCTTATCTTCTTCCTACTATTCCAAAAGACTTTCCATTTTTAAGGATCCTTCCAGTTCTGTTTACCATGTCATTAGATATTAATTATAATTCATGGTCATTTAAAAATATACATAGATTGCCAAATATCTCAGCAAAGGGGAAAAACAGCTCAGTCACTTGTTTTTGTTGTTGTTCAGTCATTTCCCTCATGTCCAATTCTTTGCTATGCCATTTGGTTTGCCATTGCTGTCTCCAGCTCATTTTATACACGAGGAAACTGAGGCAAAGAAAATTAGGTGACTTGGCCAGGGTCATACAGCTAATACATTTCTGAGGCTAGAGATGAATTCAGGAGGGTGAGTCTTCTTTTATCAAGGCCTGGCCCTCTACTGCACCACCTAGATGCCCATCATTACTTTAACAATTTCTTTCAAGTTCTTTACACATGCCACCAATGAAAAGTCATTGTTATCCTCTCATATTCTTCTTCTTTAACTGTAGTCTCATTTTGTAGCATTTTCACCCTCACATTGGGTATGGGATGCTGTGTGGAACAGCAAAATCCATTGGATTTGATATGAACTTCACAACCTTCTGTGTATGACCTTGGGCAATTGATTTCTCTATGTACTATTTTTTCTTACTCATTAAAAATAGTAGTGTTGCACTAGATTACTTCTGATATCCCTGGCAGGGATCTAATATCCAATGATCTTATAAAATTTCCTCTATGCCCTAACCTTGGACTCTGGTTCTAAGAGAGACATTTTCTTGTTAAAAACAAAACATGGTCACCTTGAGGCACTCCAGCAGCCTGTTCTTGGAAATCCTCAGACTTTGGAAGTCTGATAATGTCTCCCACCTCTTGGCAGAGAGGTGCTGAGATAGAAGTACAAGAGACATACATTTTTAGCCTTTGCAAATGTATTGATCTGTTTTATTTAACTCTACTGATTAGTTACAAAGGTAGGCTTCTATAGATGCTGGAGCAAGTTAGTTGGCAGCAATGGAAGAAAGGACAAAAAAAAGTTAATTAATAAAACATTTTTCTAAAAGCATGTAGAAAAAAGAAAATTCAGAAGGCACAAAAGGATAATTTTGTTACTAACTTATTAAACTGAGTGTACATTTTTATAAACATACTACATCACAAAAATTCATGGTTTAATTTACAATCTGCCCTTTTCTGTTCTTTGTATATTGGGATATTGCTGTTTGTTGATGATTATTAAGATCAATTTTTTAAAAAGCCCACTATAATTGTTTTCTCTTTTAGATATTTGCTGAAAACATTTTGAGACTAGCTTACTTACAGTTTCCAATATGTGAGAATAATAAACACCTAGACAGGATTCTAATTTTTGGAGAATGATAAGGATCTTCTTATTTTTATTATTTAATGATAGCTTATATTTAATAATTCTACACATAATAGTGCCCTTTAAAGTTATTGAGAAGGGTGTAAGATAGTAAATAGCTAGTTATTCTGGAAGCCAGGAGGAACTGAATTCAAGTGCCTCCCTTTGGTACATCTTGTATGATTCTGAGTCAGTCACTTAGCCTATCAATATTCTAGGCCAGTGGTTTCAAGCTCTAAACCATACATATGGAACTCTACAGACTGTATATTGACTAAGAAAACCACATAGTAACATTATCTGTGTTCTATTGCATTTTTATGTAATTTGTTAAATATTTCCCAGTTATATTTTAATCTCGTTTAGGCCATACTCTAGAATGTTACAGCCTGTATGACATCTTCACTCTAGGAAACTCTCTAAGATTATCTACTACAGAGAAGGTACTTACTTCAATTGGCAAAGTAAGATTTTTCACTTGGGAACACCCTATTCCAAAGACATCACAGATCCAGTTTATTCCTATCTCTTTTTTAGTTGGTAAAGTGAATTATGAACATCATCTCTTTTGATCATCATGACTCTAGGAGTTCAGTATGATATAAATATTTTCTTGCTCTTCCTCAGACATGACCCTTCTTTCTATCTGTCTTTGCACAGGTTGTCTGCCATGCCTGAAATACACATCCTCCTCATCACCAATGTTGTCATTAATGTTGTTCAGTCACATCCAACTCTCTGTGAGCCCACAGACCATAGCATGCTGGGCCCTTCTGTCCTCCACCATGTCCTAAAGTGTGTCCAAATTAATGTTCTAAGGGGTTTTCTAAGGCAAATATACTGGGGTGGTTTGACATTTCCTTCTCCTGTGGATCACCTTTTGATAGAACTCTATTGTGACATGTCTGTCCTGGGTCCATGTAATCCTGCAAGGCATAGTACATAGTTTCATTGAGCTACACCCCTCTGCCTTTACAAGGCAATGAGTGATCCAGGAGGAATATTTAATCCCTAGCATCCTTTAAAATTCAGCTTAAGGGCGGAGCCAAGATGGCGGAGTAGAAACAGCTCGTCCAAGCCTCTCTGCCCCCAGATTCTCCACAAACTATGTAAAAAAAGGACTCTGAAAAACTTCTGGAGCCCCAGCACCCACAGAACGACACAGAGAAGCTAACCTCCCGCTGAGGACAGCCCAGCACCCTGCAGGAAGGACCAGCGCAGCGGTCTGGGAGCCGGCAGCGCGCAGAGCACGGAGCGCAGGAGCTGAGCCGAGCCGAGCCCAGGTCCATGTGAGCCAAGGTTTTAACCCCAGGGCGGCAGGGCCAGCAGCCGGCTGGAGGAACCCCAGAACACCAGGAACTGTGAAGACTCCAGAATTATCAACATAGACTTGCCTAGGACAAAGTAAGAGGTTAGTGTCCTATGGACTTTGGGACCTGTATTTGGGGAATGCGTCAGCTCCCTCCCCTGGGGGCTAGAAGCTGCTGAGGAGACACGCCATTTTGTAGTTTTCATAGGCATTTCTGGCTCCCAGCCTACAAATCGTGGGGAGATCCAGCGATCAGTCTTGGGGGGTAATCGCTCTTGTTTTAACCTCCCTGGATCTGGATTGTGATCTAGGGTGGAAGTTGTGGGTGGGTTTACAGCTTGCCAGAAACGGAAGTTGCCCCCCACACATTCAGGACGAAAATTCCTCTATCTGGCCTTAAAGCCATAGTGTGGCAACAAGCCCAAAAGTCAAGCAATTAAGTGGCAACATGCCAAGGCAAAGGAAACAGAAAAATGCAACCCTAGACTCCTATTTTGGGGGCATAGAGCGGAAAAGGACTGTGAGGTCAGAAGTCCTGCTCCAAAAGCCCCAGGGGAAAACATGAGCGGGTTGCAGGCCATAGAGGACCTTAAGAAGGACTTTAAAATCAAATAAGAGAAGTGGAGGAAAAATTGGAAAGAGAAATGAGAAGGATGCAGGAAAAGTATGAAATGAGGGTCAACAGCCTGACTGAGGAAAACAACACCTTAAAAAATAGACTAACTCAAATGTCAAAGGAGGCCCAAAAGGGCAATGAGGAGAAGAATGCCTAAAAAGTCGAATTTGCCAGATGGAAAAAGAATCTCAAAAGTTCACTGAGGAGATTCATTCCTTCAGAGTTAGACTGGAGCAAATGGAAGCTAATGACTTTATGAGAAATCAAGATGCTGTTAAGCAGATCCAAACAAACGAAAGATTAGAAGGCAATGTGAAATATCTCATGGGAAAACCACTGACCTGGAGAATAGATCCAGGAGAGACAATTTAAAAATTATTGGACTACCTGAAAGCCATGATCAAGGAAAGAACCTAGAAATCACCCTTCAAGAAATTCTCAAGGAAAACTGCCTGATGTTTTAGATCCAGAGGGCAAAATAGAGGTTGAAAGAATCCACAGATCACCTCCTGAAAAAGATCCCAAAAAGAAAACTCCCAGGAATATTATAGCCAGGTTCCAGAATCCCCAGATCAAGGAGAAAATACTACAAGCAGCCAGGAAGAAACAATTTCAATATTGTGGAAACACAATCAGAACAGCCCAGGACCTGGCAGCTTCTACACTGAGGGATTGAAGGGCATGGAATATGATATTCCAGAGGGCAAAAGAACTGGGAATGAACCTAAGGGTCACCTACCCAGCAAAACTGAGTATTTTGTTTCAGGGGAAAATATGGTCATTCAGTGGAATAGAGGACTTTCAAGCATTCTTGAGGAAAAAACCAGAATTGAATAGAAAATTTGACATCCAGACACAAGAAGGAAGAGATGCCTGAGAAGGTAATCAGGAAAAGAAATCAAAAGGAACTTATCAAAGTTGAACTATTTACATTCCTATATGGAAAAGCAATAACTGGGACTGATGATATCTTTCTCACTATGAAAATAATGGAAGAAGGGGGTGTGGTCATACGAATACATATGTGAATGTGTGTGTATATGGCTACAGTTATATATGGATAGAGGGCATAGGTTGATGTTGTTGGGAAGGGAGAGTACTCAAGGGATGAAATTATGAGGTGAGAGAGGAAAGTGGAAAGAGGAGATGGGGAGAGACATGGTAGGGTAAACTATCTCATGAAGGGGAAGTGGGTGCAAAGGAGGGGGAGAAGAAGGAAGGCTAAAAAGGCAAAACCACATTCACATTGAATTTGGTTCAGGGAGAAAATGACATACATACTAAATGGGATATCTCAACCTGCAGCAGGATAGGGGGAAGGGGGATGAGAAGAGGGATGATGGATGGGAGGGCATCCTTGGGGAGAGGGGAGGTTGGAAGTACCCACTATAGAAGAGGGACAGGATCATGTAGGGAATGGACCAGGTGGAGGGTGGGATGAGTGGGAGGGAATTATAAGCATCCTTGTACAATATATCTACTATGATAATGTTTTGCATAGCTAGACATGTACAACATATACTGAATTACTTATCTCCCCAGAGGGAATGGGTGACAAGGAGGAAGGAAATGGATCTGAAATTCGAGGTCTTAACATTAAATGTTTCAAATATATATAGATACTATTATTAATACTCTTTTGCTTATAATTGGGAGATAAGATGTGCAGGCATTGGGACACAAAGATTCACCTTCCTCTAATGGAAAAGTCGAAGGGGGTATGGGAGAAGGTATGGGAGAGAGCAGATTGGAGGAAGCCATATCTTGTGGGACTGCTATTCTGGGAGGGTGGGTAGGGGAATAATGGGGGGAAAATGATTGTAACTCAAAATCTGGCAGAAATGAATGATGTAAAACAGAAGTTAATAAAGTATTTGTTTAAAAAAAAAATAAAATTCAGCTTAAGTGTCATGTCCTACACGAGACCCTTTCTGGTTCCCTAAGCAGCAAAGGCTGCCCTTGTGCTGGAATTATCCATTATATATGTTGTATACATTTTGTAAATACTTGAATGTTTACTTTTCCTTTTCCCTAATAGAACCTAAATTGATTGAGGGCAAGGACTCTTTTGGTCTTCCTATAATTAATACTTGGCACAGAATAGGTGCTTAACAAATATTTGATTGATTATTATTCATATTTTATAGATGAGGAAACTAAAGCTTAGAGGTTAAATGATGTACTACCACACATGAGGCCATCTTACCTTTCTATTTCATAGGGGTGGAAAGAAGACAGAGTGACCCTCAGAGAAACTCCAAAAATGTTAAGATTTTTGTTGGCCTGTTCTTGGGGTAACTCAATATACATATTAAGATACCTCAACTTTGGCTTCCCAGCTAATAGTCTGTGTTGAGCAGCATTAGGTGACCTCTGGCTCTTCTCTTCCCCTCCCCCACCTTGCTCAGTTCCAGTTGGATTGTCAGAGGGTCTATCACACATGCTATCTTCTATTTCATTGTACATCGTTACAGAAATTGCCCTTCAAGCTGAATTATATTCCAAGACTCCTTAAGATATCATAGATTTTTGTGGCCCAAACTGAAACCTAATAACAGTAATGAACAGATGGCTTTTATCTTGGTTTTTGCCAAGTTCAAACATTATGGCTAAAACCTTCATAATTGCCCTCATCATTGTATCTGTGATGGCTTAGGCCAGTGACTTCATGAGCTTTGTTGTAGAAAAGGTAATCTTGAAGAACATTTTCAGTCGTGCTGAAATTTTCAGCTCAAAGGGATATTGTTCCTTTTGGGGTCTGTGCCACAATTTTATCCAATTCTTCTTGACATTTTGTAGTTCATACTGTGATCTATTAAAAGAAAGAACAGTTTGGTGTTTTTTCCCCCTCTTTATCTCTCCATCTCTTGGTCATTCCCGTAACTGAATCTACGAGCAAATAAATCTGATTCTTCCTCTGATTTTTGGCTCCCCGAAATCCTTCTTAGTAGATCAATAAACTACCCCTTAGCTAGTCAGATTTCTTTGACTGCATTAAGCTTATTTCAGAGTTCCTTTTTTAAAAAACAGGTCATGGGATGAAAGAAGTCAGAAATCTTAAAGGTCATGTAGTCCAATCCCCTCATTTTTATAGAAAAGAACACTCAGACCCAGAGTTATTACACATAAGTAATAACAGCTGGGATTAGAACACATCTTCCAATGCTAAATCCAGTAATCTTTCTACAAATATAACTTAAAATTAATAATAAAAAAGACTTTTCATATTGAGATGGATACTAGTAACCATACATTAAAGAACTATGGTTTCATCAGCATGGGTGAACTCCTGGTGTGGGAACTTCTTCCACCAAATAAAATAATGACCCCCTCAATTACGACTTAATAAATAAGTCCTAGGGAATTGTCCAAACCACATTTACCTTGAGCAACTTCTTTGGGATTACAAAGCCAGTATATGTCAGAGGTAGGATTGAACAAGCATTAAGTTCCTGTTATATGTCAGGCACTGTATTAAATGCTAAGGATAGAAAGACAAAAGTGAACAGAGCTCTCCAGGACCTTACATTCTAACAGGTCTTCTATAATCTAAGCCTTGGCCATTCACTAAACTAGGCACCCTCTGTGCCTAGTAACATAAGTTCTACTAAATATCAAAGTCACTTAAAACAGCAAAAAGTCTTCAAAAAATGAAAGGATAAATGTCAATTATATTGGGTAACATTTTTAGCATCACAACTTTTTGGTAAGGAGTATAAGATTATCAGTGGTTCTGGACACTAAATTTGAGTGTAAGACAGATCTATGATATTTCAAGGTAGTTGACAGTGAACCAGTAAGAGGTAGGGACCTAGGAAGGCAGATGTCAGTCAATATTGGCTGCCAGAAACAGATATTGAGAAAACCTAGCTGAGAGAATAACCATATGGATTATTGGATGGATGGATCTTAGAATGCCATGCTAATGTAGAAAAAAGTAAGAGATGTTGAAAGTCAAAATATAGAAGATGCTAAGGGAATGGGACTGAGTAAGGACGATAGACTAAGGAAAGAGGTAGATAAAAATGGCCTTTTAATGATGAGCCGACAGATTTTTGTTACTATTGAGTTGTTTCAGTCATGTCCAACTCTCATGATCCAAAAATCCAATTTCGTGATTGAGGTCTTCTTGGCAAAGATCCTGGAGTGTCTTGCCATTTTTATTTCTCCAGCTCACTTTACAGATAAGGAAACTGAGGCAAACAGGATTAAGTGACCATGCCAGGATCTCACAGTTAGCAAGTGTCTGATGCTATATTTTGTAGTTGGGTCTTCCTAACTCCAGGCCCAGCTCTCTATACATGGCGCCACCTAGTGGCCCAAATAACAAGGTACATAAAAGATACATAGTAGATGAAGATAATCTGAAAGAGGAGGAGGCATCAGCAGGTAGGAACATGGAGGGATCAGAAAGGTCTTCTGCATAAGGTAGGTTTTGAGCTAAGTCTTAAAAGGAAGACTGGAAAACTAATGTGTGGAGTTGAGGGTGCAAAGAAATTTAAGCACAGAAGACAGGCAGTGAAAAGGCACAAATGACTTCTAAGTGACTTTCTGTTTGTGATCACTATTGCAGAGAACATCAGTGGGAGCATTTGGAGGAAATTGAGGGGGAAGGACTGACATGGATAGGTTCTGTAAGCAAATAGGTACAAATTTGAAAACGTAGGTCAGGGCCAGATTATGTCTGGCGTTAATATCCATTCCTGGCAACTATCTCTCTCTGTTGAATTTTTACCTATCCTTTGAAGTTATATTCAAATGCATTCTCTTCCAGGAAGCCTTTCTTCACTTCCCACCCCTACTCAGTAAAGACATTTTTCTTTTGGACCTCACATGAATTATGGCAAATTAACTTGGTCTACATCTGTCTTACACACTTGTGGTATATTTATGTTTTATTAGAGGGATGATATATATGATTGGATGCTGTTGGGGCTAGACTGGAAGTAGAACTGGTAGTCTGGGGGTGCTGCCATTCCCTGGACTCTTGATTGTACTTATGTGTTGATGGGAGTTGATCAGCATTTGACACTGTTGATTGTGAGGGAAATTAGCCACTTCTCCATCATTACTACATCATTACATCATTACCTCCTTCCCTTGATGATGACTGTGTGGCTTAGGTCGGAAGTAGTGTCATTGTTCCATAGGGTGCTGCTATTCTAAAGCCTTTGGATTCAGGCTCATTAGCTATCTCCATGGGGGTAATTTTGATGGTTTAATTTGCTTAGCACATGCTACCTCCAGTCTCTCCCTCAGGGTGCCATGCTGCTTCCTGTAGACTGTTCTGTTTAACCCCCTTAAACTGCCAACCATACAAAAGGTACTTAATTCTTTGATTAATGTGTTTACTTATTGATTAATTTTATCTTCCAATTAAAGGTCTAATTCAATCCATATCTTCCAATTCAGGAATGAATTAAACCTTTGGCCTCAAGGCTATACGTGGCCCTCTAAGTCCTCAAGTGAAGCCTTTTGACTGAATGGGCTGCACTTGAAGACTTAGAGGGCCACATACTCAAGGTTGAAGGTTATGTACCCCTGTATCTAGACTGAGAGCATGAAGTTAGAGAGCATATATGAACCAGCTTTTATGCTATAGATACAGTAGTGACTTAAGAAATATATGTTAAGTAAGATTGAATTGAAATAGATACAGTTGTGATTTACTTTTGCAGGAGAGACCCAGTGAACAATAATTAGTCCTGAACTACCTTACTTTAGGAGATCTTAGTCTTTTTAGTTTCATGAATTCCTTTGTATCTTTTTTCAGGATGTTTTTAAATGCACAAAACAAAAAACACAGGATTACAAAGGAATCTAATTATATTGAAATATTAGTAATCTATATATTAAATACGTACACAGAGACAGACATAAATTCAGAGACCCTAGCTTAGAAATTCCTGCTTTAGTTGTTATTTTCTAAATACAATTTCCTGGTTCTGAAAAATAGGATAATTAGCAGACTTTATATTGCTCCTTCCCATGAAAATGTCTTTTTTTGTCTTTGTTCTATTGGCTTTGCTTTGTAGCAAATATTCCTTCTCAACCCCTCCTGTGTTCTCTGAGTTTATGGCCATTCATTTCATGGAGAGAGGAGGGGGGAAGAGCTACAATTCAAAATTTCCTGAATCCATATCTACTCAGGACTACATTGCATTTGGAGGTAATTGATGGCAGTTGTTTTTATAGACTCAGCAAAAGTTTATATGAGTCAAGCACTTTTATTAAGGTTAAAAGCATGTAGGCAGAATTAAACAGGCAGTGTGATGTCAAAAGATCTGAAGTGTCTATTGAATATAACTCCTGAGCCGTCATAGTCTGAGAGAGGTTAAAGCTGGATTGCCCATGGCTATGAGAAGGGCCAAGAGTAAGAGAGGTAGTGTGTGTGTGTGTGTGTGTGTGTGTGTGTGTGTGTGTGTGTGTGTGTAAACAAGAGAAGTGTGGCTGGAGGTCAAAGGGTTACTTTGAGGGAAAGGAAGCTAATGAGAACAAGAGCTGGAAACTGAGTGATGGTCAGTGTGCCTTAGGAAAAAGTAGTATAATGAACAGTGTGCTGGTATTAAGGAGTTTTATGAGTCACTTTCATTCAAAAATGAAAACCTGGAGACAAGCTTATTGAGGTACATAATTTAGACAAGTTGTAGCCAGACAAAATTTGATGGTTAATTTCTCATCATTGCTTACTCCATTCTGATGGATGCTATGTAGAGGTAGCCCTACCGAATCTGTATCCCCTTTCCCTTCCCAGAAAACCATGATGACCAGGCAGGGGAAAGAGCTTCAGGGAAAGTCCTCTGACCCTCTACATATACCTACTCTTAGTCTCACTCTCAGGCCACTCCCTAAATGCTTTGAAAAGGGAAACAAGGTGATATGGGAAAAATAGGAATAGTACTGGTTCTAGAGGCAGAGGATCTGGGTTCAGGTCCTACCTTTGATACTTCCTGTATGAACTTGGATAAGTCACTGAACCTCCATCTCAGTTTTTTCCTTTGTAATATGAATAGTGAGATGAGCAAAGTTCCTTTTGACGTTCATTCTAGCTCTCTATCTATGATCCTATGGCATGTATACTCTCTGATTTTATGACAGCTATGACAAAATACTAACCTAGCCTCTTAGATTTTGTATTCTGGCCCCCCAATCCTTCCCCATCCACACTCACTACTTCTACTGTGTTTCCTTACATTATCCAAGAAGCACACTCCCCAGTCCACCTTTCAGTTTCCTTGTTGGCACATAGGCTAGAGTCCTTTCTACTTGTTGACACCCCTGAGTACCTCTCCCATAATAAAAATCAATGACTTCTGTTGTAATGGGCTCTGGCAGTGGAACAACACATACATCTGTCTTCCTGCTCAGTTTTTCAATGTCCCAAGCTTCAGGAACTGAGCTCAAAATTGGAGTCTGAGAAACTCACAGTTAAAAAGGGCATTAGCAGAAAGTCAGTCCAACCTAAACCTGACTATGGATTTCCTCTACAACATACCTGACATGTTGTCACCTAGTCTTTATTTTGAAATGTTGTGTGAGAGAACCAACTGTCTCCTGAGGCAGCCCTTTAAACTCAGAGACAGTTCTAAGTATTAAGAAGTTTTCCTTACATGGCACAAATTCTGCTTTACTGCAGCTTTCACCCATTATTCCTACTTCACTTCTCTGAGTCCAAACTGAATAAATCCCATGCCTTTTGTACATGACCATCCTTCATATATTAGATGACTTATCAGGGACATGATATTTTCTTCAAGTATCTGAAAGGCTGAGAAGGAAGAATATTTTTGTCCTCCCAAGAATTATATATTAGAGGTAAAGGAACTATCAAATTAGAGATTATTTTATAAGGGGAAGAGGAAAAAGAGAAGTACTTGTAGAAAAAGCAGTGGTTGGTGATTCCCTGCTGAGGGATACTGAGGCAGCCCTTTGCTGACCTGATAATGAAAAAGGGGTGGTATATTTAATATATAACTAAAGACCATAGAGGTACAGATCGTGGGTTTGTTTTTTTTTTTGCATTGTTTCCCATGAAGGCAAGGAGTATAGAAGAGAAATTTTAATTTGGGATTTGGAAAGTGAACAGTTGGCTGAGAAGGTTGTGTCTGAGTATGGGATTTGGATTTCTGCATCATAATGGGTTGACAGATTCCTGGCCAGAGATGAAGTGCATCTAACAAAAGTGGTAAGAATGTATTTGTCAAATGTATTACAAATCTAATAAAAAAAAAATTTAAACTCGACAGACTAGGGAGGGAGAAGACTAGATCCATTCACCCATTCATCTATCTATCTATCTATCTATCTATCTATCTATCTACCCACCCCTTCAAGTTAAGCACTATAGAGAGTACCCACAAAGAAGGAAGACGTGTAGCTGAGACACCTAGAAATTCATATAGAAAAAATCCAAGAAAGAATCAACTAGTAATACTCATGATGTTTCAGATGTCTATATACCAATGCCGAGAGTTTATGCAGCAAACAAGAACTAGAGAACTTAATTCTAGTGAAGCTCATTTTACCTCATAGGTATCACTTAGACTTGATGGGACTATGATTCTGGATAAGTATAAAATAATTAAAGGAAAGAGGATAAATGAAAGGGAAGATGGTAGAATAGCCTTGTTTTATAGAAAGGGAACTCCTTTGAGGAAATCCAAGGACTGGAAGCACAAGAGAGTATTTGGGTTAAGGTCAGTGGAAGGAAAAATCAGAAATGATTTTGCCTGGCACAAGTATTCAGGATCTCAAAAGATCTTGAGATACTAACATTGGGTTGATTCTAATAAGGTGAAAGTAAAAGGGTAGAAAAGTAAAGCCTTGTTGTTGGGCATAAAAATCAACCTTAGATACTTAAGATGCAGAGAACCTGGATAGATAGCAGTTGTTTTGAGAAAGCTGGTGCTTTGAGGGCAAATCCAACATTGATAAATCAATCAATATTTATTAAGTGCCTCCTATGTGCCAGGCACTGTAGTAAACACTGGACAAATCAACATTATGAAATTGTAGAGAAATAACTTAATAGAGTCTATACTACATTAGGAAGAATTGAGGTTTCAGGAAGAGGGATGTGGGAGTCTCGGTCTTTCTCTTCATATATATATATACATATATATATATATATACGCATATGCATATACATGTATAATATTTAATATATGTGTGTGCATAGATAGATAGATATGACAAGAAGCAAGATGGTGTAGTAGGTATAAAACTAAGACACTCAGTTGGAAGTCAGGAATACTATAATTCAAACCCTGTCTTAGATACTAGCTATGTGATCTTAGACAAGTCATTTAACCTCTCTGCCTTAGTTTCCCCATATATAGAATAAGAGGCTTGGACTGGATGGCCTCTAAGATCCCTTCCATTTCTAAATCTATGATGCTACTATTTTATTTAGAACTTATAAGTACAAAACTTTAACTACACTTGTAATCAAAAGTGGGTGAGTAGAGTAAAATTAAGTTCTATTATAATTACAAATATTAGGATGACCCAACTGATTGAATTTTTCTGATTTTTCAGGTTACATGGAAACATTTTAGACAATTATTATTTTCTTTCCTTTCCCCACCATTAGACAGACTACAAGTTAATTAACTGAGTGATCACTTAATGTTATTTGAGCACCACCAATTCCATTCAATAAGAAGGCTTCTTGATTGGCTGAGAGTGAGCTAGAGAATGGAGAAGGGGATCAATGAACTGAATCAAGTGAACTTTGAAGGCAAACTGGGACTGGGGAGCTGGGTACATAAAGATGCTCTTCCCTTTTGGACCCATAAGGAAGTCACACAATATGGTGAAGGCATTCTTTTGGAATGGAAGGGATTCTAAGCAACAGTGTTGTACAGAGGGAAGAGCAGTGGGAATGCACCCAGAAGACTTGGACAAAACCCCCAGCTCAGACACTTACTAGCCAGATGACCCTGGTCAAGTCACTTCTTTCTGAGGCTATATTTCTTTATCTATAAAGTAGGGATAATGATATTTGCACTGCCCTTGATGCAGGATGGTGGTTGTTGTTGGTAGGAAGGCAGCCTGAATGTCTTAAAGCAGTAAATAAATATGAGTTGTTGTTATAAACACAGGCCATGCTATTTTACTTTAAAGATAGTTATGAAGATTGGGTTCTGCCTTGCATAGGACTAGATAGATTTATTTTATATATACTTCCAGTCGTGTGGGTTTTTTTTTTGTTTTGTTTTGTTTTTTGGTTTTGTTCTTTGCTTTTTGGAGGGTGAAAGGCAGGGCAATGGGGTTGAGTGACTCACCCAAGGTTACATGGCTAGTAAGTGTTAATTGTCTGAGGCTGCATTTGAACTCAGGTTCCGGGGCCGGGGCTCTATTCACTGTGCCACCTATGTGCCCCCCAATTGTGTATTTCTGATATTATCTCTTGTCATTTGCTATTTCTGAATTTGTTTATTCTCTTTCCCTTTTTACAAACTTTAGAAAATATACTCTTTCAGTTTGGAATATGAACAGCAGGGGATAGAAGGAAAGAAGGAAGAAGGTGTTATAGTAGAACTAGGCACTCACATATGGCAGCTGGAAGAGAAGGCAGAGGGCAGGGAATAAGAATTTTGAAACGTTGAATCTTTAAACACAGGAGCCAAGGTGGCCTTGGGTCAAGAAGGTCTGGAAAGCTCAGTGCCTTGAGTTGGGACTTTTGAATCAACATAGTTTAAAAAATACTGAGGTGAAAGACCTGGGACCAAGGGCAAGGTCTCTTAGACCATTTCTAAGGAAGAGTTATTGCTCTATGCAAATGACAGAATTAGATAATTTACATTTGATTCCTCAGGATTCAATGAATTATAAATTCCAGTCATTATGAATGTCAATGATGGTATTGCCCCAACATAAATGTACCTTTGGAACCTATGGAGCTGTGTATGGCTGTTTGCTCCTGCATGGCATGTCTCCAAAGTTCTGTGACCTTTCAGTGTTTCTGTTTGGTTTTTTGTAGCTTTTCTGACTTTCTCTTGGTTAAGATGATACAACCTGGTACAGTGGAGAGACCACTGAATTGAATCAGGTGATTTAAATTCAATTCCTAGCTCAGTTATTTTCTATCGTTATGAACTTCAAGCAGTCACTTCCCTAGTTTTGATAGAGAAGGCACTGGTTCCAACCTCTCTTCAAATCCTTGAAGGGAAAAAAAAAACGATTCTAGGAAGAAGTTGATATGTAGAAGAGCTGCAATCTCTATCATGTCCCTATCTCCAGCTTGCTATACTAGAGGCTTCAGGGAGTTTTCCCTTCAGTGAGATCTGGGGCTCTCCCTTTTCTCTCTTTTGGTTGAGATAAGTTATCTCACTCCCAAAGGGAGGGTTCATTCACTCTGTGTATTGTCTACTATTGTCTCATATGTCTACTTTCTCTGATTTCTATTCTCTATATGTTTGGATAAATGGATTTATTTGTTATTTGCTATGAATATTCATTATGGAACTGGTATCTGGTGGGAATGGGGTCAAGTCTTGGATGTATATCTTGGGGGCACTCCTTCCCCATTAATGGGTAGTGATCAGGAGTGTAGCTTGAACCTAAAACAAATTTTCCCTTGACCAGTAATATTTAAGGTAGCAGAAACATATATAATTCTAGCCTGATACCTCCCCTCTTTGAGGAGAGCAAAGTACTTGCTTTCTAGACCCAACTTCCTGCTTCCCATTCTGTTAGGAATCAGTCTTCCTTGAAGAATGATAGGCTTGAAGAACAGTTGCGGAAGGAGACTGAAGAGATATCTACTTTTGCCTTACTATGAGCTACAGATTGGCGTGGACCCACATAACCTTTTACACAGCAAAACAGCCCCACCATACATACACCCCTCCATAAAATTAATGGGTTAGAGTAAGTACATTGTCTCCAAGGTCCCTGACAGCTCCAAATCCTTGTTTTTGTGTAAGGGAAGAACCTTGGAAATGAACCAATCTAAAATGGATGTATGTTGGTGGGCAAGCCCTGAGCCACTTTGCTGTCAGGTTGCCTACCTCTGGCAATACCCTCTACCATCTCTTAAAATTTGTTGGTTCTAATCAGATGTTCTGGAAAATTATATATCATGTTTTATCTACTGTTAAAATTTTATCTAAAGCAGGGGTGTTTAACTCTCTCTGTCTCTCTTTCTCTGTCATGAGTGTGTCATGGACTTCTCTGGCAGTCTGGTGAAGTCTATGGACCCCATGCAATCATGATGGTTTTATGTGCAAAAACAAACAAAAAAATCCCCCAAAACATATGTTTACAAAGGAAGCAAGTTATATTGAACCATAATGATCAAAATATTGAAAAAGGTAAATTCAAAGACCAAAGTTAAGAACACTTATTAAAGAAAAAGTAAATCAATTCTAAATGTTGCTTTTTGGAGGAGAGGAAGTAGAACACAGATATAGCTTATGAAAATTAATCTCATTTTATAGCAACTCGAGTGCATATGCACACGTGTGCACACGTGTGCGCACGTGTGTGTGTGTGTGTGTGTAAAAAGTGAAAAGAACCTAAGCCTGGACAAGGATCAGAACTGTTTTTCAAATCAACCTGGAATTGAATTCAGACTCTGACTTTAATGATGAAAAATGACTAGAGGAATTTGAATGTGAAACCCATGGTATTGACTGATTTGCTTTTCTCCACTTAGAGGATTTTCTCAAAATTGCATGAAAATTCCCTTTATTGGCACAATGGTACTATATACCAGATGTGTGACTACAATGGATTGGGACTGGAATCTGTCACCCTACTTTCCAGGACAGATGCCACCTCAGAAATGTACAGAACAGCCTCTAACTAAACAATTCCCAGAAATGAATTACTGTATTTTTGGTGGATCAGTAAATATCAAAGAACTAGTTGAACCCACTCAGTGAGTCCATTTATCAAATACCAACTATTTCCCCAGCATTTGGCTAAAGTCTATGGGGAATATTAAAGTAAAACATATTCTTTGAGGGGCTGTGATTAACTCATTGTGGTGGCTTCCCTTAGTAGTTGGACTTCAAGAGTTTCTGTGGTCTGACAAATTTCATCACCCCATGGCCACCTTGGTGAAGAGCCTTTCTGAACCTAGCTAGATTGGTCCTCAAGTCATAGATAAGGCCATCACTGGGACCTTATTGGAAGATTTTGTAACTGAATATATCCTGAAAGAGTTTTTGCTCCAAAAGAATAGTGTTTGAGAAGACATACAACATTGAGGTATTGAAGGAAGACTTGAATAGGAAAACCAAGCATAACCGATTAATAAATATTGATTGTGTCCACTCTAGTAGCCCATATTGTAGCCCTTTAAAAAGCATTTTCTTCATAATAACCTTATGAAATAGGTTATGCAAAAATTATTGTCCTCACTTTACAAGTGAGAAGATTGTAACTCAGGAGAGGACCAGTGATTTGCTCCTAGGTCCCACAGTTAGTGAGTGTCAGAGGCAAGAATCAAGCAAATCTGATTCCTAATCCAACGCTTGTTTTCTTCCCTTTCTCCACCCTATTCCCTACTGCTGCCAGCCAATTTTGGCTTAGAGAGAGCTAAAAGGAAGCAAAAACTTCAAGTTGATATTCTTTCCTTCAGTTTAGCAGGGGAGAGAAGCTAAATGCCCTTGTGGTACATTTGAATCCGGACTCTGCCATCTACCTCCGGGTCCAGGGCCAAGCCATTTTTACTTCTAACCTTTTAACCCTAAAATAAGGGAGGTGAATTTGATTTTCTCTAAGGTCCCTTGTGTAACAGCAAGCCCGCTAGCATGTCCAGGATGGATGCTAGCTAGCACAGGTTCTTAGATCTGCTTTACTAGGAAAGATAGGTGTTTAAGGGGTCAATAATCTTTTAAAATTACATTCACTAGTTCAAGGGAAAAGTCAGAACCCTGAACTTCAGAGAAAATACAGAGAAATATGGGGCGGCTAGGTGTCTCAGTGAATAGAGCACTGGCTCTGAAGTTAGGAGGACCTGAGTTCAAATACGGCCTGAGACACTTAACACACTTACTAGCTGTGTGACTTTGGGCAAGTCACTTAACCCCAATTGCCCTCCAAAAAAAAAAAAAAAGCAAAAAGAAAATATAGAGAAATAAAGACTAACAGACAGGGTTCTGACTGCATGAATCAACTATACACTTTACATACATTCCTAGGTGGAGAGAACCTTTACATCTGAGCAGTCAGCGATATTTACATATGAACAAAAGGCCACTCAGAATCTCTACTGAGGAAACACAATAACCTTCTTATAAGCAACGCCCCCTAAAGCAAAATACCAACTCAGAGTCTACACACTTCTCAGAGCCAGAAGGCATCATAACCCTTGTGACTCAGGACTTAATTAGCAAAAGGTGTGAAAGCCTCCCCTAAGAAATCTTCCCTTAATGGGCTCCATGTGAGGCCTATTAATGGGTGGGGAAGAGCTTAAATCAGTACCATTAACATTACACCTTACACAAAACATCCTATGATCTAAGGCTTCATAGGCAGGTTTCTACTTAAACTAAGCAGACAGGGACAAAGAATGGGTCTTGTACAAAATGTACAGTAGTGGGAATGATCATGGGAAGATAGAGAGTTTATTGAGTTGACATGCCTCCCTATCATGGGGATCTGAGCTGGAGGGGTATTTAGAGATCATAGGCAGGCTCCTTCATTTTACTGATGAAGAAATGGGGGTCCAAAGTCTCAAAGATAATAAGGTAGAACAAGGGCTTGAACCTGAATTTCCTGTATGCAAGTCCAACATTCCTTCCATTCTGCCATATTGATATTGCCAAGGGGTCCATGTGGGTTGCTGGATGGGTGATAGTTGCAAAAATTTGAGGAAGGAAGAAAAGGAAAGTATAGGAAGATTAGTCTAGGTGATCATCACTAATTTTTCTGTCTTGACTGGAGATATTTAGCATAGCATATACTTAAAATAATTTGTGCACACCAATAATTCCCTTGGTTTTTATTGTCCTTGGTAGAAATGATCTCCCAGATTGCTTTTCTTACAGCCTTTCTACTGCTCTGTAGACACTCTTTTAGAGGCATTATCAGATTATTCCATCAAGGTTGCTTTGAATCAGAACCAGAAAATTCTTTTATGTGAAAGACTATTTAAAGATGTGATATTCAGGGCAAGCAGTTCATCCCAACTCATTTTCTCACTGTCATCTTTCCACATTCTGAATAGGAAGAGCTCTGATAGCCCAGGGACCCCAGAGGGAGCAAATAAGTGTAGGGAAGCAATTTGGCCACTGGGTGACACTGTTGCTCCACAGAGTGACCATCATTTCTCCCTCTCATCACTGAGCCTGGAATTGGTAAGGAAGCAAAGGAATTGGAACTTTAAGGTGTTCCATGCAAGAGGATTCTGGAGGTGATTTAATTCTTCTTTTGAGGGGGTCTTTCCAATCAAGTACTGGCTTCCTGTCCGTTGTCTTGGGGCTTCAGGAGATGAGTCCATATGTGCTTTTGCTTATATCCCCCAGATCAAGGGGCCATGGAGAAATAGTAACTTCATATGTCACACAGGGCTGCACTTATGCCCTCACTTAGAAGATTAGAAGTAAATTGAAGCACATGTCACTTCAAAGGGGGTGCAGAAGGACATCTGCATGATTTGAAGGATTAATGAGAAAGTTCTGCTGGTCCCTGATTTGAACTGTATGGGAAAGATGAGATCTATAAGCTTGGAAGTTGAAAGTACTTGCAATGGAATTGTTGTTTTTGCTGTTGTTGATGTTGTTGTTATTTTAATGGATCATGCCTCTTTCCCCTCCCCCAAAATTAATTTGTTTCTACTTGGATTTTTGTGACTTATTGTTAAATGGAACTTTATTATCCTAATGAGAAGAATTTACAATCAGATCTCACACACACACACACACACACACACACACACACACACACACACACACTCCCCCCAACCCCCTCACATACACACACACTCATACACTCACACAAAGACAGAAAGGCAATTTAGCTTCAAGTATCCAAGGGGAGGAAGCAAGCACAGCTCTCATGCCTAAGGCTAGTCTTATCAGCCATGACCATCTGTGCAGCTACAAACTCACTACCTAAGGCCAGCCATGATTCTGTGGGCACCAGGCTTGGGACTCACCCACCAACATCCATCCATCTTGAACTGATCTTTTGTTTCAAAGGCTCTTCCCTCCAACTCCCCCCATGGTTTCAGAGCTTCCCCTCCCCCTTCCTCCTTACATACTCATATCAATCTTTCCTCTTCTAATGGTGAGTGAGGCCCAATCATTCTCGTTTTTCATGCCCTGTCGGGAGGCCTGAGAGAAATAGAAGGCAGTGGAGGCAGATGCCCTCATGAAAAATGTAACAAGGAAGACGAAGAGGTTTCTCCTCTCCCTGAGATTCCCCCTATGGCTGTTCTCCCCACAGGCAGTGTGATGCCCTAGACTCTGGAGTCCTAGTGGAAAGGGTCCTTTTGATTTGGAAGCAAATTCAGCTTCTGGTGGGCTAATGCATGGTGCTTGATGCACTTGGCTGTTCTGAGAGGAGGCTACAAATGCAGTTCAGGCTAAATTGATGAAGTATCAGTTACTCTGAAGCTGACAGCAGAGGGGTCACAGCTGCAATGAGCTGCTGCAGTCTCAGCTGCAGGGCTCATAAGAAGTCAAAAACAAAAACCCAACAATAACAGTAAAAGTAAGCCATGAATTTTCCACAGCCTGACGCGATTCTGCTTGAATGCCACTGCTTTCTTTGGTCCTTCTAAATATGTAGGAAAAGGGTATGTGTAGGGGGGGTGGGGGGGGAGATGGGAAGAGTGACACATTTCATATTCTTTCCTTGCATCATGGCTCACCAGCTTTCAGGGACCCCAAATGCACATCACTCTTCCTCACTCCTTGGGAAGGAGGCAAGATTTGTTGTTCTTAATTGGAACAGGCAGTTGTACCTCCCAATGCAAATTCCCCTTTCTTTAATTGGCACTCTGAGTCATGTCTGTTCAGTGCTACATTTCCTGTGACAGGAAGGGCACTAGAGGCAAATGGCATGTCTGCAGATGCCAGTTCATGTGCTGCTCAGGTGAAACTTTCTGAAGGTAGAATTAACTCTGGGGAAAGTGTTGAGCATAGCCATGTGGAAATGTATGTGTTTATGCTTCTATAGCCTTGTACAGGAGGATCTTGACATTGCAGAATTTAGAGGAGGAAGGGAACATGGAAGAAGAGAGGAGGGGTAGAACTAATAAAAAGGACAGGGATTGAACTTCTGATTTCTTTGTTAGAAGGAACTCCCAGATGAGGAAATTCCCTCTACCAGTACACATTGATTGGCACCTTCTTCTCCGCAATTTTATCCTTAGAGATTTACTGAAAGCACCAAAAGCTTAAATGACTCACCCAAGGTCATACAGCCAGAATGTGTCAGAAAGTAGGGCTTGAGCTATGTCTTTCTGACTCTGAAGCTAGCTTGCTAACTAACCAGTATACCATCCTGCCTCTCAAAATAACAGTAAGAACTGCAACAATAGCTGGCTATTATTAACTAAGTATAACTCTTTAAAATCTGCAAAGCATTTTATAGACATTATTTCCTTTGATCTTCATTACAACCTTGTGAGGTAGAGGCTAGTACTTTTCAGTGAGCTCAGTGATATAGTGGATAGAGTGCAGGAGTTGGAATTAGGAAGATCTGAGTTCGAATCCTGACTCACTCACATACAAACTGCCTAAGACACCTGGGCAAGTGTGTTAACCTCTGCCTACCTCAGTTGTCTCATTTGTAAAATGGGGAGAATAGTAATGATATCTCATAGGGTTGTTGTAAGAAGCAAATATATATATATATATAAAGAGTTCTGCAAACCTTAAAGTGTTGTGTAAATGATAGCTATAATTATTACAGATCAAGAAATTGAGATTCAGAGAGGTTATTATCTAGGGTCATATAATAATGTACTTGGGCATCAGAAAAGAGTAGGCATCAAGAGGTAAGGTTGGGGCACGAAAAGGGAGATTGAATTCCAAACACACAGAACTCCTCTAGTGCTCATGGAGGGGAAAAATATATAACCTTAAGTTATTTTAGCAGACTCACAATAAATGGAAGAATACTGTTTTAAGTCAGAGGATCTGAGTCTAAATCCAGGATCTACAACCTATTACTTGCATGACCTTGTCCAAGTCATTTATCTTAACCTGTTTCTTCCCTTAGAAATAAGAGTGTCAGACTAAATGACCTCAAAGGGGCCTTCCATTGTTAGATCCTTATGATACTAAAGCATTTTCCAAGCTTTAAAGTGTTATAAACATGTATATAAAGTGTTATATAAATGTGATGTGACCAAGGTCAATCCCCTAATTTTATAGAGGAGAAAAATGAATCCCAGAGAAGTGGACGGTTCCTGTAGCAGCAAGCACCCCAGCATCCCCAGAGTGGCTGCCAACACAGGTTCTTAGATCTGCTTTTCAAAAGGAAAGCAACTCAAAATGGATTAACAAGCTTACTTTAATCAAACAAACATATATTACCTAGTTCAGGGGAAAAAGGTCAGCACCCCGAACTTCAGAGTTATAGAACTTACAGATCAGACAGGCTTCCAAACTGTCCAACCATTATATCAATACCAAATCACAGTTACCAGAGAGGGAAGCATCAACATCTGGGTTTTCAAAGCCGGGGGGCTCTCAACAACGGCTTCCCAGAGTCTCATCTGGTCAAATCTCACAACACTTCTCAAAGTGAGCCCCAAAGCAAAGCCTTTCATCAGGGTTTATATAGTCTTCTCCTGGCTCAGAGAATATAACCACCCTCTTGACCCACTGTCCAATCACACAGCATCAAGGTGTGGTCATTCCTGAAAACCAAGCCTCCTATTACAGGCTCCATGTGACCACATTCAGCCTATTAGAGGGCAGAGTATACTTTCAAATTAAAGAAAGTTCTCAGAGTCACTTAAGTCAATCAAAGTCTCTTAAGCCAATCAAAAGGCCTAGGGGCAGGGAAGATCTTCAAATCTGCATTTCCATTACAGTTCCATATGCTGGAGATGGCAGAAGAGCAGAGTAAAATCTCTTTGATTCAGGACTCATGCTTTTAGAATCTATAGCACTTGGCCTAATGGTACATGTGATTCTGCTAGAATAACTTGAGATTATATATTTTTTTTCCATCCCAGCCCTCCATGAGCACTAGAGGAGTTCTGTTAAATTCTGGAATTTAACCTTCCTTTTTGTGCCCCAATCTTATCTCTTGATGCCTACTCTTTTCTGATGCTCAAGTCCCAGATTGCTCTTGCTTTTTTTCTTTGTATCACTTAACACAGTTCCTGACAAACAGAAATCATTTAATAAATACTTCTTGACTTGACTTGAATCAAGGTGACTGCAAGGGAGGCAACCCAAGGTGGTGGTGGGATCATCTTATCCTTACAGCTGGAATTGAATAGGAAGGCATTAAGTTCTGGGAAGAACAGGGGAAAAAATAACAAAAATTTTAGGGCAAACAACTCATGAGACTTTTTCCTTTCTTGGTATTAAAAACAATAAATATAACAAATAACACCATCCCATCCACTCAAACAAACTTTCAGTTTGGTATAATACAAAGAGCTTCATTTGAAAACCAATGACCTGGGTTTTATCCCCAACTTTGTCATTTACTAGCCCTGTGATATAAAGCATATCTAATGTTTCTTTTCCTTTTTTTTTGGAGGGCAATTGGGGTTAAGTGACTTGCCCAAGGTCACACGGCTAGCTTTTGTGTTAAATGTCTGAGGCCGGATTTGAACTTAGAACCTCCTGACTCCAGGGCCAGTGCTCTGTTCACTGTGCTACTACCTAGCTGCCCATTCTTGTCCTTTTTAAAGGGAAGGATTACAAAAAAGATTTATTAAACACCAATAATTATTGACATTTATTTGGTGATTTGATGTTTTCAAAGCAATTATGTATGTAATGTGTGTGTGTGTGTGTGTGTGTGTGTGTGTGTGTGTGCCCATGCACGTAATGTCGTCTCATCTTCATCTGATCCTCATAACAACCCTGGGAGTCTGGCACTGTTATTATTCTCATCCAACAGAGCAGGCAGAGATTAAATGGTTTATACAACTAATAAGAATCTGGGGCAAAATTTGATCTCAGGTTTTTTCTGAATCCAAATCTGGAATTTTATTCACTTCATCATCTACTCTTCTAATCTTTAGGGAAATTAAAAAAAAAAAAAAGTGAAATTGATCGGTTCCTGACCCTTAAGGAGGTTATACTCTAATGAAGAAGACAACAGATATTGGAGAGTAGTGGCCAGGAATGGGTGTTTTGGTTTGGAAGTTCACTGGGATAGTGAGAGGAGTCTTGGGGGAGTAGATTGGCACACTAACTCAAGTAGCAGTAGCAGTAGCAGTGGTTATTTGATTTTGGTTCCAAATACTGAAAGCAGGGGGAAGACAGTGGGGCATAGAAGGTACTCATGGTGGCAATTAAGCTGATGAGAAAATGATGGCACAGTAAGGTGAAACATAGCATGAAAAGCTGGCCTGATATAATATAGGCACACAGTAGTCTGGATATTGAGGTCCTAAGGTGCTGATGCTAGGAGTTGCATGGGTTAAGTCTTCTAGGGCATGGTCCATGAAGTAAAGCAACTGGTCTGGCAAGAAGATTTGGGAGCAGTAAAGAGAATCAAGATGAGAAGAGCTGATGTAATGGAGACACTAGAGGATGCTCCTATTACACTGAGGATGAAATAAAGATAACTTGCACTATTTATCTTCTAGGGTTATTGTGACAGAGATGTGTAAACTGTATTAAAGGCAACAGAAATGTGAACCTTAATTATTTTTCTTGGGAAAGGCTAGTTTCTTTTTTTCTAATTTTTATTTTCTCAAATTTTATTTTCAGTTCTGAATTCTCTCCCTCCCTTCCCTTCCCTCCCCATTGAGAAAACAAGAAATACAATACCCCTTGTACATATCAAGTCTTGCAAAACATATTTCTGCATTAGCCATGTTGTGAAAGAACAAACAGCAAGGGAAAAAAGTGAAAGGAAATATGTTTAAATCTGTACTCAGACTAGGGTAGTGAGTGGAGTCTTGGGGTAGTAGTTCTCTCTCTGGAAGTGGATAGAATTTTTCATTATCTTTTGGAATTGGTGAAGGTAATTGTATTGATCAGAGTAGTTAAGTCTTTCACAGTTGATTGTCATTACAATATTCCTGTTATTATGTAGATCAGTGCTTCTTAAACTATGGGTCATGACCAGGGTCCTGAAAAATTTGTCAACAGTGAAAGGTTTAAGAAACTCTAATGTAGACTGTTCTTCCGATTCTATTCACTTCATTTTGCATCAGTTCATATAAGTATTCCCAGCTTTGTTTTTGTATTTTTGTTGTTGTTGTCTTTTTTTTTTTTTAGAAACCATCCCCTTTGTTGTTTCTCACAATATAATAGTATTTCATCACAATCACATGCCACAACTTGTTCAGCCATTCTCCAACTAATGGGCTTCATCTCAGTTTGGACAGGATAATTTCAATAAAGTTCTGAAAATGTCCAATGACAGCAAATTCATGAATGCCAACTATTTTGCCCAGAGAGTGAACACATTACTATTTTTGATGATGAAAGACCTATTTATCTGAAGAAATGTTATCTATCCTCTTCAAGATATTCTCACTTTGTGTGTCTCTAAGTGAGGCAGGCTTGTGAAAAGATCCCTTGGGCTGGGCATCAGAAGCTGTGGGTTTAAGGAAATTCACTTTATTTTCCTGGTTTTAGTTTCCTCATTTATAAAATTAAGAGATTAGAATAGATTACTGCTTATGGTCACTTCCAGCTCTAAAGTTTTGAATTGTGAGGTAAATCCCAGTGCTGCCACTGAGTAGACATTTGACGTTGGACAAATCATTTAACCTGAGTTGAGCTTCCTTCTCTTAGGCATGGTGCATATAGCCTTGGACTTGGAGTTCTAGAGACTTGGAATTGAATCTTCTTTTAGGCATTTATTAACTATCTAACCCTGGGTTGCTTATCTTCTCTGAGCCTCAGTTTCTTCAAATTGTAAAATAGGACTGAAAAGGCTAGCATCTACCATCTCACAGTGTTGTGAAGATGAAATGAGATAATGTATGGTGAATACTTTATAAAACTTAAAAGGCTACATGAATGCCAGATATTCATATTCTTAAATAAGTATCATATTTCCACACTTTCTCAAAAACTTTCCATGAGGATCAGTTGAAATTGCATATCTCCAACACCATGTAATGGTGAAACATGCTATTTAGATAGAAGTTATTATCAAATGCAAAAGTTTCCCCCCCTTAATTTTATCTACAACTTATCATAGCTATCATTTTAGGTTGTCATGAATTGATAGCCCACATAAATTCTTCATTCAGAAAGTAGCATTTATACACGTATGTATGAAGGATTGTTCATCCCTAATTCCATAGTGTTAGACCTAGAATGGATCGAAGAGCACATAGATCTATGATGAGACTAATGTCCAGAAAAGGGAATTGACTTGCTTGAGTTCTCACAAAGCCAGTTAGTTATTGGCACAGCCTCCTGAGTCCACAGCCCAATTCATTTCCAATCAATTAATTACTTAACAAGTACAGTCAATCCTCAGCTTTCCTGGGGGTTAACATTCCTAGAAGACAATTGAAAAGTAAAAAACACAAATATTGATACATAGAAACTATGGGAAAATAGGAGGTTAGTTTCCCTACCTCCCCCCAAAAACACTTTCACTAGAAATTGCTGAAAATATACTTTTCTGCATATAATTCTTTATAACAAAAGATTAATTCTGATAATATGTACTTTTCCTAACATAATAACCATGAAATAACTTATAAAAGGCAGTACACAAAGTAAAATTGGTAACATGCAAAACATTTTTTCTCACTAGTAATTTCCTAGAGTTCTGTAACTTTTTCTGGTTACATCTTAATGAAAAAAATTCATTTCAGGCAATATTCACTTTTCATGAGACATTAAATCTAAAGTACTATAATACTGTACAACAAATAAAATTCTTAAAACCGAACATGATTTAACCTGCATTTTACTTTCCACTGTGTCAGATGTCTGTGTGACTGCATAGTACTATGTATTATACTGCCATAAACCTCTCTCCCTTGGCTACCCTCTGAAAATCAAGTGAGAGGTTGGTGGAACTTTAGTCACTCAGCCCAGAAGGCCAGCATCTCAGCACGGTCAGTTCCATGTGCCCTAACTCTAGACCCTTTCTAGTGCTCCAGCAGTTCTGGAAGGGGAGCCAATGCTTAACAGGGCTTCCCATGGAGACTGCCTTCCCAAACTAGCTAAGCACCTCAGGTCATGCAGCTGTGTTGCTTCCCTCCTTCACTAGGCACAGAAGAGTTTGGCTTCAGACAACTGGGAGGAGCAGAAGGAAGTAGCCAAGTTTCGTCCTTAGCAACTTCCCCATTTGCTCAGAAGACTCAAATCATCTCTAACATTTAAGTAGGAGTATCTCTACTGCACATAGCCATGAAGGTTCTGATTGCCACACAAAAGTGAAAATTGAGGTTACTAATAAAGTCACATGCATTTGCTTGAAGTCATTAAAGTTACACTGATGAATGTTGAACATGGGTTGCATTTGTTAAATACCCCTTATCTGTCAGAATTTTGTTTGTTGCTGGGGATATAAGATACAATATAAAAAACGGAAATATTCCTATCTCATGAGGAGCTTACAATCTAGCTGGGAGAGATGCGGGGTATATATATATATATATATGAATAAATTCAAAATGATTTTTGGGTGTGTATGTGGGAAACACTAGAAGTTGGAGGTGGAGATTGGGAAAGTAGACATTTAAACTGAGCATGGAAGGAAGCTACAGATTAGAGTTGATAGTAAGGAGGTGATATACATTCCAAGCAAGGGGGAAAGCAGGGAGTAAAAGCATGGGGACAGAAGACTGAGTTTGATATATGAAAAACAGTAAGAAGACTAATTTTTCCATACCATAATGTATAAGAATGATAATGGTTGAGACCAGGATGTGAAGGATTTTAAATGCCAAACCAAGGTATCTAACTGGTTAAAAAGCAAAATTAGGGAAATTCCCTAATCTCAGAGCAATATACAACCCAAGAACATGTTAATCCAATACCTTATTCCATCATTATGTCTATTAGGAGACTGAGGCTGAGACAAGGAGATGACTTGTCCCCTATAGCAGGCAGAATTCAAGTTCTCATCAACTTTGAGAAAACAATTCACTGTTTATTAGTGAAAAGATGTGCTGCTCATATTCCAGTCACTCAATTTATGAAAGTTTACAAGTTTAGACAATGCCCACGGTCTTGATGAAGACACTTGGTGGAGTTCCTTCCAAGTTCAGAGTATAATAAATCTTCTTCTTTCCTCTGACTAGAGGCAGCTCTGGGAACATTCTCAGCAACTATCTCCAGAAATTGTCACATGGTACAATAGGGTACAGGATGAGAATTACGTGGAATTTTCCTGTATGTGTTACCCTGCCTTGAACAAGATGAAGTTCAGCTTAGGAGGGTTGGAACTCATTCCTGTCCTTTGTCCCCTAAATTAACTTTCATCATGGTTGCCAATTTCTCATAAAATAGTCTTAGAACTCAAATTTACTTCCCTTAAGGTACAATCCCTTTTGGACACTAAGGATCCTTTACTTACTTTTAATTTGAGTGAGCTCTTTTTAAGAAAGGGAAGTACTATAGAAAGACGCTAAAATGCACACACACACACTATACACACATGTACATATATAGGTACATGAAGTTTGATAGGTAGATATGTACGTCTATATGCATACATGTACACATATGCATACACATGCCTATTATGTTATGCCTGTCCTCTATCAGCAGAAGGTATGTCCTTGTTCTTTTTTCTTAATTCTTCCCAGAAAAAGAAACTAAGTATGAGGTCTATTGATAACCAGGAAGACATGCAGTGAACCTTATTTGCTCAGCCACATACAATGCTTTGTGACCCTATTTGGAGTTTTCTTGGCAAAGATACTGAAGCAATTTTCCATGTCCTTCCCCATCTCATTTTACAGATGAGGAAACTGAGGCAAATGGGGTTAAGTGACTTGCTCAGGTCACACAAGCTATGTCAAGTTTCTGAGGTCAGATTTAAACTAAGGAAGATGAGTTTTTCTGACTCTAGGCCCAGCACTCTTATCAATTGAGACATCTAACTGCCTGAACAGTGAACCTTAGGCCAACCCGATCTTTCAAGTAACTTTGCATTTTTTTTAAGTTAAATTTTAAGTTTATTTTTAGTTTACATCATTTTCACAATAACTTAGAATTTTTAAAGTTGAAAAGCACCTTAGAAATGAGTGGAAAAAATATTATTAATCATTAGCTATATATGCTAGGCATTATGATTAACACTGGAGGTACAAATATTAAGGAATTAACAGCTCCTTCTCTGAATTAGCTTAAATTCTAATAAAAGGAGACACATTACACACATATATACAAATTTACATAGATACATACACAAACATATACACAGATATGCACATGTGAATATAAACACAGCTATATGTATATACAATATACACATACTTGCATATATATTCATGCATGTATGTATATAAATGTCTGTGTGCACACACAATTCATATGTTTTATACAAATCTCTCTATCTGTATCTGTATCCCCTTCCATACATAGACAATGTCTAATTCTAATGCCAGATATATGTGGTATCTAGATAAAGGTGTTTTTGTTAAGGAAGTCATAGGGATGAAGAATGGTGCCATTGGGCAGTATTTTGACACACCTTTTCCAGAAGTGATATTATTGATTTGCTTACAGTCCCCAGAACAACAGATGCAAAGGGGATGTCGGGTAGGCAATGGGTGTCCTTATGGCAGTATGGCAGGGGGACGATAAGGATGAAGTCAGTTTGTAGCTGAAGAAACTGAGGCTTGGAAACAGAGGAAATTGGCTTGGCCAAATTAGAATAACAACATCATGTCAGAGCCCGAATTTGAACCAGACTATCCTTGCCAGCCCTGCCAGCATTCTTTTCTTATCTAGGGTTGACCAACTTTCACAAAAATGAGAACTCTTGTCTTGTTGAAAGTATGAGAGGAGAGCTTCATGTCGAAGTGGAAGAATGTTGATGCTGGAGTCACAAGACCTCAGTTTGTGTCTGAACTCTGTGACCTTGGACAAATCACTTAATCTGAGTCCCAAATTTCTCATTTGTAAAATGAGGGGATTAAAGTAAGTGACATCTGAGGTCCTTTCTAGCTATAGATCATGGAATAACAAAATCTTTACCCAAGAAGATCTGTAAAATGGGACTTTGATTTATCTGTTTTTACCCCTCAGAATAATTCATTTTAATAGATGTTTCTACTCACCCTAATTACTTTCACTTAGAAAAGTGTTTTTTTTTTTTTTTAAGGATTTCCTAATAAGAGGGTTTTCTCTAAGCTTACCTGATTTGTTAGCTATTTGAAAAAGGACTTTCCTGGGTAGGCAATCAGTAGTTACCTCCAGGGAATTTCTGGGGGACAAAGATCAGTAAGATAGTGCCTTACAAAGACTTTTAAAACAGGGAAGGAAACAGACCCGCTGTTGGTCAAGGTAATTGGCCTGAAGATGTTTTTAACAGAGCAGTTAGCCTAAATAGCTTTAGGGACCTAGAAGCAATTGACAAAGCCTAATTGGGGCAGGCCTTTCTGAAGTGTGGGCCTTCTTTGTGAAGGGGATGACTGGTCTCTATTTACAGACCAGAATGTGTCATCATAATTGGTCTCTGTATAGAACCTGATATTTAAAGAGTAAAGAATAAGTTGTCTGAGGGACAAAAAAGAAACGTTAGTGAAAAGTGTTCACAATTCAAGGTATGCTGGGCTCCATAGAACATTTGCATGTTTTCAGAAAGAAAATCTAAGGTGAAAGGAATAGATGGTCAGATATGTTAAGCTGGGTTGATAAAAAAGATTTTTGTTATTGTTGCCAGAAACATGGCAGAAACCTTTTTATTACAAGAATTATAGACACAGTCCTTCATCAACAGACAAGGAGTTCTTGTCTTTTAGACAGTGATTTTCTTTAAAAGAAGATAAATGGCTTAAAAATATAGTTTGCATGTGAATCAACTTTGAAAATACATTAGCCTGTATTAGTGAGTTGTATCTGAACATACCTGTTTCAGGGAAGAAATTGACAACATATGTTCAAGAGTGATAAGAGTTGTGTCTATTTTCTGGTGCTATATGTACATAAATTAAAGAAGAGTCAGGGTATTGACATGTAAATTAGCACCAAAGCAAACAGAGGTGCTTGGCGGGCTCATTTACATGTCAATACCCAGCATGCTTTTCCAGACCAGAGTCATTTGATTGCATTGCTCTTGTCTGAGCCAGGAGAACAAATAAAAACAAATAGGCATACTTGTAGATGTGATAAATTCCTTGCTATATTTTTTTCCCAACCCAGAATTGTGGAAAATTTCCTTCATTTTTAAGTCCTTTCGTGTATTTGAAGAGCATGATAGGAGTGAATGTAGTTTGCTTATTTGGACTGGAATGCAAATTAACTAACCAAATAGCTTATGACTCATCTAATAGACAGCCCTAAAATACTATTTGTAAATATCTATTTTTTTTTCTTTTTGGAGGGGGGAGGGCAGGGCAATTGGGGTTAAGTGACTTGTCTAAGGTCACATGGCTAGTAAGTGTTAAGGGTCTGAGGCTGGATTTGAGCTCAAGTCCTCCTGACTCCAGGGCCCGTGCTTTATTCACTGCGCCTCCTAGCCACCCCTATTTGTAAGTATCTAAGAAAAACAGCTCAGCCATTTTGAAATGGTCTGGTTTGTTTAAAATCTGAAATTTCTACTTTCTGGGACAAATCAGTACCTTAGATTCTGGTCTTCAAGACTTCAAGACTTCTAGACTTCAAGATCTAACTCCAATGCAGCTTCTCTATGGAGCTTTCTTTGATCCAGAATCAGACAGTAGTGATCTCTCCCTTATTAGAATTCATGATATTTTGTACTTGTCTTAGTATTGCTAAGTACTTAGCATATTCTAATTTGATTCATAGTTATTCGTGTATATGCCTCAGTAGTACCAGGTAGACACTAAGCTCCTTGAGGGCAAAAATCATTATCTTTTTTATTCTCTTTCCATGTATCTCATACCTGGCACAGATTTTATATACCTATAGTAGCTAAGTAAATGTTTGTGAAAGGAAGGAAGGAAGGAAGGAAGGAAGGAAGGAAGGAAGGAAGGAAGGAAGGAAGGAAGGAAGGAAGGAAAAAGGAAGGAAGGAAGGGAGGAAGGAAGGGAAGAAGGAAGGAAGGAAGGTATTCATCCAGAGAAATTAGTATTCAGAATAGATTCCATTGGGTGGACTTTCCCCTTGAGGTTTATTTTCACTACTCTTATTGTTACTAGAAAACATAATTCATCTTTCAGCTGTGATGACTCTCAGTACTAACTCTAATTTGGTAGAAAGTGACAGGACTGAGTTTCCTCTTTTTATTGGGCAAGTATTCATCGACAAAATAAGAGATTCATTAGATGCATTTATGACGTCAATTATATTGATTTGCTCCATAGATGGAGCATCTTGTCAGCATTTATAAGAGAGCATCAATGTTTGAATCATGAAGACTTCTATGGGGATTGCTACAATTAAAAATGAAATATTGCAACATTCCCTGGTTACATTTGGAAACCTTTTAGTTTCAAAATGCATGAGGGGCTAACCCAAGTTTAAGAGCTTCATTAAAATAGAAAGCAAATTGTGAAAAGAGAAAGAACCCATTCAACATTATTTGTCCTTTACAGGTGAACATCTCTGAGCCTCTCTATAGCTATACTTTGAATTATGCAGGAGTTATCTCCATGAAAAAATACATGTAAATTGAATTCTGTAAATTGAAATTTTATTTAAATGCAATAAAGGAGATTATAATTTTGAAATACAATGCAGTTATTCCTTTTGCAACTAGAAGGCTCATTTTATAATAGAAAAAAATCTTCCCTTTAAATTTTTCTGTTTTATAAGTTTAGGATTTCATATGAAGCATTATCTTAAAAAGAGGTATACCTGTATTAGAACAAGATCAGGTTTAGTATCAGTGAAGTTTAGTATCATAGATCTCACAAGAACCTTTTAGTTTAGGTTGTTTAATACTCATTTTACAGATAAGGGAACTGAAATGATGGAAGTAAAATGGTCTGCCTATAGTTATTTTTTAATTTAATATTTTATTTTTCCACAGTTACATATAAAAACAATTTTTAACATTCTTTTTTAAAAATTGAGTTCCAAATTATCTCCCTTTCTCCCTCCCCCTCCACCCTCATTGAGAAGGAAAGCAATTTAAGAAAGGTTTACCTATTCTGCCTACAGTTATACAGAAGACCTACTGGATTAGTCTCTAAACTTGCCCTTCCACCTTGCCCTTCCCCACCTTTGCACACTGTCCCAATGCCTAGAATCCACTTTCTCCTCCACCTCTCCCTCCCTGGATTCCAGTTTCTTTCCCTTTAAGGCTAAACTCCAAAGCCTTCTGCTATATAAGACCCCTCCCAACACCCCATTTTAGCCAGCTTGTCCCCATCCATATTACTATATATCCATTCTATATCTGTTTTTTATTTACACACATCTGTACCCTTTTTTTGCTTCTCATCCATGCTCCCCAGTAGAATTCACTGACATCAGAAATTGAGCAGTTCCTGGCACTTGGTAAATCCTAAAATGCATGTTATCTTGCCTTCATATCACAGTATGTAGGACAACACCCACCAAGAACATAGCTGATACTGAGAGCAGTGCTTTTTTTTAATGAATGAATTACTGACAGGGCTAGGGCTAGGACCTAGTGTCTTGATTTCCAGTTCAGAATTTTCTCTACTCCCCCAGAGACTTTCTACTGAAAAACAATATTCATGCTGGAGCTAAAAAATGCTGTGAACATTTATAGCATGCTTGTCAACACATGAGTCTGCTAATGATCTCTACTCTAACCCTCAGAGACTTTTGTAAAAGTATAGAGCAATGCAATCAGCATCATTTCACAGGTTCTGCCCAATGATTTCCACTAGTTATTTCAATCTATTTATAGTTTTCACTAGGACCTTCTGACATCCATAGGCTTGACTAAGCTTACTCAATTCTCTGTATTCCCCACTTACAATTTTGTTGTTGTTGAGTTCTTTCAACTGCATCTGACTCTCTGTGACCCAATTTGGGGTTTTCCTGGCAAAGATACTAGACAGGTTTATTATTTCCCTCTCTAGCTCATTTTACAGATGAGGAAACCGAGGCGAATGGTTAAGTGACTTGCCCAGGGTCACACAGCTAGTAAGTGTCTGTTGCTGGATTTGAACTCAGATACTGGAGTGGTTTGCTATTTCCTTCTCTAGCTAGTTTTACAGATGAGGAACTGAAGCAGACTGTTTAGTGACTTACCTAGGATCACACAGCTAGCAAGTATCTGAGGCCACATTTCAACTCAGGTCCTCTTGACTCTAGGACTAGTGCTATACCTCCATCCCAATTCAAACTCATGTTTATGTATCATTTCCCCCCCAGAATATACACTCCCTGAAGCAGAACTCAACTTGCATTCTTGTACTTGTATTCTCATGGCTCCTTCCTGTGCCTGACCCCCCGCTTATAATAGTTATATATAATAGTTCAATTCAAATCATTAAGCACTTTATTAAGGGCTTTCCATGTGAAAAGCACTGTTAATTTTTGTTGATCCAAAGACAAAGATTGAGATAGCCCCTGCCCTCAAGGAGCTCACATTTTTCTGTCATTTTTTTGAGGGGGGAAAGCAGGGCAGTTGGGGTTAAGTGACTTGCCCAAGGTCACACATTAAGTATGTCAAGTGTCTGAGAATGGATTTGAACTCAGGTCCTCCTGACTCCAGCATAGGTGCTCTATTCACTGTGCCACCTAGCTGCCCCTGACAGTTCTTTTGACTCACTTTGGAAACTGAGTTATTTAAGTTCACTGAGGATACATTCAGTAAGAATAGCTGACATTTGCATAGCATTTTTATGATCATAACACACTCTATATGGGTAATCCTAATAGTACTTATGAGGCGAGTCATTCAAATGTAATTATTTCTATTTTAAAGATGAGGAAACTGATGCTCAAAACAATTAAGTGATTTTTCCAAGGACTAGTGGGTAGTGATGGCACCACAACTTTGGCCTAGTTCTTCTGACTGCCAGTACAGTGCTCTTCATCCTATAACAGATTGCTAAGAATTCCTGGAAGTTTTACTGTAATTAACCTTGAATGGGAGGTTGATAGAGCGTAGTCTGGAGCAATGGATACAGAAGGTGGCCTTGGATTCAGGAAGACTTAGGGACAGGTCCTATCTCTAACACATTCCAGCTATGTGAGCAGAGACAAGTCATTTGGATAGAGAAGTAGTACAGTACCTTATAGCTGGACTTAGAGTCAGAAAGGTCTGAGATGGAAGTATTAAGATACTAGCTTGACTGTGGGTGAGTCACTCAAATGCTGCCTACTTCAGTTTTGTCATCTCTAAAATGGGGACAATAATAATAGCAACTTCTTCCCAGGATCAAGGAATAACAATAACAACGATGATGATGATAAATTTGTGTCAAGTACTGGCAACCCTGGAAATTAGGTGCTACTATTTTCCCCATTTTACAGACAAGGAAACTGAGGCAGAGGTTAAGTGACTTGTTTAAGGTCACACTGCTATAAGTGTCTAAAGCTGGATTTGAATTTGGGTCTCCTCACTCCAGGCCTGGCATTCTGTTCACTTCACCATGTGGGTGCCCCTGAAACATTGGCTCTTATTTTTAGTAATCTCTCACTACCCCCAGCATTATAGCATTATAATTTATCAAAAAGTTGACCATCTGTATCACTCAAAGTTTGTTCCTACATGAATGAAAATAGGACAGAGGGGTCAGGGTGTAAAGGACAGTGGTTCAGGATGAGCCCTGGGAAGAAGAGAAGCCAGTAAGAACAAACCCTTTTTTGGAGGAGTAGACTGCAGCTGTGGGGTGTGACCCCATAGGGCTAGGAGGTGGGAAAAGAGCAAACCCCAACCGGAAGAAGGTGCATCTTAAGCAACTGATGGGATTTTTGGGGTATATATCATGTTAAATAATCCCAGCAATCCTGAAAGATGAAGACACTTTAGAAGTGTAAAAGATAATTAGTTCTACCAATGCCTGCAGTTCTGAGGACAATTCCTAGGAAAAGGGAGGAAAGAGGTGGGGCTCAGTTTCCTCACTGGACAGTGAAGGAACTGTCATGGGAAAAGGAGGAAGGATACAAAAAGTAGCAAGTCCTCCTGACTCCAGGATCAGGACTAAATCCAACCAAATTCTAAGTTGTAAGAACTTTAGGCAGTGAACTAGGGTCCAGTACTAGAATACACTTATAATCTATGCTTCTTGGGAAGATGATTTTATTTTATTTTATTTATTCATTTATTTATTCATTCATTCATTCATTCATTCATTCATTTATTTATTTGCTTGTTTGTTTGCTTTTTGGAGGGCAATGGGGATTGTGACTCGCCCAAAGTCACAAGGCTATTAAGTGTGTCAAGTGTCTGAGGCCGGATCTGAACTCAGGTCCTCCTGACTCCAGGGCCAGGGCTCTATTCACTGCACCACCTAGCCACCCCAGAAGATGATTTAAAAAAAAAATAGGAGGAAGTGGTACCATAGAACATCCAAGGATCAGTGAATCTTTCAGGGTAACTATGGATCTTTAAAACATGAGCCCATCAATAACCAAAAAGGAAAGCATTGTCTGGGGAGGAAATTCAGGGCCAAGGCACTAAGTGATTGAGGGATTGGGATCTGTCCCTGGGGTGACACATGAGTGACCCAGAACAACCTTAGGAAATATGGAATCCAGAGACCCTTGTATTAAGTGCTACACAGGGAATTCCTGCTTAGGGATGGGTTGAAGTAGATGGTTTCTTTCCAAATCTGAGATTCAATGCTTCTGATTCAGGGGGTTAAAAGGCAATTTAACTATTAAATCCAAAGCTAACTTTGCTCCAAAGGTGACCATTTGACCTCCTTGACAGGTTTCAGTGACCATTTCTCAATCATCATCCAGGACACCTCACAAGCATTCAACCCTGCAAACTACCTACTCTTTCTTGACATTTTCCTTCTCCTTTGGCTTGCATGTCACTCTCTTCCCCTAGTTCTTTTATTTATCTAACCATCTAATCTCCTTCACTACTGGAATGGAGGACTGATCAGGAGAACCTCTGCTCAATTTCATTCCTTATCTTTCTTTCCCCCACCAGCTTGCTGAAATTGCAGGAACCCTCCCCATTTTTCTTAAAAATGTGCTTCCAGTGTTGCCAGATATTCCCTTTAGTACCTTATTGAGATGACACAAGGAACTCCTTTGATTGGTTCCCATTGACTGGTGCCTCCTTGAGGAGGGGGAACTGAGAGCAGTTTTTGGTGAATGAAATGAAAAATCTGTACCCTATCCAAACTGTAGGGTCAACATTTGAAACTATAAGTGACCATCTAGTTCAGCACTCTTATTTTACAAATGAGGAAACTGAGGCACAGAGAGGTTAGCACAGTGTTGGGGACATTTATGAAGTGACATTTATTGATTAATTGTTTTTTAGTCATTTTCAGTAGTGCCCAAATCTTCTTGACCCTGTTTTGAATTTTCTTGACAGAGATACTAGAGTACTTTGCCACTTCCTTCTCTAGCTCACTTTACTGATGAGGAAACTGAGGCAAAAAAGGTTAAGTGGTCCAAGGTCACCCAGCTAGTAAGTGTTTAAGGCCAGATTTGAACTCAGGAAGAAGAGTCTTACTGACTCCAGGCCTGAGGACTCTTTGTACTGTACCACCTAGCTACCCTCTGTTTATTGGCTATTAACTATCTTTGACTATTGACTTGCCCAGGGTTACAAAGCTAGTAAATCATTGAGAGAGGATTTAAACACGTTTTCTTCACTTTGAATTCAGTGCCATATTGCCATCTGTATTATACATTAAGTAGTACCTTTGCAGAAAGGGACTTTTGGAAGACAGATGGGGAGACCCTAGATGAGAGCCCCTTATAAAGGACTGAGCTTGACAATGGCTTACACCATTTCTTCTTCCCTTACTTCCCTTACATTTCTCAAAGGTTTGTTCTGTTACTTCTGCTCTTTTCTTGTGAGCTTTTTGAGGGTAGGAATGGCATTTTGCCTGCTTGTATTCCCATAGCTTAACACAGTACCTGGCAAATAGTAGGTACTTAATAAATGTTTATTTATTGGTTGATTGACTAAGCTGACTCAGATGTTCCAAAGTTAATACAAATTACACAGTGACCCCAACTGAAGCCCTCAACTTTAAAGGCTGCCAGTCTTGCATGGCTGGATTGTCCCCATATGCCAGAGGGGAATGGTTAAACAAACAAAAACAAAGAGACATAGGAATGAATAAACAAGTAAAGATTCATTTATTGGGCAGCTAGGTGGTGCAGTGAGTAGAGTGTTGGCCCTGGAGTCAGAAGGACCCTAGTTCAGATCTGGCCTCAGACACTTAATGCACAAACAAAAAAACCTAGCCGTGTGACCTTGGGCAAGTTACTTAACCCCAATTGCCTTCCAAAAAAAAAGATTCATTTATTTCTCCATGAGAAACAAGGGGGTAAACATGTAATCCTGGAAATTATGTGAGTAAACATGATATGAGGCAGCTGGGTGGGGCAGTGGATAGAGCATATGTCCTGGAGTCAGGAGAACCTGAGTTCAAATTTGGCTTCAGACACATAGTAGCCTTGTGACCCTGGGCAAGTCATTTAACACTGTTTGCCTCAGTTTCCTCATTTGTAAAATGAGCTGGAGAAGGAAATGACAAATCACTTTTTTTCTGCCAAGAATACCTCAAAAGGGCTCACAAAGAGTCATATACAACTAATTGACAAAACAACGAAAACATATGACACTTATTTGTGAAGTACATCCTTTCAATCACCTTTTCTAATTGGGTTATAATTTAAAACCCCCCAAATATAATACTATAAGACTAGGAACATCGTAGTTGCTCAGTATATACATACATATATGTGTGTATAGTGTATGCACATATATGTATGTATATGTATATATGTACATATACATGCACACACATATATACATCTATGTATATATACGTGTGTGTGTGTGTGTGCAGAAGAGGAAGCTAGACCAATAACAGGTCTTGGTCCTCAGGAAGAGAGAATGTGATACAGTGGGAAGAGGGTTGGATTTGGAGCTAGAGGAAAAGGGTTTGAACCCCATTTCTGCCACTTGCTGCCAGCATAACTTGGGGTAAGACAATGACTCTCCTGGACCTTGGTTTCTTTACATATTAAATGAAGGGGTTGGATAGATAACCTTTGAGGCCCCTTCCAGTTCTTTTTTTTTTTTTATTTTTCATTTTTTATTTATTTTTTTTTTTTAAAGCAATTGGGGTTAAGTAACTTGCTCAAGGTTACACGGCTAGTCATTATTTATGCGTGGGTGCTCATTTTCTGAGGCCGGATCTGATCTCGGGTCATCCAAACTCCGAGGCCGGCGCTCTTACTCACTGCGCCACCTAGCCGCCCCTTTAGGGCAATTGGGGTTAAGTAACTTGCCCAAGGTTACACGGCTAGGTTTTTGTTTGTGCGGATTAAGTGTCGGAGGCCGGCTCTGAACTCAGGTCCTTCTGATTCCAGGGCCGGCGCTCTATTCACTGCGCCACCTAGCTGCCCCGGCCCCTTCCAGTTCTAAATCTATGATGTGATAATCCTGTGTTCCCTCCCTCCCAAAGCAAAAACCAAAATGGGTAAAGGATTATTTGTCTAAGTTAGGAGCTGGATTGTGAGTTCAGTAACACAGAGATAATACTTACCAGAAATATCATCATCATCATCATCATCATCATTGTTGTTGACTTGTGATTTCATTACTACAGGGAACTCTGGATAAGGAAATCCCCTGTACTGATGCTGGTCCAGTTTTAAAATCCTATGTTCTTACTGACACAAATATAAATCTACAAATAGTAGCCAAGGGGGAAATTGGCCTGAGCCACTTTTTAGAGCATATAAAGGAGCTGGGTTTTGGGTGACCACCTTTTCTATGAAGAACTGGTGTGGCCACATCTGGAATGCTCTGCTCAGGGCACCTCAGCCCCAGAAAAAGCTGTTGACAGATTGAAGCCCAGGAACAAACGAAGGGACTGGAAAGATTGATTTATGAGGTAAGATTAAAGCTGCTAAATGCATACAGCTTGCTTAGAGACCTCAAAGAAGGGGCACGATAATATCCTGGAAATTTTTTAAATGTATAGAGTTAAGACAGAGACAAATTATGTTGCCTAGTGCAGGGGGCTATAATTAGGAGAAGATCCTGAATAGAAAGTTCAGAAGAATGAGTATTGCGATTCAGGGCAATGGAAAGGGCACTGGCTTAGCTATCTGGACCGGGGTGGAACCCTAGCTTTCTTATTAACTAGCCATGCCCCTTTTGGTAAATCATTTCTCCTCTGAATCCCAGTTTCAATGACTGCATGACCTCAGGGAGGGATGTAGGGAGGAAGAAAGGATAGAATTTGGAAATCAAAACAAACAAAAGAAACCTGAATATGAACCCCTATTTCCTTATCTGTAAAATGAAGGCATCCCACTAGATCGAGGATTCTTATCCCAGGGTCCAAAAACTCATTTTAAAAAATATTTTGATAACTATATTTCAATACAATTAGTTTCCCTTGAATTTTATTTTATACATTTAAAAACATTATTCTGAGGAAGCCATCAGCTTCACTAGACTGTCAAAGGGGTCCATGACACAAAAAAGTTAAGAACCTCTGGCCTAGATGATCTGTAAGATCCCCCCCCCCAGGGCTATACTGGATACAGCCAAATGTTTAATTTTCAGCTTGAGCATTTATACCTCAAGAATCAGAAAATACTACAAATCAGGGCTTCCTTGGTTTATTGTTTTGCTGATTGTTCAGACAAGAAAATGATAGAGAAAAATTTAATAATGCATGTTAAGCTTAAAAGTATTATGCATGTATCTATATATGTATATATATATACACATATACGTGTGTGTATCTCTCCATCATAAGTGTGTATGTGTGTGTATGTGTCTGTGTGTGTATGTGTTTGTGTATAAAACAGAGAGAGAGAGGGAGGAGAGATGATGGATATTTGTTGAGGGTGATCAGTCAACAATGGGTATTTAATATGAATGTTCTCCTGTCTAGACAAACCTTCCTTGTCTTTCAAAATCCTGAATATGCTAGTACTGTGAAAACTTCTGTCATGATGGGGTGGAATAAATAATTTTATAGATAAGGAAACTGAGTCTCAGAGGTTAAGTGAAATGACCAAAGACACATGACTAGATCTAAGTGGGAAATCACAGATTCTGCCTTAGGACTCCAGGTATTTAGGCCAGGTCTTTTCTATGGTCACTTCCCTCACACGGTAAAATAACAATTGTAAGAACAGCAAGGTGAGAGACAGGACCCCTCTGTTCTAGCCCTGGCCTCACCACTGAGTAACTGTGTGACCAGGATGAAGTTATTTTCCCTTATTTAGTCTCAGTTTGGCTCTCTGTAAAATGGAGTTGAACTACTCAGCTCCCTCCTAGCTTTGATACTCTCTGATTCCATCCTAATCTGAAGTTCTATATTTGTTACTCTTTGTGCCACCTGAGTCAGGGGAACTGGGTTCAAGTCCTGCTCTTGTTACTAAGCTAATATGCAACCTCAAGCAAGTTATTTCTTCTCTCTGGGCTTGTTTCCTCCTCCATAAAATGGGAGAGTTTGCTTGATAATCTACCTTGGGGGTCCCTGTTAGCTCTAACATTGTTTGCTACTTTCCGTCTTGGTGTCCTTGGGCAAGTGACTTCTCTTCCCTGGGTTTCAGTTTCTTCTTCAGTGGAATTAGTGGGTTGGACACAGATAAACATAATATGTGATTAAGTATGTCAGACCCTAATAGTCTCTGATTCTGGGATCTGGCATTTGGAGTTTCTGTTTCAAAGGCCTTTGTTTCATCCCAAAGAATCCTTATGATTGCCTTGAGGGAAAAGATCATCTATTGTCTTCCCTTTTTCCTACAGTAGGCATAAGCATTCTACATAGCATAGAAAGTGACAAGCAGCCAGCCTGGTAATGGTAGAAAGAGCACTGCTTATCAGAGGACCTGGATTTATATATTGTTTTTGTACAATCATTTGGTCATGTCCAACTCTTCATTACCCCATATAGGGTTTTCTTGGCAAAGAAACTGGAATGATTTGCCATTTCCTTCTCCAGTAGATTAAGGCAAACAGAGGTTAAAGTGACATGTCCAGGGTCACACAGCTAGTGTATCTGAGGCCAGATTTAAACTTAGGTCTTCATGATTCCAGGCCTAGAGCTCTATCTACTGAGCTACCTTGCTGATACTGGATATAGCCACTGCTATTTGTAATGTGACTCTGCAAAGGGTGCTTTTCCTCTGTGCCTTCCTTTCCTGGTCTATAAAATGAAGGTGGTCAGACTGGGCAGATTCTAAAGTTCCTTTCTTTTCAGAATCCTACAATTGCCCTCTGTAACAAAAAAGGCTACCTTTTCCAAAATATAGGAAATTTTAAACTTAAAAATGAATACTGTTTAAGGCATTCTTCTCCTCAATGCCCTTTTGGGCCTCCTTTGCCATTTGAGCTAGTCTATTTTTTAAGGTGTTGTTTTCCTCAGTCAGGCTGTTGACCCTCATTTCATACTTTTCCTGCATCCCTCTCATTTCTCTTTCTAATTTTTCCTCCACTTCTCTTATTTGATTTTTAAAGTCCTTCTTAAGGTCCTCTACCTGAAAGCTATGATCAAGGAAAGAACCTAGAAATCACCCTTCAAGAAATTCTCAAGGAAAACTGCCCTGATGTTTTAGATCCAGAGGGCAAAATAGAGGTTGAAAGAATCCACCGATCACCTCCTGAAAAAGATCCCAAAAAGAAAACTCCCAGAAACATTATAGCCAGGTTCCAGAATCCCCAGATCAAGGAGAAAATACTAAAAGTGGCCAGGAAGAAACAATTTCAATATTGTGGAAACACAATCAGAATAGCCCAGGACCTGGCAGCTTCTACACTGAGGGATCAAAGGGTATGGAATATGATATTCCAGAGGGCAAAAGAGCTGGGAATGAACCCAAGGGTCACCTACCCAGCAAAACTGAGTATTTTGTTTCAGGGAAAATATGGTCATTCAGTGGAATAGAGGACTTTCAAGCATTCTTGAGGAAAAAACCAGAGTTGAATAGAAAATTTGACATCCAGACGCAAGAAGTAAGAGATGCCTGAAAAGGTAATCAGGGAAAAGAAATCAAAAGGAACTTATCAAAGTTGAACTATTTACATTCCTATATGGAAAAGCAATATCTGTGACTGATGATATCTTTCTCTCTATGAAAATAATGGAAGAAGGGGGTGTGGTCATATGAATACATATGTGAATGTGTGTGTATATGGCTACAGTTATATATGGAAAGAGGGCATAGGTTGATTTTGTTGGGAAGGAGAGTACTCAAGGGATGAAATTATGAGGTGAGAGAGGAAAGTGGCAAGAGGAGATGGGGAGAGACATGGTAGGGTAAACTATCTCATGTAGGGGAAGTGGGTGCAAAGGAGGGGGAGAATAAGGAAGGCTAAAAATGCAGCAGGATAGGGGGAAGGGGGATGAGAGAAGGGATGATGGATGGGAGGGCATCCTTGGAGTGAGGGGAGGTTGGAAGTACCCACTATAGAAGAGGGACAGGATCATGTAGGGAATGGACCAGGTGGGGGGTGGGATGAGTGGGAGGGAATTATAAGCCCCCTTGTACAATATATCTACTATGATAATGTTTTGCATAGCTAGACATGTACAACATATACTGAATTACTTATATCCCAAGAAGGAATGGGTGACAAGGGAGGAAGGAAATGGATCTGAAATTCAAGGTCGTAACATTAAATGTTTCAAATATAAAAAAAAATAAAAAAATAAAAATAAAAAAAAATAAAAAATAAAAAATAAATAAACATACAAACCTAAAAAAAAAAATGAATACTGTTCCACGTACAAATCAGTTTTATGGAAGCTGAAAGCAATTTTCTCATAGGTACACTGTTATACATAGGATCATAAGAATCTGAGCATCTGTAGTCACCTCATTTTATAGCTCAGGAGGTCAATTAATCAAAGAAGAATAACAGTAAAATTGGCTAATTAATATTTCCATCTCCAAATCCATATATTTATTAAAAGAATATATTTATGTCTATATGTATGAGAGGATCTTGAGATTGTACATATATACAAGTATACATGCACATATATATTTACTCACATATATGTTTATATGTATGCATATATAATAATATAAATTTTATTTTTAATATGTATATATAATTTTATATTTATACATTTATATCATAGAGACCATAGAGTCCAACCGTTTCTTTTTTATTCACATGTTTTTTTTAATTTTTATTTTTTAAAAAAATGCTTTATTGACTTCTGTTTTACATCATTCACCTCCGCCAGATTTTGAGTTACAACCATCCTCCCCCCGTTATTCCCCCACCCAACCTCCCAGAACAGCAGTCCGACAAGATATCGCTTCCTACAATCCGTTCTCTCCCATACCTTCTCCCACACCCCTTAGACTTTTCCATTAGAGGAAGGTGAATCCTTGTGTCCCAATGCCCGCACATCTCATCTCCCAATCACAAGCAAAAGAGTATCAATAATAGTATTTATATATATTTGAAACATTTAATGTTAAGACCTTGAATTTCAGATCCATTTCCCTCCTCCCTTGTCACCCATTCCCTCTGGGGAGACAAGCAATTCAATATACGCTGTACATGTCCAGCTATGCAAAACATTATCATAGTAGATACATTGTACAAGGCTGCTTATAATTCCCTCCCACTCATCCCACCCCCCACCCAGTCCACTCCCCACATGATCCTGTCCCTCTTCTATAGTGGGTACTTCCAACCTCCCCTCCCCCCAAGGATGCCCTCCCACCCATCATCCCTCCTCCCATCCCCTTCCCCCTATTCTGCTGCAGGTTGAGATATCCCACCTAGTATGCATGTCACTCTCTCCCCGAACCAAACTCAATGAGAATGTGGCTCTGCCCTTTTTTGCCTTCCTATTCTCCCCCTCCCTTGCAACCACCTCCCCTTGCTTCTTCTACATGAGATAGTTTACCCTCCCCTGTCTTTCCCCATCTCCTCTTGCCACTTTCCTCTCTCACCTCATAACTTCATCCCTTGAGTATTCTCCCTTCCCAACAAATTCAACCTATGCCCTCTATCCATATATAACTGTAACCATCTACACACACATTCACATATGTATTCATATGGCCACACAACCTTCTTCCATTATTTTCATAGTGAGAAAGATATCATCAGTCACAGTTATTGCTTTTCCATATAGGAATGTAAATAGTTCAACTTTGATAAGTTCTTTTTGATTTCTTTTCCCTGATTACCTTCTCAGGCATCTCTTGCTTCTTGTGTCTGGATATCAAATTTTCTATTCAATTCTGGTTTTTTCCTCAAGAATGCTTGAAAGTCCTCTATTCCACTGAATGACCATATTTTCCCCTGAAACAAAATACTCAGTTTTGCTGGGTAGGTGACCCTTGGGTTCATTCCCAGTTCTTTTGCCCTCTGGGATATCATATTCCATGCCCTTCGATCCCTCAGTGTAGAAGCTGCCAGGTCCTGGGCTATTCTGATTGTGTTTCCACAGTACTGAAATTGTTTCTTCCTGGCTGCTTGTAGTATTTTCTCCTTGATCTGGGGATTCTGGAACCTGGCTATAATATTCCTGGGAGTTTTCTTTTTGGGATCTTTTTCAGGAGGTGATCGGTGGATTCTTTCAACCTCTATTTTGCCCTCTGGGTCTAAAACATCAGGGCAGTTTTCCTTGAGAATTTCTTGAAGGGTGATTTCTAGGTTCTTTCTTTGATCATGGCTTTCAGGTAGTCCAATAATTTTTAAATTGTCTCTCCTGGATCTATTTTCCAGGTCAGTGGTTTTTCCCATGAGATATTTCACATTGCCTTCTCATCTTTCATTTGTTTGGATCTGATTAACAGCATCTTGATTTCTCATAATGTCATTAGTTTCCATTTGCTCCAGTCTAACTCTGAAGGAATGAATCTCCTCAGTGAACTTTTGAGATTCTTTTTCCAACTGGCAAATTCGACTTTTTAAGGCATTCTTCTCCTCATTGCCCTTTTGGGCGTCCTTTGCCATTTGAGTTAGTCTATTTTTTAAGGTGTTGTTTTCCTCAGTCAGGCTGGTGACCCTCATTTCATACTTTTCCTGCATCCTTCTCATTTCTCTTTCCAATTTTTCCTCCACTTCTCTTATTTGATTTTTAAAGTCCTGCTTAAGGTCCTCTATGGCCTGCAACCCACTCGTGTTTTCCCCTGGGGCTTTTGGAGCAGGACTTCTGACCTCACTGTCCTTTTCCCGCTCTATGCCCCCAAGATAGGAGTCTAGGGTTGTATTTTTCTGTTTCCTTTGACTTGGCATGTTGCCACTTAATTACTTGACTTTTGGGCTTGTTGCCACACTATGGCTTTAAGGCCAGCTAGAGGAATTTTCCTCCCGAACGTGTGGGGGGCAATTTCCGTTTCTGGCAAGCTGTAAACCCACCCACAACTTCCACCCTAGATCACAATCCAGATCCAGGGAGGTTAAAGCAAGAGCAATTACCCCCCAAGACTGATCGCTGGATCTCCCTACAGTTCACAGGCAGGAGCTGGAGCTGCCTCTGAAAACTACAAAATGCCGTGTCTCCTCAGTGGCTTCTAGCCCCCAGGGGAGGGAGCTGACACATTCCCCAAATACTGGTCCCAAAGTCCATAGGACCCTAACCTCTTACTTTGGCCTAGGCATGTCTATGTTGATAATTCTGGAGTCGCCACAGCTGCTGGTGTGCTAGGGTCTCTCCAGCCGGCTACTGGCCCTGCCGCCCTGGGGCTAAAACCCCGGCTCACGGGGACCAGGGCTCTGCTCGGCTCGGCTCCCTGCGTTCTGCGCACTGCCGGCTCCCAGACTGCTGTGCTGGTCCTTCCTGCAGGGCTGCTGGGCTGTCCTCAGTGGGAGGTTAGCTTCTCTGTGTCGTTCTGTGGGTGCTGGGGCTCCAGAAGTTGTTCAGAGTCCCCTTTTACATAGTTTGGGGGGAATCTGGGGGCAGAGTGGCTTGGATGAGCTGTTTCTACTCTGCCATCTTGGCTCCGCCCCGCCGCCCCCCTTTCTTTTTATGGATGAGAAAACTGAAGCATGCAGATGAAGTGGTTTGTCCAAGGTCACATCAATAGTAAATATCACAACTGGGATTTAAATCCAAGTATTTTGGCTATAAATCTAGTAGTACTTGATGTTTTTGTACTCAAAAAACAATACTCTGTTTTTTGAGAGGGATAAGGACTCCCAGAAAAAATAATAGAGTAAAAGACTTGGAAGAATTCATAGGAACCATCCTATGCATTTCTCTTATTTACAGGGAAGGAAACAGAGACCTAGATAGTGATAGTGACTAGCCCAAGTTTACCCATCTAGGAATTGTCAGAGCTGGAAGTGGAACCAGATTTCTCATGTTTTGGATTCATTGTCATTTTCATGGCAGCATGGTGCCTCCCTTTGTAACTCCAGATCTCTCTTTTGTTTTTGCCTCTATTCACATAATCTTGGGTGGGGCAGTTTTTTTACTCAATAAAACATTAATTTATTGATTTAAAAAATATCACACATACACATCACCACCAAGAATATAAAATAAGTTTTTCAGCTTTGGAAGTTTAATTTTCACTAGATTTTTTTTCTTTATTGCTAGAATCCCTTTCCCAGACATCCCCCTTTTATTAGTACATATTCCATAATGAAAAGAAAATGTCATATGCTCATGATAACCGTAGTCTGTCTGCATATTTTATTTTGGCCCCCTGGCCCTTTTGTTTAGATTGAAGGGGTTTCTAATAAGCAGTGTTTGACAGGGATGTTTGGAAGGATAAATCCAGCTTATTGCCTCTATTAAAGTGCTCTATGTGTTGTTACCCCTTCTTATATGTAAAACAGCTCAGGCGATTTCCTTGAGTAAGATGAAATTTCCAGAGGAAGAATGATGAAGATGTCTTTGTTCAGCTGCCTCTGGCAGATCACAGAATATCAGACATGAAAAGGGAACTCAGGGAAACTCCAGTATGTTCCTCGAGAGGAATTCTTGCCATGACATCCTGACAAGGGGTTCTCCAGCCTCCATTTGAAAAGCTCTAATAATGGGGAACCCTCTACTTTCAGAGACAAGTCCATTCTACTTTTGCACAGCCCTAATAGGAAATTTTTTCCTTAGGCAGGGTCCAAATCTGCCTCACTGAGACTTTTACCCATCACCCTAGTTCTTCTCCATAGGCTCAGAGAGTTAGTTAGTCAGTCAACAAACACAATAAAACTCTTCACTTATTATTGCTAGGACCCAAACTAAGAACCTGAGATACAAAGAAAGCTCAAAACAGCCCTTACCTTCAAGAAATTCATATTCTAACAAGGGAGACAATATGCAAACAACTATGTACATAGAATATAGAGAGAGGACAAACGGGAAGTAATCTCAGAGCAACTAAAATCTGTCTACCTTTTGACAGGCCTTATGACTGCTAGCACGTCCTAAGTCTTCCCCTTTCTTTTCCCAGCTAAACATCTCCAGCCCCATTCATCAATCCTCATTTGGAATGATCTCTAGTCCTCTCTTCATTCTAATTCTTCTACCATTTCGGTCACTATCAGGGCCTCTCTTCTTTCTGATCACCTACTTTTGAGTCCTCTCCCCTTCCCATCTCCTCAACTGCTGATATTCTTTTTAAAAAATGGCACCTTCACTGAAGCCATCAACAACCATTTATTAAGTTGCTCTTCTGTGCCAGGCACTGTGCTAGAAGCCTTGGATTGAATAGAATACTCTCAGAGATTTTCCTGTGGAAAGGATAGCAAGGATAACACCTTCCTTGTTTTGGTCTCTAAGCTTGTTTTCAAGATGTCTATTCTTATCTGAAAGACAGCTTACACTCAAAAGTGAGACAAACTAATGAGTCCTTTCTCTATAAACATGCCCAGTGTGCTCTGCCTGGTGCATCCCAATGCATGTCGACTGAATATGCACAAGGAAGCTAGTAGCACAGTGGATAGTGAGCTGGAGCTGGGGTAAGGAAGCCCTGAGTTCAAATCCAGCCTCAGATATTTACTAGATAGGTAACCCTGGGCAAGTCACTTAATCCTGTTTGCCTCAGTTTCCTCATCTGCTAAATGAACTGAAGAAGGAAATGGCAAACCACTCCAGTATCTGCCAAGAAAACCCCAAATGAGGTCAGGAAGAGTCAGGTGTGACTGAAACTGAATAACTATTTGTATACTGATTGTAAGTCAGAGAGGACTGATTAGTGATCTGGAACTGGTTGTGCATGCAAAAGCTTCCAGTGACTCTACTTCTTGCTGTTTCCTCAGTGACTGAGGGAAAGACGAGCTTATTCCAGGACTTAGATTTTACAGTGTGAGTTGGAATGCTACTCAGAAGAAAAGGGCTTCATTAATAATGAACAGCACATCGCTGTCTTCTTTAAAAGGAAGAAGGAAAGAAAACACCCAAGCAGTAACACCTGGGGACCAGGCCACTTTTATGATCTCCAAAACAGGTTTGTAAGTAGGGATCCACAAAGAGAATGCCATGGGCTGATGGGGTGATGTTCCTGAAGTTCTAAATGCTGCATTACTCTTGCCTCTGTGTGGTTGCCAGAGATGATCCCATGCATGACACCTATTTCCTTTTTGAAAAAGAATTCAATATATCTCAAGCTTTCAAGTGAAGAATGCAAAAATGGGCCATATATCAAGGTGAAAGGTTTCTGTCGACTAAAGACACTTCCATTTTTATTGCAATCTTGGGTCTTTTTTTTCCTGGTAAACTTTTTTTTTTTCTGTCACAAGCTGCTGCATGAATGTATTTATAGTTCAGTTGCATTTAACTATGTTAATTTGTACTGATATGTGACAGATTTATGTGATCATAGATTCCTCATGTCACTACTGTATTATTTATATTTCTATAAATTAAGGCCATTATTATCAAAGATGGCTCCTGACAATAGAATACTGTGGTTAGAAATAGCATTTAATATTTCCCAGGATCTGACGGATACTCTGAGGATCACATCATGATGCAAAGGAAGGATTCAATGTCTTCAAAGGAGAAAGTCTGCCTTGAATAATAATAACAATAATAATAATAGTAATAAAAGAGTTGCTAATGAAATACTCAAATTCCAGGACTATTTGTAGACCTTGGTTTTTAATCTTCCAAAATAATAGCATTGGCAATAAATAGATGAGAGATGTGATACATGACTGATGACATGGACAAACCTGGCTTAGAGTTGCTCCCACTGCATGCAATTAGCCTCTGAAACAGATTCATATCATGCATTTTAAATCTTCCTTTTATCTCTGCAGTGGAGTGCGGATGGCCTCCAACAACTGATTTTCAGCAAGTGTTTTATGATAGATGCAATCCATCAGAAATTTTTTATCTCTGGAATCAGGAAAGCATTCAAACCTAACAGGTGACTTTATTCATTTGATGAAAGCACTAAGCTTTTAACAAATATCTACTGAGTAACCACAATGTGCAAATACCCATGCTAGCCACTCATACTTCCTTTGCTTCCTAAGTCTTCTTGACTACTGAATTCAAATCCGCAAGCTAGGAATTATGTGTCAAATAGTCTATTTTTGGCTCTAATAATTAGATTTGGGGGTGGGGGAGAGCAAAATGTGGTACAGTGGAAAGCACACTGGCTTTAGAAAAGGAACCCAGGAGATCTGGCTTCAAATGTGATCTCAGTCACTACCAGTGGGGCTTAGTTTTAGTTTTTTCATCTTTAAATTAGGGAAGGTATATGGACTAGATGGCCTCTGAGGTTTCTTCTAGCCCCAAATCTATCATCCTATGACCTGACGACAGTTTTTACTTTATGTGTTGTGATGTGATTCCTTTCATTTTTGGAGAGGACACGTGACATAACAGAGTGATGTTTTGACTTCTGGGTGAATTTGATTAAAGTGAGGAAGAGCTGCACAGAACTGTCAGCTTCACTCTCTCTCCCAGAGTCATCAAAGAACAGCAGCAAGACAAAAGTCAAGATGGCTGTCAATGGCCCCAGATGCAGTGGATGACCTTGGTGCCTGCTTCAACTGTCTTCACAACTGTTGGAACAATTTTTTCTCATCTACCCATTTGTCCAGGGGAAGTTTTCACATGCTTGGAGTAGATATTCCCCTAATTCACCAATAGGCAAGTAGCACTGATAATGCAAAGAAAGGCAAAAATATAACCTCTATCCTCAAGAAGCTGAAAAGAGACAACATACAGACAACAATGTATATACAAGATATATAAAATATAAATGGGAGGTAATCTCAGAAGAAATTCACTATTAGAAGAGGGGGCTCAGCAAGGCATCTTCCAGAAGCTAGAATCTTAGTTGAGTCTTGAAGGAAATCAAGAGGCAGAGGTGAGGAGAGATACCATTCCAGACATGGTTTACAGTAGAAAGGTATGGAATTGGGAACTGGAGTACTGTATTGGACTGAAGAATGGAATATGGAAATATTCCATATGGAAATATGGAAGGGGACATAATGTCAAGAGACTGGAAAAATAGGAAGTGGGTAGGTGGGGAAGGACTTTAGAAGCCCATCAGATAATTATATTTAATCCCAGAGCTGATAGGGAATCACTAGAGTTTATTGAGTAGGGGAAACAATGGCATGATCAGGCCTATGCTGTAGGAAAGTCACTTCAGTAGCTGAGTGAAGGACAAAGATCAATGGTGAGACTTGCAGAAGAGAGAAAGATGAGAAGGCTGTTACAAAAGCCTTTGTGTCAGGTGATAAGGACCACCACTGAGGTAGAACTATGTGAACAAGAGAAGGGAACTTAGATAAGTGATTCTGTGAAGGTAGAAATAACCAACCTAGGCAACAGATGGGATCTGTAAATGATGACACTGAGGTCAAGAACCTTGGTGACTGGAAGGGTATCCATTGATAGAAATGGGGAACTTGGGAAAAGGAAAGGGTTTGGGGGATAAGGAATTCTATTTTGAACATGTTAAGTTTGAGATGACGATGGGACACCCAGTTTGAGAAATCCAATAAGTAGGAGGTGATATGAGACTGGAGGTCAGGTGAGAGGTTAAGTAAGTTCTCCTGGAGTTTATCTTCTGTACACAGTGAGTGGCTTGTTTGATGTACCAGCACTGTGGGGAATTCTCCTCTCTCTAGAATCTTTAACCACTCTTTCAACTAGTTACTTCCTTTGTTATTGTTCAGTCATTTCAGCTGTGTCTGACTCTTTGTCACTTCATTTGGGACTTTATCTGCAAAGCTACTGGAGTGGTTTGTCATTTTCTTCTCCATCTCATTTTATGAATAAGGAAACTGAGGTAAACAGGCACAAGTGACTCACCCAAGGTCACACAACTAGTAAGTGTCTGAGGCCAAATTTGAACTCAGGTCTTCTTGACCCCAGGTCCAGTGTTCTATACACTGTACCACTTAGCTTCCAAGTGACTTCCTTGTTGGAATGATAAGATCAGAAGCCAGACTGAAAGGGGTTATAAAGAGAGTGAGAGGAGAGAGAGCAGAAGTTTAATAGACCACCTTTTTGAAGAGTTTAGCAACAAAGCATGAAAGATAGTAAAGATGGGAGGATCAAGTGAAGCTTTTATTCAATATTGGAGAGATATACATAGGCAGTCTGTAGGCAATAGGAAATGAATCAGTATACATAGAGATTGAAAATAAGTGAAAGTGGGAATGGCAGAAGGGGCAATCTATTGGAGGAGATGGGATGGAAAGGGATTACTTGCACAAGTAAAGGGTTAGCCATAGTAAGGGGTAAGGCCACTTTATCATGCAAGATAGGGATGAAGGAGGAAAGAGTGGCAGAAGGCACCTTAGTGATAGGAGAAGAAGGAGAAAGAGTTCATCTTGCTGGTTTGGAATGAGGGATTTGAGTGTTTACCAGCTGAAAGTGTGGAAGCCTTCAAGTCAAGTCCCAGAGAAGTACTTGCTTGGGGTTGGGAGGAGGAGAGAAAAATTGTCTTGGCCTCAGACTTACCTCCAATTCCCAATCCCAGGGCCTTCCCCATTTGATTGGATAAGTATTAGATATAGGGAACTAGAGGATTTGAACTTTTTCATCTTACTACTAGGAATGAACTCAGAATAACTGAGGAAGTATATGCATTTGGAACCCCAGGGCAAACTGACTATGATACAGATTTACAGCTCTATAAAGAACACAATAAGGAGTCCACCCACATCTATGGGGAACATTTTGAAAATCTTAGCAAAAGGACTTCCAGGAACTATGAGGTTTTTTCCCTATTTGCCATGTGTGCTCTTTAAGCTTGAGCCCCTATTTTCTTGGACTCTGCATGTACTTGTGGGAGAGTGTGTCACATATTTTGAGAAGTTTTTATATCAGCTGTTCTTTCTATATCACCTTAGTAAATACTCCCTCTCTAAAATTTAATTAATTATTCCTGACTAATTGATATCAGATAATAATCATGGAGGGAAGCACATTAATGGGAACTCATGAGCTATATCAATAGAGAAATAATCTTTTGGTACATCAAAGGCATACTTAGAACCATGAGGGAAGATGTAGTAGTCATTCTCTGGGAACTCAACCTACTAGGAGTAATCAGAATTGGGAGAGAAGCTCCAGAGCACATGCTACATTAGTACTTTACTCTTACTATCATTTTTAAAATTAATTCTTTGAAGTGCATTAAAAAATGTTAAGTTCAAAATTTTCTCCCATCCCAACTTCCCCCCATCCATCAAGAAGACAAGCAATATGATACCAGTTATACATGTGAAGTCATACAAAGCATTCTCATATTAGCAATGTTGCACAAAATAAAAACAATTAAAAGTAAGAAATATGAAAGCTTTTTAAAGTATGCTTCAAACTACACTCAGAATTCATCAGTTCTCTCTCCAGTGATGTACTGCATTTTTCATCAGGGATCTTTTGATATTATCTTAGATCATTGCATGGATGAGAGTAGCCAAATCTTTCGATCATCATTACAAAATTGCTGTTACTATGTACCATATTTTCCTGGTTGTACCCACTTCAGTTTGGATCAGTTCAAATAAGTCTTCCCAGGTTTTTCTGAAACCATTGTGATTGTCATTTCTTATAGCACAATAGTATTCCATAACAATCACACACAACCACTTGTTTAGTAATTCTACAATTAATGGGCCTCCCCTCAATTTCCAATTCTTTGCCAAATGAAAGAAGTTAATATAATTTATTTTTTTTTCGTACAGATTGGTCCTTTTCTCTTTTCTTTGATCTCTTTGAGATAAAAACACAACAGTGGTATTGCTGATTCAAAAGCTATGCACAGTGTTATAGCCCTTTGGCCATAGTTCCAAATTGTTCTCCAGAATGTTTGGAACAGTTCATAACTTCACCAATAGTACATAAGTGTACCTGTTTTTTCTACATTCCCTCCAGCATTTATCATTTTCCTTTTCTGTCTTATTAGTCAATCTGACAGGTATGACATAGTGCCTCAAATTAAAAATGTTTAATTTGTATTTCTCTAATCAATAATGATTTAGAGCATTTTAAAATGTGACTATTGATTGCTTTGATTTCTTCTGAAAAATGCCTGTTCATACCCTTTCACCATTGATCAGTTGGGAAATGGCTCTTATATTTACACATTTGGCTCAGCTCCATGTATATGTAGTTGAGAAATGAAGCCTTAATCAGAGAAACTTTGTGTAAAAAAAATCCCCCAGTTTGCAGGTTTCCTTCTAATTTTTGGCTGCACTCATGTTGTTTGTTTAAACCTTTTCTAAATTTCATGTAATCAAAATTACCCATTTTACTTCCCATGATACTCTCTATCTCTTGTTTGGTCATAAACTTCCCTCATCCATAAATCTGATGGGCATTTTTTCCCATGCTCCCTTAATTTACTTATGCCATTATTTTTCATGGTAAAATAGTCAATGTGTACATAGCAAGGAGGTATAATATAGCAGGAGGAGCACTGGGTGTTTTGTCAAACTTTTATTTTCTGGTTTGTGTGTGTGTGTGTGTGTGTGTGCGTGCACGCACGTGCGCGTGTGTGTACAGGGTCATTCCCTTTATTGACCAGATGCCAATCAGTAACTCATTTGCTACTTATAGTCTCATGTTGACTCCAAAAGATTGAGTGATTTTCCCAGTGAGTTCCAGAGGGTAGAATTTCAGAAATTCAGAGGTACAAATTGAATTTGTAGTCAGGTCTTCCTAAATCCAAGGTAGGTAAGTTATCCAATATGCTATGCCATCTCTTTTTGGGAATCTTAGCACTATAATAATAATAGTAAGAATAACAACTTAAAATCATGTAGTTCCTTAAAGATTGTAAAGATTTTTTACATAGTTTGTTTTATTTGGGTCTAAAGTAATAAAGTATTTTTATCTATTTCACAAATGAAGATAGTGAGGTTCACTCAAAGGGCAAAGTTGTGTGTAGAGGGTCACACAGCTATAGAGATGGGAGTTATTAGTATTATCATTATGGCTAGTAGAGCCCCATGTCAGGAATCTTGTAACAGGAGAACAATCTTTATTTCCCCAAAGGAGTCAGATAAAGTGAGTACTATGATGTAATTGGATAATATGTGTAATGGGAAGAACACTGAATTTAGCATCAGAAGACTTGACCCCAGACACGGTTTCTGTTTCATACTATGTGATTATGGCCAAGTCACTGTACCATTTTGTGCCTCATGGCTATCTTCTGCAAAAGTAGGGATAGGTGTACATGATTATTAAAGTGTCTTTTAACTTTAAAGTCAATAATCCTAAGGGAAGGGATTGAAATCAGTCACTAAGTCAACAAAGGTTTATTAAGCACTTGCTATGTTCCATGTACTGTGTTAAGTGCTGAGGATACAAATGCAAATAAAATAAAATACAAATGCAAATACAAATAAAAGAAAAAAAAAGACAGTCCCTGTCCTCATGGAGTTTACAATCTAACAGAGGAAGATAACACACAGAGGGAAATATCCAGGGAGTTCAGAGGACAGATTGAGGGACAGTAATCAAGCAGAGAGTCAAACTCCCTAAGGGTTTATTCATCCTTTCCTTGAACATAGAAAATTCATTACATTGGGGATTAGTTTATTCTGTTGTCATACAATGTATTGCTAGAAAACATTTCATCACGTGTGTGGTAGTTTCTCAGAATTTCAGTGAGAGGGAGGATAATCTAAACCTACATGCATGGCAAGATTGAAGAGTTTTCCTTCCAAAGGGAGGAAAATTAATGCCCTTATTCCCTTTTCCCTGCCCTGTCTCCCCCAACCATTTAAACTGGGAGGATAGTCTCTGACTGTCCTGCTGGATGAGACAAAGGCATAGAGGTGAGAGATAAGATATTGAATTGGAGAAGTTTTATCCAAATGTATTATTCTTCTTCCAGTGAAATGAATGATTTCCATTAGATACTGATGGGAGGTAGCTTCACCCTTTCCCTATCACTGCATTTTCCCCTCAATTTCTATGGTACTTTGTTACCCTCTAAATTTGGCCATGTCTAAGATGAAGCCTCTTAAGGATTTTTTTTTTTATTTGAATTAAATAACACGGGATTTGTAATGTGCAAGAACTGGGTTCAAATCCCACCTTGATTACTTACTAGCCATGTGTCTATGGACAAGTCATGTCACCTTCTGAGTCAGTTACATCATCTATAAAATTGGGAGAAATAATATTTGCTTCAAAGTATTTTTGAGAGGCTTAAATGAAATAAAGTATTTTAAATACTTTGCAAACTATAAAGGGCCTTAAGGGGCTATAAAACTGCATACTCTGTGACTCAGCAATACTGCTACTTGTACCACCATTTGATCTATACACCAAACAGATCAAAGGAAAGAGACAAGGATGATGTGCACAAAATATTTATTGCAAATGTTTTTGTGGTGATGAAGAACTGAAATTGGAGGGGATGCCCATCATTTGGGAAATATCTGAACAAGTTGTGGTATATGATTGTGATAGAATGCTATTGTGTTACAAGAAATGATGAAGAGGGTTGTATCAGAGAAACCTGGTAAGACAAATGAACTGATGCAAAATGAAGTGAGCAGAACCAGAACATTTGATACAGTAATACTAATAGTATAACAATAACTAACATTGAAAGACTTAGCAATACTGATCAATACAAGGATCCATGGCAATTCCAAAGGACTCATGATGAAAAATGTTATCCATCTCCAGAGAGAGAAGTGATGGATTCTGAGTGCAGATTGAAGCATATTTTTTCACTTTATTTTTATGGCTTCTTTTTCCCAATATGGAAATATTTTGTATGACTATGTATATGTATATATACACAGACATATATATATATATATATACATATATACATATATATGTATGTATCTACAATATTTATCTAGATACACACACATATATGTATATATATATGTATATATTAATGGATATTATATCTCTCAGTGGGTGAGAGGTGGATGGAGGGAGAAAATTCAGAGATGAAAATAAAAATGAAAAAGAAAAAAAACTTTAGGGGGGGCGGAGCCAAGATGGTGGAGTAGAAACAGCTCATCCAAGCCACTCTGCCCCCAGATTCCCCCCAAACTATGTAAAAGGGGACTCTGAACAATTTCTAGAGCCCCAGCACCCACAGAACAACACAGAGAAGCTAACCTCCCGCTGAGGACAGCCCAGCAGCCCTGCAGGAAGGACCAGCACAGCGGTCTGGGAGCCGGCAGCGCGCAGGGCACAGAGTGCAAGTAGCCGAGCCGAATGGAGCCCAGGTCCCCAAGCCGAGTGGAGCCCAGGTCCCGGTGAGCTGATGTTTTAGCCCCAGGGCGGCAGGGCCAGCAGCAGGCTGGAGAGACCCCAGAACACCAGCAGCTGTGGCGACTCCAGAATTATCAACAGAGACATGCCTAGGACAAAGTAAGAGGTTATTGCCCTATGGACTTTGGGACCAGTATTTGGGGAATGCGTTGGCTCCCTCCCCTGGGGGCTAGAAGCCACTGAGGAGACACGGCATTTTGTAGTTTTCAGAGGCAGCTCCAGCTCCCGTGAAATGTAGGGAGATCCAGCGATCAGTCTTGGGGGGTAATTGCTCTTGCTTTAACCTCCCTGGATCTGGATTGTGATCTAGGGTGGAAGTTGTGGGTGGGTTTACAGCTTGCCAGAAACGGAAATTGCCCCCCACACGTTCGGGAGGAAAATTCCTCTAGCTGGCCTTAAAGCCATAGTGTGGCAACAAGCCCCAAAATCAAGTAATTAAGTGGCAACATGCCAAGGCAAAGGAAACAGAAAAATACAACCCTAGACTCCTATTTTGGGGGCATAGAGCAGGAAAAGGACTGTGAGGTCAGAAGTCCTGCTCCAAAAGCCCCAGGGGAAAACATGAGCGGGTTACAGGCCATAGAGGACCTTAAGAAGGACTTTAAGAATCAAATAAGAGAAGTGGAGGAAAAATTGGAAAGAGAAATGAGAAGGATGCAGGAAAAGTATGAAATGAGGGTCACCAGCCTGACTGAGGAAAACAACACCTTAAAAAATAGACTAACTCAAATGGCAAAGGACGCCCAAAAGGGCAATGAGGAGAAGAATGCCTTAAAAAGTCGAATTTGCCAGTTGGAAAAAGAATCTCAAAAGTTCACTGAGGAGATTCATTCCTTCAGAGTTAGACTGGAGCAAATGGAAACTAATGACATTATGAGAAATCAAGATGCTGTTAAGCAGATCCAAACAAATGAAAGATGAGAAGGCAATGTGAAATATCTCATGGGAAAAACCACTGACCTGGAAAATAGATCCAGGAGAGACAATTTAAAAATTATTGGACTACCTGAAAGCCATGATCAAAGAAAGAACCTAGAAATCACCCTTCAAGAAATTCTCAAGGAAAACTGCCCTGATGTTTTAGATCCAGAGGGCAAAATAGAGGTTGAAAGATTCCTGGGATCACCTCCTGAAAAAGATCCCAAAAAGAAAACTCCCAGGAATATTATAGCCAGGTTCCAGAATCCCCAGATCAAGGAGAAAATACTACAAGCAGCCAGGAAGAAACAATTTCAGTACTGTGGAAACACAATCAGAATAGCCCAGGACCTGGCAGCTTCTACACTGAGGGATCGAAGGGCATGGAATATGATATTCCAGAGGGCAAAGAACTGGGAATGAACCCAAGGGTCACCTACCCAGCAAAACTGAGTATTTTGTTTCAGGGGAAAATATGGTCATTCAGTGGAATAGAGGACTTTCAAGCATTCTTGAGGAAAAAACCAGAATTGAATAGAAAATTTGACATCCAGACCCAAGAAGCAAGAGATGCCTGAGAAGGTAATCAGGGAAACGAAATCAAAAGGAACTCATCAAAGTTGAACTATTTACATTCCTATATGGAAAAGCAATAACTGTGACTGATGATATCTTTCTCACTATGAAAATAATGGAAGAAGGTTGTGTGGCCATATGAATACATATGTGAATGTGTGTGTAGATGGTTACAGTTATATATGGATAGAGGGCATAGGTTGAATTTGTTGGGAAGGGAGAATACTCAAGGGATGAAATTATGAGGTGATAGAGGAAAGTGGCAAGAGGAGATGGGGAGAGACAGGGTAGGGTAAACTATCTCATGTAGAAGAAGCAAGGGGAAGTGGTTGCAAGGGAGGGGGAGAATAGGAAGGCAAAAAAGGCAAAAACCACATTCTCATTGAATTTGGTTCAGGGAGATGGGATATGTCAATCTGCAGCAGAATAGGGGGAAGGAGGATGAGAGGAGGGATGATGGATGGGAGGGCATCCTTGGGGTGAGGGGAGGTTGGAAGTACCCACTATAGAAGAGGGACAGGATCAAGTAGGGAATGGACCGGGTGGGGGGTGGGATGAGTGGGAGGGAATTATAAGCAGCCTTGTACAATATATCTACTATGATAATGTTTTGCATGGCTAGACATGTACAACATATACTGAATTACTTATCTCCCCAGAGGGAATGGGTGACAAGGGAGGAAGGAAATGGATCTGAAATTCGAAGTCTTAACATTAAATGTTTCAAATATATATAAATACTATTATTAATACTCTTTTGCTTATAATTGGGATATAAGACATGAAGGCATTGGGACACAAAATTCACCTTCCTCTAATGGAAAAGTTGAAGGGGGTATGGGAGAAGGTATGGGAGAGAGCATATTGTAGGAAGCGATATCTTGTTGGACTTTTATTCTGGGAGGTTGGGTAGGGGAATAACGGGGGGAAAATGATTGTAACTCAAAATCTGTCAGAAATGAATGATGTAAAACAGAAGTTAATAAAGCATTTGTTTAAAAAAAAACTTTAAATGGCTGTACAAATGTCAGTCAAAAGTATTAAATTTGGTGATGGAAAGTTGAAGGAAATTATTGTTACCACAGATTATAATAGAACTCAGGCCATTTATTTAGTAAAACTTTTTTTTTTAAATTTCCAATCTTTAAAGGGAAAGATTGCTTTTTTCACATATTATAAAATTTCATCCCTTACTGAACATTGGGTCATGGTGTGAGCACTTGGGAGATAAATGAGAGCTTAGGTAATAAAGGTTAGAACAAAATGTATGAAGATATCTTAGGGTTTTCATTTAAATGTCAAGGATAAGGGTTATGATGAATCAGAAGCTAAAGGGTCATTCACCATTTTTTAATATGATCCAAAGCCCCTGAAGAAATATCATCATTCTGTGAATGGTTCAGCACAAAGACTTACTCTTAAGAATTCTTGTGGTTTTGGAGCTGTAGGAATGCTCATATCTCAGGGACCCTTGTAGATTAAGTGAAAATGCAGAGACATTTTGTTAGTGAAGACAAACTTGAAGGTTTTCACCTGTCTCAATTAAATAACTGTTCTTGTAAAGAAAGGGAGAGAGAGAGAGAGAGAGAGAGAGAGAGAGAGAGAGAGAGAGAGAGAGAGAGAGAGAGAGAGAGAGAGGGAGAGAGAAGAAAAAGAAGCAGAAGAAAAAGAAGTTTCAGACCCAAATAAGAACTCGATTATTATCTGTTGTTATAATAGAGTTTAAATGTTTAATAAATGATTCAAGAACCATTTATTAATACTTACTACATCCTATATACTGTGCTAAGCGATAGAGATACAAAAAAGGGCAAAAAATGGAGTTCTTCCTGCAAAGAATTCACATTCTAATGGGGGACAAAATTCCAACTATGATATTTATATAATATATATGCATATATATATATATATATATATATATACATAATGTCATTATCTCCATCCCTATATCTCTATCATCTCCCTACAGTTCTATCTTTATCTATAGATATATATCTATGCCTATCTTTATATCGAAAGAGAGACAGAGATGGAGCTGGAGGACCTGAAGTCAAGAATACCTAAGTTCAAATCCAGCCTCAGACATGACTACTTTGCTTACTAGGCAAATAACTTAACTTTGGTATGCCTTAGTTTTCTCATTTGCAAAATAAAGATAATATATCTACCTCCCAGGGATGTTGTGAGGATTAAATGAGGTAATATTGGTAATGGGTTTTGTAAACCTTAAAGAGTTATAAAAATATTGGCTTGCAATAAGAGTAATTGGAGGAGAAAGAAGAGGAGGAGAGTGACATTTGTGGAGGGGAATAAGGTTTAAGAATAATGGAAAGGTAGAGAGGGAACAGTATATGAAGGGTTTTATACGCTAAACAGAGGATTTTGTATTTGATCCTTGGAGGTAATAGGGAACCAGTGGAGGTTACTAAGGAAGAGAGGGAGGTGGGTTGCAAGGATGTGACATAATCAGACCCATGCTTTAGGAAATCATGTTGCCAGATGACTGGAAAATGGATAAGAGTGGAGAGAGATTGGGGGCAAGGAGACCAACCAATAGTTTAGGCAAATAACTGTGTAAATTAAGAGAAGAGGGCAGAGATGAAGGGTGCAGTGAAGGTAGAAATGACTCAACTTGGAAACAGATTGTATATGTGGAGTGAGTGGAGATTTCTATTTTTCTGCCTCTGTGACAATTTCATAAATGTGCAAGCTTCTGTTTGAATTGGAGCTCTTTGCATTTATTTAGGATTCCACATGCATGTTCATTTATCTTGCAATAAATATAGCTGCAATGCAATGTCTCATGGACTTGTGATACTATTTTTTATTAACAAGTGTGTATAAGAAAAAGAGTTGAAGACTGAGGTTGAGAGCCTGAGGGGACTAAAAGGATAGTAGTGCTCTCAACATTTATAAAGAAGTTTAGAAGAGGATAACAAAGTGTTTGTTTGTTTTTGTTTTGTTTTAACATGTTGAATTTGAGATGTCCGTGGGACAGCA